>QNUK01000149.1:1202500-1547500 GCA_013621035.1 Clarias magur | reverse complement strand
CCTACTGTTGGCCCAAATTCAAGGCTTACAAAAGTGGGGCGCACTTAGTGGACAACAATGTCAAGGTCATGAAACAGACAGAGACCCAACAGTGACTTATATATGATGTGGTGGGAGGTTGCAGTGATTGCAGAAGTCCCTAAGTATTTCAGGATCTAGAATGTGCTGGGCTGGGACATTACAAGTATTCCTTGCCTGGCCTTATATGCAAAGGATCCATGAATGGACCTGCCAGAGATTTAATAGTGCTGATGTCATAAATGTGGAGGCCTGAATTGGTCTTTTAAAGATTTTTACTTATTTATTCATCTATTGAACATCTGCCTCTTCTAGATCTCATTAAACTATACAGTTTTTACATGACATGGCCTAACATGGTTGAGTTAAGCCCAACCCTGGCCCACGTTGAGTGACATCTAGCAATGTTGCATTAGAAAGCCAAGTCTAGCTATGACGATGCCTTAAACATATGTCATATGTGTTTACGAGGTCTTAGCGTGATAACAAAGCACACAGGTTGGGACAATGGCACAGGTTGTAACAATTTTTCTTCTTTCTCCCTTAAAAGGCTGAAATTAAATCTTCATTGTATCTTCAATGGCCACACACACACACACAAGCAAAATGTTTGTGCTTCATGGACTGTACACATACTAAACAAACAGACACACACACACACACACACACACACACACACACACACACACACACACACACACACACACACACACACACGTGTTAAACGTATGTCATATTTGATTAAGAGGTCTTAGAGTGCTAAAATGACTCACCTGTTGTGTGGTGCGCCCAAGTGGCGATGGTCCAGGTGCTTGGGCCCGCTCATAGTTGCATGTAACTATTTTTCTTTTTAATGTTTTAAAAGGCTGGGGTGCAAATTTCTTGCCTTTCATCTTCAGAGAAGTCCTTGGCAAGCAGAGCGGGGTATAGTATCTGCCATCCAGGGACACAAGAGTGTTCCTCACCTGACCATGCATGCGGAGTACCGATCGTGATGTTGCTGACGATGGTCCCGTTGCACAGGACTGGTAAATGATTGTTGATCAGTGTGTGTGTGTTTGTGTGTGTGATTATCAGTCCAGTCCCTTTTTGTTGAGGAGACAGATAGTTTGTGAAGAGTGTGACTGATGGGTGTGTCTGATCAGCCAGAGTGCTGGTGGCTTTGCAGATGCAGTGTGTGGTGTAGATGTCTTCAAGAGACCCAGATTATCTTCTCTGCTGTCCTCTCTATCAGCAGTAGGGTCTTGTGATCCGAGATGGCACAATTCCCAAACCAGACGGTGATACAGCTGCTCAGCATGCTATAGAAGATGGCCAGGATCAGTGGTAGAAGCTGCGCCACCCACAGCCTTCTCAGAAAAAAAAAGATACGGTCGGGCTTTCTTGTGTAAGGAGCTGGTGTTTAGATACCAGGTGCTGTTCTCCTCCAGATGGACACGCAGGAATTTGGGTACTGTGGACGATCACAAAGAAGTCATCGATTTCCAGCGGAGAGAGTGGTGCCTTCGTGGCCTCCTGAAGTCGACAATCTCTTTTGTTTCATAGACGTTCAGAGGTTGTTGTCGCTGCACCAGTCTACCTCTGCACCAGTTTGCCTCTGCACTTCCTCTGTGTTTGCTGACTCGTCGTGCTTGCTGATGAGACCCACCATGGTGGTGTCATCAGCAAACTTGATCATGTGTTTCAATGTGTGTCGCTACACAGTTGTGAGTCAGCAGGTGATCAGGCCAAACAGGCTCAGCTTCCCGATCAGGTGTGGGCGGATGATAGAATTGAATCCTGAACTGAAATCTATGGGCAGCATTCGAACGTAGGTGTCCAAGTGTGAGAGGGCCAGATGGAGTGTGCTGGAGATGGCGTCATACGCAAACTGCAGTGGGTCCAGTGAGGGGGGCAATAGGGTCTTGATGTGTCTCATGATGAGCCGCTCGAAGCAGTTCATGACAATGGGACCCTGAAGGAGATCCTGGAGGAACATTATTTTGTGATATGGTTGAAGTGACCATAAAAGCCTACTTGACTTGGCTTGACTTCTTCGGCACAGTGATGATCATAGTGGACATGAATCAGGTGGAAAGAACGACGCTGCTCACAGAGATGTTGAGGTGTGGTTGAGAAGCTCTGCCAGCTGTTAGACAGATTCTCTGAGCACTTTGGGATATCGTCTTGTCCAGCAGCTTTATCTGCATAGAGTTTTCGTGACATGAGCCGTGGTGTGACACAGCGCCTGGTCGTCAGGAGCAGGGCTGGTCTTCCTCGCCATCACGTCTTTGTGCAACAAGCTGTTCAGCAGGAAGGAAGGGATCTGTCATTTTCAGAGGCAGGTAATGATAGTTGTTAATGGCTTGAATGCCCTGCCACATGCGCCGTGTGTCACTGCTGTCCCAGCGGTGGTTGTGGATTCTCTGCACGTTTCGTCTCTCTGACGGCCAACTTGGTTCTTGCTTTCTTAGACCCACCTTGTCTCCTGCTCTGAAGAATTTGTCTCTGATTTTCCGAAGTGCATGCGCATCTGCAGGGTTTCTGGGTGGGTCGGCAGATGATTGTTTTGGAGACAATGAAATCATCGGTGCACTTGTTGATGTGACCCACGAGTGTTCCTCGCCTGATCGTGTATGATGTGTACCCATCGTAAGACCCATTGTTCTTGGGTGAGGCTCTGGGCCTTGCGATCTTGCTGTTGGAACATGGGTAGATGGTAGCCAAATTGGCTGCAGGGAGTAGATTAATCATTTAATCCTAGGATCTTTGTGGGCATAGGGGCAGTTTTTGGCCATATCTCCGTGAGAAAGCCACCTATAAGTCCCCTTGTTTGGGGTCAAGTCCTATGACTCGATCTCCTCGACAAGATTGCATGAGTAACCCACACATTTCCATGAATGTACTGCGGCCTACTATGGATCGCTCACTACCTATATAAGACAAACTTCCGGGCTTCTCCGTATGCTTTTCATTCCTGTGCTACAAGGCTTGCTCCTAACAAATGTTGCAGAAGACAGCAGCGATAAGCTGAGCCAGCCAGTTCAGCGGGTTGTCCACTCTGATTTGCGGTTCTCTATCAACCGACCAGTGTTTACAATTAATGATTCAGAGTGCGTTGGGCTTCTGTCTCTGCTCACCAATTACTGAAGAAGTCCTTGTCATTTTCTTTTCCTCTGCGTAGCAATATGTTAAGATTCAGCGGGTCGTCCACTCTGATTTGCGATCACTTTCAAATTATATCTCTAGATATAGCAACCATCAGACAGTAACCATCAGGTATTGTCCCAGGAGGGGTTTCAGGAGAAGGCCTTAATCTGCTTAAGTTTAAAACTAGGAAATCAGTAGTACCCAATGGTACCTTTACAAGGCCAGCATGTTACGCTTACAGAAAATTCCTCAATTTTCAGAATATTCTTGATCATGTTTTATAATAGATAAATTGGGGAAAATCCAAATCCAACTTGCACAGGACTTGTGTGATGCATTCCTGTTGAAGAAAAGCATGACCTTCCGAAATGCCTAGTTTGCTCATCAACAGCAAAGAAATTAAAGGAGGTATCACTTAGCACATAAATTGTCATAGTTTTGAGCAGTATTGCCCCATTATGTATACACATATCAATATTATCTATATTGTATTTAGATGTTTATTTTTTCCATATTTATACAGCATATATTTTTTATTATATTCTTCTTTCATTTTTTATATACTTTATTTGAATATGTTCTTATTCATAATCTATTTTTTATTATAGACTTATTTCATATTCTTCATTGAATACTCAATTTGCTTTTTGAAATGCATCCGCTGAACAAGAGTGAAAAGAGATTATGTTAAAACACCAATTGATGCATTAATGTCCTTTGCTTAAATATTCTTTTTCACTTTGTTGATAATTAGAGGGTATATGTCAAAACAAATTGTATGGTGCAATAAACCACCACATTTGTTATCACCATTTATCCTTTAAATGTCATCAATATATTTGAGTTGCTAGGACTTGAGCATGTAAGATGTTGCAAGAATTCATTTTTCTTCAGGATAGCACATTTCACACTCGGGGAAATAATTGAATTGTAATATACTGAAAAAGGGATAATAACTCCAGAAATAATGGATTTTTTTTTTTTTGACAAGACAGTTGCATGGAAAAAACAACTTTGTTTGTCAATCTTTTTCAAATTTTGAGTATCAAAACTGTATATCAACTCGTTTTTTATGTTTTACAGAACTGTGCTAAGAACATGGGGAACACGGAAAATGAGGAGCATAAAACTCAAAGGAATGATGATTTCCAACACATTCATGCATTATAGCATACATGTTGAGAAACATCTTTTTTGTTATTCTTTTTCACATTTTGAGCATGAAAACTGTATATAAACTCGATTTTTATGTTTTACATAACTGTGCATTAGTTGTGTGAGAAAACCGCTTTGCAGAAAGACGTACAAGCACTAAGAACACGGGAAACGCATTATCTCCGCATGAAGAACATAAAACCCAAAGGAATGATGATTTCCAACACATTCATGCATTATAGCATACATGTTGAAAAACATCCTTTTTGTTATTCTTTTTCCCATTTTGAGCATGAAAACTGTATATAAACTCGTTTTTTATGTATTACATAACTGTGCATTAGTTGTTTGAGAAAACCACTTTGCAGAGCTCGTACAGCGCTAAGAACACGGGAAACGCATTATCTCTGCATGAAGAACATAAAACCCAAAGGAATGATGATTTCCAACACATTCATGCATTATAGCATACATGTTGAAAAACATCTTTTTTGTTATTCTTTTTCCCATTTTGAGCATCAAAACTGTATAGTCATTCGTTTTGTTTAATGAGTTCTGTGAGAAAACCGCTTTCCTGAGCTCGTACAGCGGTAAGAACACGGGAAACGCTTTATCTCCGCATGAGGAGCATAAAACTCAAAGGAATGATGATTTCAAACACATTCATGAATTATAGTGTAACCGGGTGGTAGTTAGAGGGTCATTGAACGTCTGTACTCTGTATTTTGTGCTTTAGGTGAAAATGGGTACAGGGCGCTTTAAGAGACTGGATGACATCATCACGCGCGCGTGTTACTTGGTGCACATGAGAATGTAAACCAGGAAGGTGATGTGGTGAGAGGTTTCACCTGTAGCGGTTTCCAGGACGTGAAAGCTATACAAGTTTCCCAGGTGTGTTTGGCCTATTGGTGTGTGTGTTAAGACTGTGGTTGGAAAAACTGCCACTGCCGTATTTTCTTTACTGGCTGTTTGTTTATTTATTTATTTATTATTATACAGCACACCATAGTGATGTTAATGTATATCACGATAGCCTTGTGTCAATATTTGTCCATTTCGGGGAAAAGATTGGCTCTAAAATTTGTTTGACTTATCCTCTTATTTATTCTTCTTCCACATCAAAATTAACAGTAAACATACATTGTTAATTGGAATAAAACAACCCCCAGTTCAATTTGTTGGTCTTCTGCGCATTATTCCAGCGGCCACAAATTTTGGTACCAGGAGTGGGGTATTCCAAGTGGTTAGAGGATTAAGTGTCATGATTCATGAACTTTTTCCCACGCTGTCACCGCGGACATGTGCCTTTGTTTTTCTTTTTTTTTTTTTTCCCCACGGTCCCGTTTCCGCCCCTCCTGCGCACCTGCCTCTTATCCTCCACTGATTACTCCAGCGATTTAAGCACGCTCTGAATGCTGCTTAAATCGCTGGATTATCTTGTGTGTCACGTACCTTGATTTTCTCGCGTTTTCTTTTTTCTCGTATTCACGCTGCCAAGTCGCTTTGTTTTTCGATTCTCGATTTTTGTCTCTCGCCTCGGATTTGTTCGCCTCGTTCTTTTGATCTCCCGGTTTTGATCTCTCGCTTCCTTTCTTTTGACCACGGCTTTTGTCTACGTGTGTTGGATTGTCGCTCCGCTGCTTGATTCTCCGGTTACCGATTTAAAGCTTCCTTTTTCGACTACGGCGCTTGCTTTTCGATTTGGCTTCGACGCTACGTTGATTGATCTCCCGGTATTTGACCTCCGCATTCCGAACGTTCGCCTGTTTAACGCTGCTGTCACTCATCTGCGCTTGGATTCACCTCGTTCCGCCCCGTCCCCGTGACAGAATAATCCAGCCAGCGATATGAATTCAGCAGATGTGGACCGCATGAAATCAGCGCTGGAGAGTCAAGGTGCACTTCTTGGAGCTCACCAGCAGGAGCTGCTCAACACAAAGCTAACCCTCGCTGACGTCACGTCCCAGCTCCAACGGCTCCAACTCTCTCCAGTGCAAAGTGGGGGCTCCTGCATGCAACGAGAACCACAGCTCCCCGCCCCTCCCACCTATGAAGGAGATCCAGGCACCTGTCGATCCTTCCTCTCTCAGTGCACGCTGATATTTGAGCTCCAGCCTTCCACATTTTCCACTGAACGCTCAAAGGTCGCGTACGTGATAACTCTCCTCTCAGGACGAGCTCGGGAATGGAGCACTGCACTCTGGGATGCTCACGACCCCTGTTGCTCCAACTACAAAGACTTTGCTAAAGAGATGAGGAGAGTGTTCGATCGCTCATGTCACGGCAGGGAGGCAGGTCACAAGTTGTTAAAGCTCCGCCAAGGCTCACACTCAGCCTATGACTACGCCATTGAGTTCCAGACCCTAGCTCTCTCCAGTGGGTGGAATGGTCGGGCCCTGAGTGACACCTTTTTCGAAGGACTGACTGAGACACCCCAGGACGTGTTAATCTCCCACGAACTTCCCTCGTCACTCCAAGAGCTCATGGATCTAGCTGGTCGAGTGGATTCACGTCTCCGCCTTCGAAGTTCAGCCAGACTCTCACCACCCAGAGACCTCCCACGACCCCCCTCTCCACGAACTAACCTTCAGGAGGGACCCATGCGACTGGACAGAACCCGTATTTCCCCTGAAGAACGCCGCCGCCGCCGAGTGGAGGGAGCCTGCTTCTACTGTGGGAGATCTTGTCATCAAGTCAAGACCTGTCCTGTAAAGAGGAGGCGTCCTCTAGTCCAGCTTGGAGGACTGGAAGGTGTGACTCCAGGAAAATTCCCAGAAGGATGCCGTCTGCTCCCCGTCTTCCTATCCTAAGAGCAACAAACCCACCTGGTTCAAGCATTGATTGATTCAGGTTCAGACCGCAATCTGATCGACGCGGCTTCAGCCAAGGCCCTAGGAATCCCCGCTCTCCCCTTGGAGACCCACCTTAAGGTTCAGGCACTCACTGGTAGCCCGCTCCCATCTATCACCCACAGAACTCCCCTCGTTGGCCTAAGAGTCTCGGGCAATCATTTAGAGCAGACTTCACTGTTCATGATGAAGGGATCACATGCCACTGTTGTCCTAGGTCTGCCCTGGCTAACCCGTCACAACCCACAAATCGATTGGATCAGGAACACAATCGTAGCTTGGAACCCATCATGTGCTAAGACCTGCTTGCGGGCTGCAGCCACGTCTTGTCTCAGTTCTGCATCTGTGAAGGAACCACCAGATCTCGCCAATGTCCCTTCAGATTACCATGATCTCAAGGAGGTCTTCAGTAAAGCTCGTGCTGTCTCTCTGCCCCCCCATCGACCATATGACTGTGCCATCAACCTGCTCCCAGGCACCACGCCTCCCAAGGGTCGGTTATACTCTCTGTCACCCAGGGAACGGGAGGCAATGAATCACTACATCTCGGAATCCCTTGCGGCGGGAATCATTCGCCCTTCCTCCTCCCCGGCGGGGGCTGGCTTCTTTTTTGTGGGTAAAAAAGATGGTTCCCTTCGTCCGTGCATCGATTATAGAGGCCTTAATGAGATCACGGTGAAGAATTGATATCCCCTTCCATTAATGGCGACCGCCTTTGAACTCCTCCAGGGAGCTAAGATTTATACTAAACTAGACCTACGTAATGCATACCATCTCGTACGAATCCGGGAGGGTGACGAATGGAAGACTGCTTTTAACACCCCAACAGGACACTATGAATACCTGGTGGTGCCGTTCGGCCTGACCAACGCCCCGGCCGTCTTTCAGGCCCTCATCAACGATGTACTCCGGGATTTCTTAAATTCATCTGTGTTCGTCTATCTGGACGACATTCTGATCTTCTCTCGAAACCTAGTGGAGCACCAGCTTCATGTTCGACAGGTGCTGCAAAGACTCTTAGAGAACAATCTGTTTGTCAAAGCGGAGAAGTGCAAATTTCACACAACGACCACCACATTCCTAGGGTTCGTCATTGGTCCCTCAGGCATCAAAATGGAGCCTGCTAAGCTCCAGGCAGTCACAAATTGGCCCACACCCTCTACAAGACAGGAGCTTCAGAGATTCTTGGGATTCGCCAACTTTTACCGTCGCTTCATCCGAGGCTACAGCTCCATTGCTGCCCCCTTAACAGGCCTGACTTCTTCCATTGGGACATGAACACTGAAAAAGCCTTCTCCGAACTCAAGAAGCGGTTCACGTCTGCCCCAATCTTGACCATTCCAGATCCGTCACGTCAGTTTGTCGTGGAAGTCGATGCCTCCAGCACAGGGGTAGGAGGTGTACTTTCCCAGAGAGCTGCGCATGACAACAAGCTACACCCCTGCTCTTTCTTCTCTCATCGCCTAACCCCTGCTGAGGCGAACTATGGCATCGGCGATCGAGAACTACTGGCCATCAAGCTGGCCCTGGAAGAATGGAGACACTGGTTAGAGGGGACGGAGATCCCATTTCTGGTCTGGACCGACCACAAAAACCTGGAGTACCTACAGAACGCCAAGAGGCTAAACTCTCGCCAGGCTCGGTGGTCACTGTTTTTCGCCAGGTTCAACTTCGTCCTCTCCTATCGCCCTGGGTCCAAGAACTCCAAGCCAGATGCGCTCTCCAGGCAGTTTTTCCCTACTCACGACTCTGCTGCCAATGAGACCATCATTCCCCCCTCATGCTTGCTCACAGCAGCCGAGCTTGATATCGAAACTAAGGTCCAGCAAGCCCTGTCTCATGAACCCGGGCCAAGTAACGTGCCACCTAACCGCCTATTTGTGCCGCTTTCTCTACGCTCTCAGGTCCTGGAATGGGCACACAGCTCCAAGCTCGCCTGCCATCCTGGTTCAGCTCGAACCCTGGCTCAAGTCCAGCAGCGCTTCTGGTGGCCCATGATAAAAGAGGACACATCCAGCTTCGTGGCAGCATGTGACATCTGTGCTAGGTGCAAACACACTAACACCGCACCAGCAGGTCTTCTCAGGCCATTACCAATCCCATCCCGTCCATGGTCAAACATTGCCCTGGATTTTGTCACAGGGCTACCCTCCTCTGACGGCCACTCGTGCATCATGACCGTGGTGGATCGGTTCTCTAAGGCCGCACACTTCGTTCCACTACCCAAACTCCCAACTGCTAAGGAAACTGCTGACCTCTTGATTATGCACGTTTTCAGGCTGCACGGGCTCCCCAAAGACATCGTTTCTGACCGCGGGCCACAGTTCACCTCTCAATTTTGGAAAGCATTTTGCAGACTCATTGGAGCCACGCCCAGTCTGTCCTCAGGTTTTCACCCCCAGTCCAATGGTCAGACTGAAAGAAAGAACCAGTCCCTCGAGGTAGCCCTAAGGTGCATGGCTTCCAGAGATGTCACCTCTTGGAGCAAGTTTTTGCCTTGGGTGGAGTACGCCCACAACTCCCAGGTATCGTCATCTACTGGTTTGTCCCCCTTCCAGTGCTGCCTGGGCTATCAACCACCATTGTTCCCATCGCAGGAGGAGGAGGTCAGTGTCCCATCTGCCCAGGCTTTTATCCGACGCTGCAGAAGGACCTGGCTACAAGCAAGGAGAACGCTGTTACGGGTCGGCAGAAGATACAAGAGACAGGCCGACCGCAAACGCTCCCAGGCTCCCAAGTACAGGGTGGGGCAGAGAGTCATGCTCGCCGCCAGAGACATCCCCCTAAAGACCACCTGCCGCAAACTCTCCCCTCGGTACCTCGGTCCCTTCACTATCACTAAAATAGTCAATCCCTGCGCGGTTAAACTCTTGCTCCCCTCAACTATGCGGCGGATCAACCCTACGTTCCACGTGTCCCAGTTACGCCGTCTCACCGCATGCCCATTAAATGATCCTTAAAAAGGATGTACCGAAGGTTGTAGCCGAACAAGGCAAGGCAATCAGTGAGCTAACTCAAGCAGTTAAAGATCTCAGTGCACAAAGTAGTAGCACAAGGGTGAACACTAGCAGACCTATGTATCAACCGAAATTTACTGAGGAGGGGCTACCAATATGCTTTAGGTGTCATGCAGCTGGACATGTGGCAAGGAATTGTACTCAGAAGCCAAGAACTCAGTCGGCTCAGCCTGCACCCCCTGACTATCAAGGAAGTGAGACTTCCCCAGTTGTCACAAGTCGGGCAATTCGGGGAGGTCAGGCTGGCTCAGAGGATGTTCCTCCCTCCTGTGACCAGTTGATGCAACGCGCTGTAGGTACATGCCCTGTAGTTGAGGTTTTGGTTGGTGGTGTTGCCACCCAGTGTCTGTTGGACACTGGTAGTCAGGTGAGCACAATAACTGAGCAGTATTTTTGGAACCATCTGTGTGGGGATGATGGGGATATGCTCTCTACCACTGGCTGGCTAAAACTCACAGCTGCCAATGGGCTTGACATCCCCTATCTTGGCTACCTGGAGTTAGAGGTTGAGGCCATGGGAGTCAAGATGCCACACTGTGGCTTCTTAGTTGTGAAAGACCTTGTTAGCCCTGACAAATCACTGCCATGTATTATAGGCATGAATATAATCAGTCAGTGTAGGCAGTTAGTCAATGCAGAATTTGAGACAACATTGGCGGCAAGAGTGGATTCTGAGTGGAGGGATGTTTTCCAGAAGGCACAGAAATGTACTGTTGAAAGGACATGTGTTGCGCGGGTTGCTGGGAAATGGGCGGAGCGAATACCTGCTGGGTCAGTAGTGACTATCTTGGCAAGGGCGTCTAGTAGAGGTTTTGGGACTGGGCAGCTTAGGATGTTAGAACCGTTAAGCACTTCATTGCCAGGAGGACTGGTAGTTATTCCCACACTTGTTGGTGCGAATGCTTCCTTTATACCTGTTGAAATTCTCAATTTTTCTCTGGAGGACATGTTCTTGTCCCCTAGGACACGGCTGGGTATCCTGTCAAAGGTAGAGTGTGTGAACAGTTCACAGCATTGTGAAGTTAAATTTCAGCGGATCTCAGCTGACCTTGAACAAGTGACTGTAGCTGTAAAGGGTGAGATTAGTAGAAACCGTATACAGGAAATTTTGGATAGGATTGATGTAGCTGGTAGTTCAGGTCATTATTAACCAAGTATATTGACATTTTTGCTGTAGAAGATGAGGACCTTGGGTACACTGATAAGGTTAAACACGAAATTCGTTTGACTGATGATGAACCTGTTACACAGCCATATCGAAGGATTCCACCAAATCAGTACAGTGAAGTGAGAGAGCATATCTCTAACTTGCTACGGAAAGGAGTCATACAGGAGAGTAACAGTGCCTATGCGTGGTGCGAAAATCCGATGGGAACATCAGGCTATGTGTAGATTACAGGAAACTAAATCAGAAGACTAAAAGGGATGCATTTCCCTTACCCCGCATAGATGAGAGCTTTGATGCTCTGCGGGGAGCACAATATTTCTCTACAATTGATCTAGCAAGTGGCTATCATCAGGTGGCTGTGGAAGATGGGGATCGACACAAAACAGCGTTCTCGACCCCTTTTGGGTTATACGAGTACTTACGAATGCCATTTGGGGTCTGCAATGGGCCTGCGACCTTCCAGAGGTTAATGCAAGCCACCATGAATGACCTGGTCTTTCAGATTTTGCTAGTCTACCTAGACGATATTTTAGTGTATTCTTCAACATTTCAAGAGCACTTGGCTAGACTGGACACTGTGCTGAAGCGGCTCCAAGACACTGGTCTGAAGGTAAAGCTGGAGAAGTGTCACTTTCTTCAATCAGAGGTTGCATTTTTAGGACACAAGATGTCTGCAGATGGTATCAGCACAGATCCTCAGAAAGTAGCTGTTGTGAAGCAGTGGCCGATTCCAACTACATTGAGGAATTTAAGATCATTTCTTGGCTTCTGCAGCTACTATAGGCGATTCGTTCAGGGATTTTCTAAAATAGCTGGTCCCTTGCATGATGTTGTAAATTCATGTTTGAACAGCGGAAGTCCAAACAAAGCTAATCACTTGCTGCAGTGTCTGTGGACCGAAGAATGTCATGCTGCTTTTGACATTCTGAAAGATAAGCTATTATAATAAGCACCTATTTTAGGTTTTGCAGATTTTACAAAGCCTTTTATTGTGGAGACGGACGCTAGCAGCCAAGGTGCTGTTCTGTACCAGCATCAGGGAGAGACTAAGCGTGTGATTGCCTTTGCCAGTAGACCACTAAGAGATGCTGAAAAGAATGATAGGAACTATAGCAGCATGAAACTTGAGCTTCTTGCTCTTAAGTGGGCAATTGCTGAAAAATTTTGAGGATATTTATTGGGTTCCAAGTTTACCGTGATCACAGACAACAACCCTTTGTGCCATCTGAAAACCGCCAAGCTGGGGGTGATTGAGCAGAGGTGGCTTTCACAACTGTCTGTCTTTGATTTTGATGTCCAGTACCGTCCAGGATATCAAAACGTGGTAGCCGATGCACTCTCTAGGCAGCCATTTGCAGGGGAGCCAGAGCCTGTCTCAGGTGATGCGGAGTATGATGGGTGTGTTGCAATTTGTAGTTTGATTAAACGTGGTACAGCCCTAGACCCAGCACTTGTTGCTGCTGCCTTACACAGTTGTAGATTAAGGCAAATACGGGCGGTGGAATCATATTCTGATGATCCTAATGGGCTGAGGCAGGGAAATACACCTACCTTTCCAGGTTATACTACTGATGAGTTATGTGCTTTCCAACAGCAGGATCCTGTGATTAGTGTATTTAAGAGGTTGTGGGAGCAGAAAAAGAGACCCTATGGTAAAGATCGCATAGCTCTGCCTAAACCTGTTCAATCCATGCTAAAGCATTGGGATAATATCAGGGAGCGTCAGGGTTTACTGTATCAAGTGATTAGGGACCTTACAGATGGGGAATGTTTTCAGCTCTTGTTGCCTTCTAACCTGAAGAGGCCGGTTCTGGAGTCTGTGCACAACTCTATGGGCCATCAAGGCATTGAACGTATTTTGCACTTGTTGAGAGGCAGATGCTTTTGGGTGAGTATGCACAATGATGTTGTTCAGAGGCCGCTGGAGGTAATTGGCCGCTGGAGGTAATTGCAGTAGACTTCACAGTGCTGGAACCGGCATCAGATGGTCGTGAGAATGTTCTTGTTGTCACGGATGTCTTCACGAAATTCACCCAGGCATTCCCCACTCGTGATCAAAAAGCAGACACTACAGCTAAGGTATTGCTCAGGGATTGGTTCATGAAGTACGGGGTTCCAGAACGACTACATTCTGACCAGGGTCGTAACTTTGAAAGTGAAGTTGTAACAGAACTCTGTAAGCTTTATGGTGTGAAGAAGAGCCGCACCACACCTTATCATCCCACTGGTAACGCTCAATGTGAGCGGTTTAACCGGACGATGCATGACCTACTACGCACTTTGCCCCCGGAAAAGAAGCGCTGTTGGCCAGAATATTTGCCAGAATTGGTTTATGCCTACAATGCAACAACTCATGCAACGACAGGCTATTCCCCACATTATCTATTGTTTGGTGTCGACCCTCACTTGCCAGTGGATGCGTTGTTGGGGCGAGAGCAGGCTTTTGCCAAAATTATAGCATAATGTATAGTAAATTTCACACATCCATTGTCCTACTACATGTATTTGAGAGGGTGAAAATTTTTATCTAAGACTAACACTGGACAGGATTTAGTTAGAGACCCCAAAGTGCCCAAATGATGCGTCTGCGCAACTGCACATTTGCTGAGGGGTATGCAAGATCATGTGTTTCTAAAATCCTGTATGGCTTTTACCTACCTGTTTTCTTTACCTCCTCTGAACTCATTTTATATCATTGCTTCATTGTCCTCCTCATCTTCATGGCTAAGTAAATGAACCAGATATTTCACAAAATATATACCTTAAATCATCAATCCCAAATTTTTGTTTTTTTAAATATTGTTTAAAGGGGTCATGACAAGATGAACTCAATTTTACTAGATTTTTTGACAAATAACAGGTCACTGCACTATAAAAAACATTTTGTAATTCTGGTGCACAAAAAAAGTGTAACTTACTGTAAGTGTACATCAGAAAACACATTAAAATGGTAAATGTATGTCATGACCCCTTTAAATCATAGGATCCTGTGTGGTAGCTCCTACCTGTTCTCTTCTCCTGCTCTTGACTTATTTGCTTTCTCTCTGTACTCTTCATCTTTTTCGTCTTTTTTTATGAACACTCAATGTACAAAGCATTAAAATTATTGTATTTGCTAAACAGTGATGTAATTTCATTAGCACTGTTATTACAACAGAAACAGAAAAAAAACTCACACATTAATAAATTTAAACTGAATAATTTTTGGATACTTTGTGGTTTTTCAATCTGTTTTGAGAATCCTGTTTACAAAAAGCTTACAATAGGGTCTTGAATACTGTACGAATGAACGTGTAGAGGATCCACGCTAGTCTCGTTCTGTTTACACAGCAGGGCTTTCCCGAAAAAGAAAAGAATTGTGCATTTATTGCACCCCTGGACTGAACATAACGAACTGAGAGGATAAGGCAAGAGCCCAATAACTAGGTTGTACTTGGTAGTGAGAACCTCAGTTAACATTTTTAACAATAAGTTTTTTTTTTAAACCAAACGCCTATTTTTTTCAGGAATAATGATTTGATATTAACGGACGGTAACTATGTCCAGCCTCGCTGGCAATAACGTTAAATATTGATGAACTTAAAGACTTAGAGTAATACAAAATGATAGGTCAAGCTTACCAATCTCTTTGTATCCATTTTGACATTGCTGTCCTCATTTACTCTTTTAAAATGTTAAACAAAAATAGTCTCTTAACAAATATAAATTTAAAAAATATTTTAAAAGCTTTATTAAAGACAATTAATTTTTTTTCACAATGGCGTCCCCCTCCGTGTGGCGCCCCCATGCACTGCATATACTGCATACGCCATTTTTGCGCCCCTGGCCAGATGTACCGATGTATGTTCTTTGCTTCAAATTTCACCAGGTGGTTCTAGCTGATCGCCTACAAACCCCCGGGCTGGGCAGTTCCAGTAATACACACATCCTGAAGACACACACATATGTACAAAGGCACATACACTATACACACTATACGCTCACATACTATATATTTACCACAAACACAGTGGAGGTTTTAGGCACGGGCGAACTGGGCAGCCGCCCAGGGCGGCATTTTTTCACGACTCCAGGGGGGCGGAATTTGGGGGAAAATGCGTCGGCGCGCCGCTAAACTTTTTTTTTTTTATATAGATATGTGACTTTGTGCAGGCTTGCCGAAAAGGTGTCGTGCACTGAAGCTGTGCGAAGTGCAAAGGGGAGCGAAGGGGAGGGGAGGGAGTGCGGAGGAAAGTTCACCTCTCCCAAAAGGAGGGGACATCCATCCAGTGGTGGGCCGAACACTTTGACTTTCTTACAAATAGCGGCGCACATTTCATTTATAATATTATAAACACAGAGCTATAATTTATTTTATTGTGTTTTTTCAAAATTATGTGAAATGGCTAATAAAAATGGTAATAAAATTAATAAATGATCATGTGGAGGTGAATTGGTTTAGTCCTGACTTCTAGTTGTGAGTGACAGGAGGGGGATGTGGAATTAGTTGATTGTCGATTTCAAAATAAAGTCATGGAGAGAAAAATATGGAAGCAAATTAGCATCATAATTATTTGAATTATATCAGCCTTTGAAAAATACATTTTGAAATTTATTTAATTAAATTTAAATACTACTGAATTTATTAAAATGAAATATTTGACTTTAAAAAGCAACATATTTAAATTTAAGTGCTCTGAATGTCACCCGAAATTTTCAACAATCCATTTCAACTGTGAAATTCAGATAGAAAGTCCAAGCTGTAAAATTCAGATAGAAAATTCAAGCTTGGAAATTCAAGTACAAATTCAATACAAAATTCAAGCACAAATTCAATACAGGAAAAGCAATCGAGCCAGAACGGAATCCGTTCGTCAGTCACGTGACCCAGGGAAGCGGCCGTCTTCGATACCGGCTCCCAGTGAGTCTCGCTACATGGCGGAGGGCAGCGGCTCGGTAAGTGCACCTGCAGTGTGTTACACTAATTATATATTGTCAGATATTTTAGTCATTTTACTGTGATAAAGGAATTTAGTCAACGTTTAGTTAAATTGGGGCTAGTGAGCATGAGACACAGACTGATGTTTTTTACACACGCACGAGAGAGAGAGATAAACAGTGGTGGCCAAAAGTATTAAGACAGCACGTGCCATGTATTAGTTCTCTCTCTGTACAGAACAGGTGACGTCACCAGTTAGTTCAGGTCCGGCTGAAGAGTTGTGTTAATTAAAATCAGCTGCTTTAGTTAATTGATGGAGCAGATAAGTGGCAGGACTTGTACTTTCTGAAGCCAGGGTGTCCACCTCTGTACAAAGTGCCTAAAACTGCACAGACACAAAGACTACAAATCCGACTCTCACACATACTACAAAATCACACTCAAACACTCACACATGCACTAAACCTTAACGCTTCCAATTTAAGCAATTTTTATTGGACACCAATGTTGAGGTTTAGTATGTGACTCATGAAGACCCACAATTGACCCTTGCCTGAAAGTAAACATGGATGACTCATCGATGATGTTGGTTAATGAGAGGTTGGGATGATTGCAGAAGTATAATTATTATTAATTTCTGTTTCAAACAACTGGGCCCTTTTGCATGTCAGACACACACACACACACACACACACACACACACACACACACAGGCATACTCTACATATACACACATACTATACCCACACTACATGTAATACACTCACACATGTTGCACACTCACACACACACACACACACACACAAAAACTTACACACACACACACAGACATTACACTCATGGCACAAATACACACCCATACTTCAAACATGAACCATACATTAAACATACTGCACACACACCCCCATACGACACACAAACATACCACACACAAACATACCACACACACGCGCACACACACACAAACACACACACACGCACACACATACACGCACACACATTCTACCTATTCCACAGAAACAATGACCTGCTCAAGCCCTCGCGCCATTATAGTCACCGCCAAACCCAGGCGACATTGAGACAGCTAGCAAAGCCGCATGAGAAAGAGACGTCGAGGAATAGCAATGCATTAAACTTATGTCAGGTTGTGAGGTTCGAACAAGTGGCGATGGCAAAGGTGCTTGGGCCCCTCATCGTCATATTTCTTCTTTTTTTTTTTTAAAGGTCGCAAGGCCAACTTCTTGGGTTTCCTATTCAAAGAGGTCCTTGGTGGACAACCAGATCAGGGAATAGTATGTGCCTGTCTGGGACCCATTAATGTTCCTTGCCTGACTGTGTATGCAGGGTCCCCATTGTGATGTTGCTGTCGATGGAGCTGCCAGAGTACCACACAAGACTGGCTTAAGCGAGCTTGAGGAGGTGTTTATCTTCATCGATCGCCGAGGAGTGACCAGCTGTATGCAACTGAAATTAAATCTTTGTTGTAGCTTCAATGCCGCATGTACCGATGTACCTTCTTGCCATCAAATTTAAGCAGATTTGTTTGGGGGGGGAACTCCTAGATCCACTGTTCTGGGTGAGGTCTTGGGGGCTTCCTCTGCAAGCATGGGTTGGCTGCAGGGAGCAGATTGATCACGCATTCCTAAGTTCTTTGTCGGGGGTGTCCAAGTTTTTGCCCCTTCCTCTTTGAGAATACCTCCTATAAGTCCACCTGTTTGTGAAAGACTGGGGAAGGGGGTTGTGGATGTTTTAGATAGCTTAGATGCTATGACTCTATCTGCTCGCCAAAATGGCACAAGTATTCCATGTGTTTCCACAAATGTACTGCTGCCTATTATGGAACACTCACCACTTAGCACATCATACAGCTCTTCGGTCGTCTCTGTGTGCCTTTAATTTATGTGCCACAAAGGTGGTTCCTAGCAAAATTTGCAATAGAAAGAAGCGATAAGCTGAGTCGGGCAGTTCCAGGAATTCAAACACATCCTGAACACACACACACAATCACACATACACTACAATCTATACACACTATACACACACATACTACACACTTGCATCCTAGACTTACACATACTGTACTACACATACACACAACCATTACACATGCTTTCTAGATACATATAAACACAGACGCTCACTACAAACACATACTCACATCCCAATCACACATAGCACACAGTACACATCATAAATAAACACAACAAATCGGAACCACAAACAAACACACATTTCACACACATTCTAGAATCATACACAAACGATGACCTTGCTCGAGCACCAGCGGCATTACAGTTGCCATGAAACCCGTCTGACATTGTGTGACAGCTAACAATGCCTAACTAGAAAGACACGTCCAGCCATTAAACTTATGTCATATTTGTTTAAGAGGTCGTAGCGTGCTAAAACGTCACACAGATTGTGAGGTGCGACCAAGTAGCGATGGCACAGTTGTTGGGTCCCACTCATCGCTGCTTGTAATTACATTTCTTTTTTGTCTTTCGGCTGTTCCCGTTCAGGGGTCGCCACAGCAGATCATCCGCCTCCATCTGACCCTATCCTTTGTATCCTCCTCTCTCACGCCAACTAATTTTATGTCCTCTCTAACTACATCCATAAATCACCTCTTCCTCTAGACTTCCTGCATGGCAGTTCCAACCTCAGCATCCTTCTACCGATATATTCACAATCTCTCCCCTGAACATGTCCAAACCACCTCAATCTGGCCTCTCTGACTTTATCTCCAAAAAATCTAACATGGGTTTGCCCTTTGATGAACTTATTCTCAAACCTATTCTTCCTTGTCATGCCCAAAGAGAACCTCAACATCTTCATTTCTGCTACCTACAGCTCTGCCTCCTGTCTTTTCTTCAGTACCACTGTCTCTAAGCCATAGAGCATCGCTGGTCTCACCACTCTCTTGTACACCTTTCCTTTTATTCTTGCTGATACTCTTTTATCGCACAGCACACCTGACACTTTTCTCCACTCGTTCCTTCATTCCTCTGCTTTCCAAAACATACCTCCACCTCTCCAAATTTTCCTCCATCTGTTCCCTGCTCTTGCTACAAAGCACAATGTCATCTGCAAACATCATAGTCCATGGAGACTCCTGTCTAACCTCATCTGTCATCCTGTCCATCACCAGAGCAAACAAAAAGGTTCTTAGAGCCGAGCCTTGTTGCAGACCCACCTCCATCTTGAACTCTTCTGTCACACCTACAGCACATCTCACCACTGTATTACAGCTCTCATACATGTCCTGTACCACTCTAACATACTTCTCTGCCACTCCAGACTTCCTCATACAACACCACAAATCCTCTCTCGGCACCCTGTCGTATGCTTTCTCTAAATCTACAAAGATACAATGCAATTCTATATGACCTTCTCTATACTTCTCCATCAGCATCCTCAAAGCAAATACTGCGTCTATTGTACTCTTCCTAGGTATGAAACCATATTCCTGTTCTACTCTTTGTTCTCTTTCATTTAGCTCATTCATCAACTCTTTAAAGTATTCCTTCCATCTTCTCATCACCCTCCTGGCATCTGTCAGTACATTTCCATCTGTATCACTCTAACATGCTGCACATCGTTCCCATCTCTGTCTCTCTGATTTGCCAACCTGTACAGATCCATGGTAAAACAGTTTGAACCTTGATCCTATTCTAGCCTTTCTACCTTTCCACCTTGTCTCCTGGACACACAGTATGTCCACCTTCCTTCTCTGCATCATGTCAACCAACTCTCTTGCCTTCCCTGTCATAGTCCCAACATTCAAAGTCCCTTCAAAATCACTCCTAAACTCATGCCTTTCCTTTTCTCTCTCTGCTTTCGAACACTCCTTCCTCCTCTCCTTTTACGACCAACAGTAGCCTAATTTCCACCATCAGCCTGTAGGTCAACAGCACTGGTGGCGGTCGTTGTTAACCCGGGCCGCGATTGATCCGGTATGGAAATGATATTTGTGATTTGCATCATTGATTTGGCAAATGTTTTACGTCGGATGCCCTTCCTGACACAACCCTTTGCATTTATCCAGACTTGGGACTGGCACAAGGATGGATTGCGCCGCCCGTGGTTGCATTGCTTGTAATTATATTTATTCTTTTTATTTAAAAAAGCCGCATGACCAACTTCTTGGCCTTCATCTTCAGAGAGCTCCTCGGTGGACAACCAGACCGGGGAATTGTATGTGCCTGCCTTGGACGCATAAGCATTCTTCGACTGACCATGCATGCGGGGTCCCCACTGTGATATTGATGGTGATAGACCCACCAGAGTGCTGCACAGGGATGGCATGAGCAAGCTTGAGGAGGTGTTTATCTTCTTTAATTGGGGAGCGTTACGCAACTGAAATTGCCCGATGGCCCGACGTACTGATGTACATTCTTGACATCAACCTTTAGCAGCAGGTTCTTGGGGAACTTCTAGACCCACTGTTCTAGGTGAGGTTCTGGGTCTTGGGGGCTTGCTCTGGAAACGTGGGTAGATGGTAGACAAACTGGCTGCAGGAATCAACCTAGGTTCTTTGTGGAAGGAGGAGTGCAGCTTTTATCTCTACCTCTTTGAGAATACCTCCTATAAGTCCAGCTGTTTGTGGGACACTGGAGAAGGGGGTTGTTGGTGGATGAGATAGCTCAGACCCTATGATTCCATCTGCTTGACAACATGACACAAGTAACCCCCCAATTTCCACAAATGTACCGCGGCCTACTATGGAACGTTCACCACCTTGCATATCATACAGCCATTTGGCCTTCTCTGAACACACCAGACAAAAATGTCTCCAAACATACACAATCACACACAACACATACATCTTAAAAAAAAACAAGACATATACTCACAAACACACACACATACTGTACACTGCACAGATATGAACTCCACAAATTACACTGTAATTACGTAAAGACACACACACATATACACACACATGCGCACACAAACTATAAGCAAACACAGACACACACAAACTTCTTATCCTACACATACAGTACACATCCTACACACACAAACGTCTAGGTTTTCATCTTTTGAGAGAACTTCTTGTTGGACTACCAGACCGTTGTATGGTATGCGCCAGCCTGAGACCCACGAGTGTTTAATGTACCCTGCAGAGGGCTGCACAGGACTGGCTTGAGCAAGCTTGAGGTGGGGTTTATCTTCATCGACCAGAGAATGACCGGTGGTAAGCAACCGAAAGGAATGCTAGTTGTATCTTATATGGCCCGATGTACTTCTTGGCATGCACCTTCAGCCGGAAGTTCTTTGGGGAACTTTCAGACTCATTGTCCTGGGTGAGGCTCTTGCTCTGAGAACGTGGGTAGACGGTGGTCAAATTGGGGCCTACAGGGAGCAGATTGATCATCCTAGGTTCTTTGTGGGGCTGAGGGTGGAGGTTTTTGTCCCTACCTCTTTGAGAATATCTGAGAATTAGTCCACCTGTTTGTGAAACACTGGGAGGGTGGTTCAGATAGCTCAGACCCTATGACCCTAACTGCTTGAAAAGTGTCATGAGTAAACCATTAATTTCAACAAACGTACTGCGGCCTAGTAACGGAGTAGTAGTAGTAACGGAACGCTCACCATTCTGCATTCACACTCATCATACTGCCCTTCAGCCTTCTCTGTGTGCTTTTCATTCCTGGGTGCTTTTCATTCTTCGCAAAGGTTGCAGCAAACAGCAGCGATAAGCTGAGCCGGCCAGATTCGGAGTTCCATGAATAACCTACTGTAGCCAAGCATGGTAAATGTGTGACACTTATCACGTCTGCCTAAATGTGAAATTCCTTGTTACAGTTTGTGTTCTTGATCAACCGACCAGTGTTTACAATTGATGATTCAGGGACACCTGGTTCTGAAGCAGGTGAAAACCTGGCCAATAGAAGCCTGCACTGTTGTTTTGAGAACACTTTTAGGAAGGCTGCAACTTACAGCGACTTTACTGACTTGGAGGAGTACACTTCATCCAGTGCACCGATGATGTTGCTGTCTCCAAGAACATCATCTCATGACCAACCAGAAACATTACTGAATTTACTGCGTAAATGGTGGTTGACTTCTGGAGGACACAGAGCGGCCACTCTCTGATGAACATCAACTGCTCCTGTGTGGAGATTGTCAACAGCACCAAATTCCTCGTTGGCCATCTGGAGGAGAACCTCACTCGGTCCCTCAACACCAGCTCCTTACACACAATAGCAATAAAAACATCTTCTCTTCCTGAGAAGATGGCCCAGCTTCCACCACCGATCCTTATCACTTTCTATAGAGGGACTATCGAGAGAATCCTGAGCAGCTGCATCACTGCCTGGTGTTCCTCTTGGACCGCAATACCTTACAGTAGATAGCAGAGGAGGTCACCGGGGTCTCTCTTCCGTCTATCGAAGACATTTACACCACACGCTGCATCTGCAATGCCACCAACATTGTGGCTGATTGGACACATAGATCACACTCACTCTTCACCCTCCTGCCATCTGGAAAACCATATCAAAGCATTCAGTCACTCACTTCGAGACTGTGCAACAGCGTCTTTTCACAAGACATCCATCTCCTCAACAAAAAAGGGACTGGACTGATAAACAAGCTCAAACACACACACATAAAATGACTCAGATAACTGAGAACATTGAGACTGAACGGATAAACAACACACGCGCAAACACACTGATCAACAACCATCTAACAAATTGTCCATACTGACTGAACAGATAAACTGAAATAACTGATTATACACACTGATCAACAACCATCTATAAATGGTTCACACCAACCTGCAATTGCTCTTTTGCACAATATACATTACTTGTTATAGGCACAAAACTATATGATCTTTGCTGCTACTTCAAAGGAATGTGTCCTGATGAGGAATAAAGTGAACAACAAGCTTAAGCCCCATGCTTTGTGTTCACCTGCGTTCACCTCCGTCTTCTTAGCGCTGTACGAGCACAGGAAAGCGGTTTTCTCACACAAGAAATGCATAATAATGGCATGGTCATGTAAAACACACAAAATGAGTTTATATGCAGTTCTTATGCTCAAAACTTGAAAAAGAATAACAAAAAATTTGTTACACAACATGATTGTCATAATGCATGAAAGTGTTGGAAATTATCATTCCTTTCATTTTTAGAATGCTGATGCTGAGGAAAAAGCTTTTGCTATGAGGCACTGTATAGGGCTTAAATCAAACTTCACTCATGCACACACATATGAAACACTTGCATACACATGTATGAAACAATCGCACATCTATATATACTACTAACTGCTCACACAACTATATGAAATGCGCGCACACACACCTATGAGACGCGCGCACATACACACGCAAACTTTCCGTGCACACACACCTATGAGATGCACACACACACCTATGAGATGCACGCACATACGTACACAAAGTCTCCGTGCGCACACTCACACACACACACCTATGAGACGCGCACAAACAAGGGAATTCCTATCAGTCATTACAATATTTATTATAATTATTTTTGAGGACAGCACCATATAAATACAATAATAAGATTTTTATTTAATTAAGAAATATTTAGTATTACATAGACTAGTAATCTGTATAAATAAATAAATAAATAAATCTCCGTACATCTTGTAAATTAATCTAATCATTTATTCATTAGTTATAAAATGTTCAAAACGTTATATATTTTATAACAGTGTCAGTTTTTTTTTCCAATAAATATTCTATATTTAATGTCCGTAACGTGAAATTTCCACAGCAGCAGGGACAGGTATCCAAGGTGCTCATGTTACTATGGTAATGCATGTAGGAAGTGACGTTGCAGAGTGTTCCGAATGGTGGAATTTTGTAGAGTGAAGTTCCCTTAACAGACATTCCCCCACATGGAGTAGGGTGTAGGGAGTAGGGTGTAGTAATTTCAATGTATATGGAGTTGCCGATTCAGTAGTATTAGTAGTAGCATTTTTAAATAGACCGTTACTGGACAGTTTAGAAGACAGCGAGTGATTTATTTATTATCACCACAAAAGTGTGTCGGTACAATGTTTGAATTTCCGATTCTGTATTGGGATTTGATCAAGTGGAGGGAGTCATGTGGGATTCAGATGAGCTAGTTATTGTTTTTAATAGCAGGAAAGACGAGGAAAGCACATTTCACAAAAATGCTTTTTGCTCCGCTGCAATATTCAAACATTATGTGGACAGTTCTGAATATGCCTTGTGATTGAGCAGTGATGATCATTATACTGTCCTACTCCGTCTTCTAAACTGTCCAACAGCAGGCTGTTTACAAACCGCTACTACCAATCATGGAGTATGAAGCGACAAGTCCGTCTACACTGAAATGCCTTCTGGTTACACTGAGAATCTCATGAGGGACGCAACTGCACATTTGCTGAGGGGTATGCAGCGAGGGGTATCCCCCCCCATTTAATGTCATTTACATATAAAATAGCATCAGTCAATGTCCAAATCCTTAGAATGGCAAGCTGCAAAAATAACTTAGATTCTCAAATAACCTGCAGTACTCTGACAAGGAAAAGTGCACAATATGTATGCTTAGACCCTGACGTGGTGCACTTTTCCACATCAAGGCCATTTTTAAAAATGTGACTGTTGCCGTGGATTTTGGCATATCTTCATCTTCACAACTGAGTAAACAAAATAGATGTTTCACAAACTTTGTTTCTTAAGGCTACAATAACTTATTCTGCATGTTTCTTAATACTGTGTAAGTCATAAAATCCTGTCTGGCCTTTACCTACCTGTTTTCTTCACCTGCTCTGAACTAATTTTCTATCTTTGCTTCATTGTCCTCCTTATCTTCATGACTAAGTAAATGAACCAGATATTTCACAAAATATATACGTTAAATCATCAATCCTAAATTTTTGTTTTTTTAAATATTGTTTAAAGTGGTCATGACAATTGAATTAAATTTTACTAGATTTTTTGACAGATAAGAGGTCACGGCACTATAAAAAAACATTTTGTAATTCTGGTGCACAAAAACTGTAACTTACGTTATAAATGTACATCAGAAAACACATTAAAATGGTAAATGTATATCATGGGCCTTTAAGTCATAGGATCCTGTGTGGTAGCTCCTACCTGTTCTCTTCACCTGCTCTTGACTTATTTGCTTTCTCTCTGTACTCTTCATCTTTTTTGTCTTTTTTTATGAACACTCATGTACAAAGCATTAAAATGATTGTATTTGCTAAACAGTGATATAATTTCATTAGCACTGTTATTACAACAGAAACAGAAAAAAATCTCATGCATTAATAAATTATAATCATAATTTTTAGAAACTTTACTGCGTAAATGGTGGTTGACTTCTGGAGGACACAGAGCGGCCACTCTCTGATGAACATCAACTGCTCCTGTGTGGAGATTGTCAACAGCACCAAATTCCTCGTTGGCCATCTGGAGGAGAACCTCACTCGGTCCCTCAACACCAGCTCCTTACACACAATAGCAATAAAAACATCTTCTCTTCCTGAGAAGATGGCCCAGCTTCCACCACCGATCCTTATCACTTTCTATAGAGGGACTATCGAGAGAATCCTGAGCAGCTGCATCACTGCCTGGTGTTCCTCTTGGACCGCAATACCTTACAGTAGATAGCAGAGGAGGTCACCGGGGTCTCTCTTCCGTCTATCGAAGACATTTACACCACACGCTGCATCTGCAATGCCACCAACATTGTGGCTGATTGGACACATAGATCACACTCACTCTTCACCCTCCTGCCATCTGGAAAACCATATCAAAGCATTCAGTCACTCACTTCGAGACTGTGCAACAGCGTCTTTTCACAAGACATCCATCTCCTCAACAAAAAAGGGACTGGACTGATAAACAAGCTCAAACACACACACATAAAATGACTCAGATAACTGAGAACATTGAGACTGAACGGATAAACAACACACAAAAAAAACATTTTGTAATTCTGGTGCACAAAAAACTGTAACTTACGTTATAAATGTACATCAGAAAACACATTAAAATGGTAAATGTATATCATGGGCCTTTAAGTCATAGGATCCTGTGTGGTAGCTCCTACCTGTTCTCTTCACCTGCTCTTGACTTATTTGCTTTCTCTCTGTACTCTTCATCTTTTTGCTACGCTAGTCTAGACTAGAACGCTAGTCTCGTTCTGTTTACACAGCAGGGCTTTCGAAAAAAGAAAAAAAAAATTCGCATTCATTGCGCGCCTGGACTGAACATAACAAACTGAGAGGATAAGGCAAGAGCCCAATAACTTGGTTGTGCTTGGTGGTGAGAACCTCCGTTAACATTTTTAACAATAAGTTTTTTTTTTTAAAAACCAAACGCCTATTTTCTTCAGGAATAATGATATTAACGGACGGTAACTATGTCCAGGCTCAATTGAGGTGTGTATATATATATTAAACGAGTAAAAATAAATTTTATATATATATATATATATATATATATATATATATATATATATATATAAATTAATTTTTTTTTTATAGTTTTAAACAAAAATAGTCTCTTAACAAATATAATTTTAAAAATAATTTAAAGGATTTTTTTTTCACAATGGCGCCCCCTCCGTGTGGTGCCCCCATGCACTGTATATACTGCATACCCCATTTTTGCGCCCCTGAATCTCATAGGTGTATGTTTGTGCATCTCGTAGGTGTGTGTGCGTGCAACTCATAGGTGTGTGCGCGTGCATCTCATAGGTGTGTGGGCACGGAGAGTGTGTGTGTATGTGCGCACGTCTCATAGGTGTGTGTGCGGGCATTTCATATGTAGTTGTTTGAGCAGTTAGTAGTATATATGTATGTGTGATTGTTTGATTGTTTCATATATGTATGTGTGATTGTTTCCTGTAGCACCTTGGTCCTGGAGGAACGCTGTTTCGTTTCACTGTGTACTGAACTGTATATGGTTGAAATGACAATAAAAGCCTACTTGACTTGACTTGATATATGTGTATGCAAGTGTATATGTGTGTGCATGAGTGAAGTTTGATTTAAGCCCTATACGGCACCTCACACCTTAGTTGTGTGAGAAAACTTTTTTGTGTGAGAAGCTTTCCTGATCTCATACAGCGCTAAGAACACAGCAAACGCTTTTTCACAGCATCAGCAATCTAAAAATGAAAGGAATGATCATTTCCAACACGTTCATGCATTATGACATTCATTTTGAGTAACGATTTTTTGTTATTCTTTTTCACGTTTTGAGCACAAGAACTGCATATAAACTCATTTTGTATGTTTATCATTATTATGCATTACTTGTGTGAAAAAAACGCTTTCCTGAGCTCGTACAGCACTAACACAACGGCAAACGCTTTATCTCAGTATGAGCAGCATAAAACTGAAAGAAATTATCATTTCCAACACTTTCATGCATTATGACATTGACGTTGAGTATCAAATTTTTTGTTATTCTTTTCCACGTTTTGAGTATAAAAACTGAATATAAACTATTTGTACGTTTATCATTATTGTTCATTAGTTGTGTGCGAAAACCGCTTTCCTGAGGTCGTACAGCACTAAAAACACCGCAAACGCTTTATCTCATCACAAGACGCATAAAAGTGAAAGAAATGATCATTTCCAACATGTTCATGCATTCTGACATTCATGTTGAGTACACACACACACACATACACTCATGCACACACTCAAAAAAATAACTCATTGGTATAACATAATATAATCATGACACACATTTCCACACATTTGAATTATGTTAGTTCAACTTAACCCATGTAAATGGAACCCAATAGGAAAATTCATCTTGAGCCAATGAAATCAAATCATTTTCATTTGAACTATCTTGTAGCTTTAGCTTGTAAGTAATTTTATCTTGTTGAGGCAATTAATTTTAAGCACTTAATTTAGACAACTACAAATGTTTATTTATTCTAAAATGAATATTGGTATGTTTGACCAAAGGAAAAAAAGTTTGTTTTATTCAGTTTATTCAATAACATTGTTACTTTTACATAGTTATCTTAACTTATTACAATAAGTTAAAATTTTAATACTATTAAGGTAAGAAAGAAGTATAAAGTAAAGTAAAAGCATGCAGCCTTTAAACGAAAGGATTTACAAAACATTAACAGCCTTCTTTAACAGTATAAAGTACATTTTCTTGAAAATAAAAAAAGCAGCTAACAAAGGAAGACATTTGAATCATGTTTTACTTTTTTTTCTAACAAGAACATGTTTCCCAAAATTGAAATACGGTTTTCACTTTTTAAAATAAATCTCTTTAATAATCTTTAATTATTAAAAGAAGTTACAAAATTAATATTACAAGTAAAAAGTAAAATAAAAGCATTCTGTTTTTAAATTAAATTAGTCTTCTTTAGTGAACTATACTTTCTAAAAAAAATTTGAAAAAAGTGCCGCAACAACCAGTGCAACATTATGGAAAAAACATAGGTCCTGCATCTTAGCCCTTGTCTCACATTACAGTGCCCATGAAAGGAGTTTATTTTTTAAGACCTGGACTTGACAGCTTGTTAGCATCAAGTTCCATGAAAATCTTTTGAAAAAATTAAATGGGGATAAGCCAGGTTTAAACCATAAATTAGACCAACCCAACCATAGAATATGCATTAGCTACATTGTCCAAGTTGAAGTACTTGGATGCCTTCAGTGATGACGCCAACTTTATATGGGTCTGCAACATCTGCCCCATCATGTTTGATGGCTTACTGTATATTGCGAGAGTAGTGTTGCTCCGTCCTAAAAAATGTCACGTACAAAACCAAACAGTTACCAATAGATCAAGGGTAAAAATAGGAACTAGGAGAAAAATACTAAAGTTTTCTTTTATTTATTAATTTTTTTTAAATAGCATACTTCTTCACTCGGTTTGAAGAATCTTCATTTAGGTAGACCACTACGGCTTTCAGGATGCATTCACTCTCAATAGTGATGCTCTAATCAAAATGAAATTAGAATTAGTACTTTTTACTGTACTTATCTTACATTTATGTAGTATTACACATATTCTCCCACTGCTGTATTTTACGAAAGTCAAGTGTTTCCATTAACAAATAGTCTCAAATCAGAAGCACTGCATGGGATACACATATACTGTATAAGCAAGTCAGAAAGTATTATTTTCTTGATCTTGTGTTTTACATAAAAGTAAACTCCCCTACATAAAATGTACATTTGGGCCAATTTGTCCAGCTATTTCTGTTGCTAAAATGACTGTCAATGGCGAGTTCTTTTTCCAAAGCGTCAAAAAAATTATCATGATAGTTGGAGCTTTAGAACAGAAACTCACCTTTAACTTTTATTTTACAAAGAGTTGAAAATAACAAAATATTCATATTTAGATTAAATATTCTTTAGACCCATTATGAATTATTAGAAATAGTGAAGAATTTAGGGAGCATACCTGACCCATAACTGACAGGATGTATGTGATCTTCTGTGTGGCTGCTCCTCCTTTCTTTTTAAAAAATTTTTGAGGAGCTGGGAGGAGAAATGATCAAACTGACCCATGGATTTGGACACCAAAGGAATTGTTGTAACCCGGCTGAATTCCACAGATATCTGATGCAATTTCCAAAAAAAAAAAGAGAGAGGAGAGAGAGAGAAATCAGCACTCACAGATAAAATACATATTTACTATAAACAGACAAACCTGAATTACATCTAAAGTTCTTCAAATCATAGTTTAGACTTATAACTACCGCCAAGTAATTAATCAGCTGACATGGCATTAAAGACAAGCCTCTCGCACAGTAAAGAGTGCAGGCCATTTGTTCTTGAATTCAGCAATGAAAGGTGAATCTTCACTTATAGGACTCTACAGATTATGGTTCAAAACTGTAAGGGAGAAAAAGAATGTCATCTTAAATAAATGTCAAATATGCTTATTGCCATGTGTTTTTAGGGTTATCAAGCTTGAATAATAAAATTAGATATTAAATAACTACGTGCCAACACCACCTTTTAAGATTAATTATTTAAGTTATTAAAACTGGCATTAGAACATGAACAGAAAACTGCTGTATTTGCACACAACAATCGGTTAAAATGAAGAAAACAATTCTTTACTAGTCATTAATATCATATTCAACTTTAATTTGGGTGATGTAATATATAACAAAGTTCAACAAGTATAAAATATCACACAAATGCAAATAACAAAAATGTATCTACAGTAACTATAATGTTAAAGTAGACAAGAGTAATATGGCAACTTCATGACAATACTATACAAAACACGGTATTACAAGTAAGTAATGATTCTAATATAGTCACAGCCCCAATATAAATGTATAAAAATGTTAAAATCTCACCTGTCTGTACAAACATGTTCTCATTTCTGTTTTTCATTCTCAAAAAATGGCGCCGATCTAAATGATCTGAAGCACGACCGTTGTGGTTTGTTCCTTTCTGCAGTGTTTTCCAACTGCACGTGTGCAATGTTTACTCCACCTGTTGACCAAAATTACTTTCTTTGGACCAACAAATGCCTTTTTTTTTTTTTTTTAGTGTACAGAAGCAGACCAACATTAGATACCATATATATTACCACATATAAAACTATATATTGGAGAAAAAAAACAAATATCTGAAAAAAAAAAAATGGTGTTGACCTCCCTCTGTCAAAACGGACAAAAATGCAGGGAGTAACGCACGCAGACCTCCTCGTCTATTTTTCCCTCTACATGCTGTCTGCGTCTCCCCTCCTTCTCTCTTCCTCTCAATATGCTATCTGCCTCCTGTTCTATTGCTTCTCTTAATTCCCGATGACAGTTTAATGGTCTTTACTCTCTTTCCCTCTCTCAATGTCTGTTGCTACTTTCTTCCCTATTATCTTCCTCACCCCTACCTGCCTGTCTCTCTAATTCAACTTCCCCTGTGACATGCACTGTACCTGATGTTATTGGGAACTGATCATTGACCAGAGCTGGAGGAGAACATGGAGGTGGTCCCTTAAATGCTCATTTAACTTTCTCAGATTGTTTAATGTCATTTTCAACATCTTTCTTGCCATCTTCATGCTTTTCCACAATGACTCCTTTTCTTGTTTAAACAGTGACAACACTTCTTTTTCTTTCTCTCCTTTTTGGCTTGCCTCTTCTTGCTTTTATCTTTTACTTTATGGTTTTTGATTATTGTTTCCACCTCCATGCACAAGGACACATCAAATTATCCCTCGCTTGGTCAGTTTGTGCTAATGCTTTTGCCAGTCCTCCTTTCCCACTTTTTTGAAACCTCTACTATCAGGTCCTGATAGAGTATTTGTTTCCTGACGGCTGAACAGATGTAAGTGTCATAACGAGTCTCTATAGTCAAAGCTTACTTATGGAATCTTAAAAGCAATCAGTATCGAAAGCCCCTACATTCTTACCAACGTCAGTCCTTCTATTACCTAGTGAATTAAACAGCTATGCAGTCAGTGCTCTGACCTAGGCCCACATTGATACCCAAATTACTTAACAGAACAAAACTTTATTTATTATTAATTTTTATTTATATCCAAATATAACATATGTAGGTAGTTAGTTAGTGAGGTAGTTACCCTTTTTAGGGTAAACTTTAGGGCTCATCATTCATTCATAACTAGGCTTCTTATATATAGAGCTTATCTTTTCGTTAATAATCAATCACATACTCTGGTCAACGTGATATCAGTCCCGACCGTCTCTGCCAGGTCACACTTAAGTGACAGTCCAGGAGAGGTACATGTCCAAAATCCAGCAAAAAACAGTTTATTTTTCTCAATCACACGTGCATTCACACATTCAGTATTAGAAGTACACATTCAGTGTAGAAGACCATGGGGATGTACTTTATGACGCAGGATTCCAGAAGTGTGGCCCCCAGGTGTAACTATCACTTCACGCTCTCTCTCTCTCTCTCTCTCTGACTTACCCCCATAACACCCACCCACACACTCCTCTCTCATAATAAGTATATAAGAATAACAAGTTGCAAACATGTAGATAAGCTTCTCTACTGTGATATCACAACCATGGTATACAATATGTATCCTCATCTACAACCATTGCACTCATTGTAACTAACCCTTCTCTCTTTATATATTCATACAATTTTATTATGCCATAAACATCTTCATTGCACTCAGGGTATATATTCCCTTCTGTATACAACCCTTTGTGTACAGGTACATATGCATTCAATATACCTATGCAAACTATCATAGTATGCAATATCTTCTCAATGCATACATCAAAATCATTGAACTCTTTGTACATAACTCTTCCTCTGTATATAATGTTTACATGCAAATTTTTATCATACTATACAATACCTTCTTTACTGCACCACCTATCATTTGCACCAATTGTTATTTATCTACCTCACTATATACTATTTATATATGCAAATTATTCTGCACAGTGAAATGCATTGGATGCTAATTCTATTTCATTGCCTTGTACCTACATGTGCAGTGACAAAAAAATCTAATCTAATGTTTGCTCACTGCTGACTTTCTAAAGTATTTCTCATTATTGAGACTTATTCATGCTTTTTACATATTACAGTTTTTTTTACAATCGCTATGACAGTTTTTTCAATACATTTAACAAGTTTCCTAAACTCTTAACGCACCAACACACCTAAAACACACAATTGGCAAAACAGTTAATTTCATGCTCAAAATCACACATTGTAAACTAAACCCCAAAACTAATTTTCAAAATACAATAATAAACTAACACAATACACCGTGTCTAACAAAACACTGCAAACATGTTTTAAAATCAAATAATTATTCAAAACACTAACACATTGTCACGAGTTGGGGTTCGAGGCATAAACGCAGAGGTCCAGGTTTTAAAGGGATGATGTTTTTATTAATAGTAAACATATATCATGTTAAATCAGCAGATGCATGACAAGAAACTCAAAGAAACCAAACTATTTATAATAAAAACTAATGACCAACTCGGTTCAGGTGAGCGCCCATGTCACCTGACCAAGTTGCAACCTGGGAAATGAAGTTAACCAAAAGAAACTACAAACACAAAAGACTCAGGCCGCTTTGGCGCCCTCTAGGGGTTATCCCTGACACACATGTTCTCTTCCAACAGGAACATTTAGTCAATCATAACACAATGACAAAAAACCACTATCATCAGCTGAAATTACAGAAACTGCATTATTTTATGTGTCAGGTCTCCCCTTATATTTGAAGCCCCTCTACATTTTTGTTTTGTTGGGTTTAGTAAATGCATGCATTTTGTTTCTTTTGCTGCAGAAATTCAATACAAAAAATGAATGAGCATCTCAGGATAGCTTTATAAAATGTACAATTTATGTAAAAAAAAAAAATACAGACGCAGAATTGCTGCAGTACAGATTTTATTTGCAAAAGGACATTACTGCAAGATATGCAAACACAAAAAGCACCGGAATTATAATAATAATTTAAAAAAACAAAAATAACCTTCTGTTCTGCCCGGTCTTCTGCATTTGGCCACATGTTCTCATCCACATCACAACTGATATCTTCTCTGGCAAGGCATCGTAGGAAGAATCTTTTGGCATGCCTTATCCACTCCTGGCAGTGTTCAGATGTGATGTCTTGGCATGCAGCATCCATTGCATCCAGGAGGGACATTTGGTGGACATGTGGACGATGGTCAAAAACCTTCTATCTCCAGGCTGAGAAAAACTCCTCAATAGGGTTGAGGAAAGGGGAGTAAGGGGCAAGGAAATGGGACATCATCCTTTGATGGGTGTCAAACCAGCTGTGACTGCACGGGAATGGTGGAATGCCACATTGTCCCATGTGATAACATATATTGGCAAGTGGTCTCCCACCTGTCCCCTTTCTACCTCTGGCACCAGTCTTTCGTGCAGGTCTTCTAAAAACAGGAGAAGGTGGTCGGTGTTGTAGGGGCCAATCTGACATTCATGCAGGAGTGCACCGTTGTTGGAAATTGCGGCACACATGGTGATGTTGGCTCCTCTCTGGCCCGGCACGGTAACTGTGGCCCTCTAATACAGTAAATGGCAAAATTATTTACACTTTGCTGTAGGAGAAGCAATATCCTACCTGTTGGTTTCTCTGAAAATACAGACAATGGATGCCACTGTGTCCCAGCTGAGATTTGGCCACTCGTTCACCAGCCTCTCTGTATGTTAGCCTGTGGTTTATGACATGGTCAATGATAGTAGCTCTTATTTGATCAGTTACCCTAGCTCTGGTCCTTCTTTGAGCGCCACAACGCATTCTAACTCCTCTCCCTCTACCTTGCCCCACTCCTCTCCCTTGTCCTGGTACTCGTCTTCCTCTCCCTCATGCAGGCATTTTTTTTCTTTCTTTCTTTCTTTCTTTCTTTCTTTTTTCCACACAAGATCAGCCCAAAGAGTCCTCTTTTAGAACATATGATCATGTGATCGGAAAAACCTTAACACCTGAGTGTGGTTCCTAGATTGGAATCAGCTGTGATTTATATATTTGCATAACTGCAATAAGCTGTTTCTCATTGGCAATGGAATAAAATACAGGGAATATATTTGTGTTTCAATTCACAATATGAACAGCTGTTCACTTTGACTTTAGCCTATATGAGTTATGTTTAGAACATGATGTTATCTGTTCTGACATACAGTGTAAAAGCATTTGTAAATTTGACTGTAAAATTACATTGTTTTGGTCTTGGTTAAGCTTGTGTGTAAAAGAAGTTCAAGCATTTTAAATTGGTGTTAACTGTATGCATTTTGTATCAAAGCAACAAAAAATGTGTTAATTGTGTAGCCTACAATGACGGATGTTGTGCTAACTGTGTTAAGAGTTTAGGAAACTTGTTAAATGTATTGAAAAAACTGTCATAGCGATTGTAAAAAAACTGTAATGCAAATGAACATAATTTGATACAAACATGGAGTTGTTATAGTTTTTATTGCCTCCTTAGCGTTCCATTCACATGCAAGATTTACTTAGTTTACTCAGATCTAAGTACATGCTAATTGCTGCATTAGTTTTTTTGAGGGGTGATGGGCAAGATGCCTGTATCCTCAGAATAAAAAAGGGCATGCATGAAGAAGCAAAATAAAATCTTCAACATTGATGTAAGACTCTTGTCTCAGAAAAATGACTCATCACATATACACGATGCTTCAGGCTAAAAATTATTTACATAATAAACATTATGTTTTTTTGCTCTTTTGAGTTTAATTATTTGGCCATGAATGCCTGGAATGTGGTTGTGAATTTATGACTGTAGTAAAGCCTGCTCACATCACTTTCACTTTGCAAAAGGCAGCATTTATTTAGCAAGTATATATTTGTGCTATGCTGTAACCTCTCGCAGCGGGAGGTCTAGACAGAGCTGATTCGCCAAGCTCTCTCAGAAGGGAGGGATGAGAGGTACTTTGTGCTCCCACATTAATCACGGCTCTATAGTCAGTCAGGGGCACCTGTGTGCTCACGCAAGCGGAAGGAGGAGATAGCGCTGACATGCGATACTCTTTGGCCCTCCCGACTGACTGGTAGTAGTAGCCTTAATGTGGGAGCCCCCTAGCGACCGGGAGGAATTGGAAACGACTAAATTAAGGAGGAAATCTGGAAAAAAATTTTAAAAAAGAAAGAAAATGTTTCGGAGCACCGCCATTGGTAATCAAGCAACCAACACGTAATCGTTGGGCTTCCTCGATCGACGGCACCTCAACAACCTGCATTAACCAATTAGCAACGTCGTGATTTCCTTTGCTTGAGGTGAAACACAGAGGAGACAGAAGTAAACACAAGTAAACAAACAAAGCTCCATACCTTGCTGAAAATGGGTGCGCAATTCAAAACTAAACAGTAAGATTATACCCAAGGCTCTGCTCTTGTGACTTTCTCAGATCTAGTAAGTAGTTCGATAAATTTGTGTTTCTTCATAAAGAACTCCTGTTGCCTTGGTCATGTATGTTAAAGTCTAAACATTTGCCCAGATCATACGTTACCTTGCTCATAATTGATAAATACCAGATTTTGTATTATCATTGTTGGCCACAAGATAAACAGAATTGGTACGATAAAGTGCTAAATGCTGGTTGTTATGAATGTTATGTATGTTATGAATTTTAACAAGTTATCTACAATCAACCAGAATCCTTAAAGATTCGATTCACTTCTGGTCAGCAAAGAGAGTGGGGAGCAGGTTGAGATTAGTCTAGAGAGTTGAAGGGATGCACTGTAGAGAAGATACATTTAAATCAATAGGGGCAAGACAGAGTACATGTATGTAAATGAGAAAGAGGTTGAAACAAATTATATGATACTAATATATATATAAAGATGGCTCCTAATGGCCAGCTCTTGAAAAGTTATAATGCCGATAACACTTTTTAATGTGCCACTCTAAACTAAACTCCGCCCATCACTTTTATAATGCGGAGCAAGCCCGAGATCTATGGAATAAAATCACTGTCAAAAATTATTGTGCGTAAAAAAAGATTTGTGTGTAATTCTGTGTTTTGTCCGAGTTGGATTCCAAAATCTACGGCCACAACTCTGAAATATGACTCTGACCGCTTACAGATGCAAAACTCGTTTTTACAACTCCTCTGTTACACGGATGAATTGTGAAATTACGCCTATGAACGTAGTGTGCCAAAATACCGTCAAAATACGCAAAATACGCAAAAACCGCTGCCAAAATACGTCATCAAGGCCACATGCACAGGCATTAATATCCGTGGGAAGAGGAATCGATTTGGCCACCGTTTTAAACCACCGGCGCTAAAATGGCATATCAGCTCTTGCATCGTCTCGCATCTTCGTACATGTTTAAGAGAAGTAAAATTCTGAGATGTTTTTTTTTTTCAACAAAACAACAACAGGTATCTCGACAACAAACAAAATTTTGTTATACATTCAAATGACTATAAATGCTTAAGAGCAAAGACAAGAATAAATAACAATCATAAAGCAAGTTTAGAAAGACATCGTCATTGGAAAACCTCAAGAAAGTTCCAGAGAGACGACCAGATTTTCCAGAACACCTCAGATTTTTTATGTAAATCATAAGTTAATTTTTCCAGTGGTAAAAGTATGGACACCTGACTCAACCACATATTGACTGAAGGTACCTGAGCAGTTGACCATAATAATAGTATACATTTTTTAGCCAAGTATATACAGAAATTCAGTACACATTCTTTATCGCAATCAAGACCCAGATCCACTGTACAATTCAAAAGATATACTTTTGGGGACATAGCAAATATTTTTCCAATAATTTTTTGAATAATTTTGTGAATCTCTTTCCAGTACATTTTAATTTTGTCACAATCCCAAAACACATGCATCACTGTACCAATCTCCATGTTACATTTAAAACATAACTGAGAGCAATTGGGAAATATTCTATGGAGACGAACTGGGGTTAGATAAGTCCTGTGGATAACATTTAAAGTTTTGTTCATGAACCGGAACTGAAGCACTTTTGGGAAATATGTTTGAGCAGACAGATTGCCACTCCTCATCACTGAAAATAGATCCAAAGTCCCTCTCCCATGTCACTCTCAAAGAGTCCAAGGTCGAAGGGCCAGCATTGGACAGCAATGCGTATAATTCAGAGATCTTTTTTTTAAGAGTATATGAAGAGAAAAACCTTTTTTCCATTTCAGTAAGATCAAATTGTATATTACCTTCTTTTAGCTGCAATTCTAAAAAGTGTCGTATTTGAAGGAATTTATAAAAATCTTTACTGGGCAGACTAAATTCATGTCTTAACTCCTGAAATGATCTCAACTGGCCGTCATCAAATGAGTGACCTAATTCAGACACTCCTTTTGACCTCCAAGTCAAAAGGCCAATATTCTGTATGGAAGGGGGGAAATCAGGATTGAGCGCAATTGGAGATTTAAGAGACCACGTATTTGAAATGGATAAGTATTTTTTAACATCCTTCCATACCAAAAGAGTGTTTGTTACAGTAAAGACACTAATCAGTTGTTGAATTTTTTGTACATTATTAATAAATGGAAGGGAACATAACATTCTGGGAAAGCATCTTGTAGATTCTATCCCAACCCAGCGTGAATCAAATCTATAAATAAACCAACTTAACATGATTGATTTGAGCAGCCCAAAAGTATAATTGGAAATTGGGTAGTGAAACCCCACCCAATTCCTTTGGTTTCATTAAAACCGAATATTTAAGTCTGGGTTTCTTATGATTCCAAATATACCTAGAAACTGAAGAATTAATCCTCTTAAAAAATTTCTTGTCTAAGTAACATGGTAGATTCTGAAATAGGAAATTTAATCTTGGAAGGATGTTCATTCTTATGATATTGATCCTGCCGAAAAAAGAATTTGGGAGAATCGACCAATCTGATAAATTCTGGTTAATTTTTGTGATCAAAGGGGAATAATTGGCTTTAAAGAGGTCTTCCAAACTAGGAGTAATATTAATTCCTAAATACTGAAACCCAGAGAGTGCTAGATGAAAGGGTGATTTTGAGATGGCTTCGGAGGGAGCATGCATATACAGAGCTTGAGATTTATCCAGATTGATCTTGTATCCTGAAAAATTACTATATTTTTCAATTACTGTGAGAATCACATCAGGAGAGGTGTCAGGATATTTAAGATACAATAGAACATCATCTGCGTATAGAGATATCCGATGTTCCTCCAGACCTATTTTAATACCATGTATACTCCTATTAGTTCTCACAGCCACAGCCAATGGTTCGATAACCAAAGAAAATAACAAAGGCGAAAGAGGACAGCCTTGACGACAACCTCTACTTACTGAAAATCTGTTGGACAACACCCTATTAGTGTTAACCTGAGCTATAGGATTAAAATATAGGCGCCTGACCAACTCAATAAAATTATTTCCTAACTGTATTTTCTCTAAGACTGCAAAAAGAAATGGCCATTCCACCCGTTCGAAGGCCTTTTCAGCGTCTAGGGATAGAATGTAGGCAGATTCCTTGGTGAAATTTAAATGATCTAGAATATTTAGAACTCTTCGAATATTGTCTGAGCCATACCTGGATTTCACGAAACCGGTTTGGTCTGGGTTGACAATGAGAGGTAAGACATTTTCAAGCCGTCGAGCTAAGGACTTGCCTATAATTTTATAATCTACATTGAGTAAGCTAATTGGGCGATAAGATGAGCAATTTGTTGGATCTTTGTCTTTTTTCAGAAGCAAACTGATAATTGCCAATGACCAGGATTCAGGCAAAGGATTTTTCTCAAAAAGATTATTTATCACCTGCATTAAAATAGGGCTAAGCTCAGGCCAAAACTGTTTATAAAACTCTATAGGAAACCCATCCGGGCCCGGGGCTTTACCGGATGGCATTGACTGAATGGCATGCCAAATTTCATCCCTGGTAAAAGGGGCATTTAAAGAGCGCCTAGCATCATCAGAAATACTGGGAAGAGAAATCTCATTTAGGTATCTAATCAAATCCTCATTTGATCCATGATAATCAGTTGTATAAAGATTTCTATAGAAATCTGAAAAAGACGTGTTGATATCCTGAGGATCAAAAGTCAAGTTGCCCGCAGATGTCTTAATTGCTTTTATAGTTCTTTCACTCTGTTCCTTTTTTAACTGATAGGCCAAGAGGCGACTGGGTTTATTACCAAATTCATAGTAGCGCTGTTTAGTGTAAAGTAATAATTTCTTGGTATGTTCTGTATATTCTAAGTTAAGTTTGGCTCTAGCACTGTTCAGTAAAATCCAATTATCTTGATTTGGCAACCATTTATGTTGTTGTTCCAGGTAAGATACTTTAGCTTCTAATTCTTTCCTTTTTTGTATTCCAAGTTTTTTCCTTAATGCAGCATACGCAATGAGGTGACCCCGCAGCGTAGCCTTAGCTGCATCCCACTTTATCGCAGGAGAAACTGGCGAGTTCTGATTGTCGTGCCAATACTGAATTATTTTCTGTCTAAAAAAAGAACAAAAATTAGTATTACTTAAGAATGAAATATCAAATTTCCAATAGTTGGACCTCTGAACAGGTACACTAATATCGAAAACTAAATAAACCGGGCCATGATCAGATAACACAATAGGGCCAATTTGACAAGATCTCACATAGTGTATACAATCAGTGGGTATGAAAAAATAATCCAGTCTTGAATATGATTTATGGGGGTGGGAATAGAAAGTGTAATCTCTGTCCTTAGGATGCAGCTCCCTCCAAATATCCACCAGTCCCAGGTCTTTACAGGTGTTACGTAAAATATGTGAAGATTTGCAACCCATTGAAATCTGGGGTGAAGGTTCCATGTTATTAATTTAAATGAATTTAACATATTGTAAATCTAGATAAAATAAAGTCACAAGAGTGAAAATATGCAAGCAAAAGAATGACACTTGTGCCAAGAGATACCAAATACAAACAAACAAGTACCACACACAAAACGCAAAACAAACCTATAAAACCCTCCCCTAAAGACCCCATCCCCAATTGATGAGGCACAGATAATATCAAAAAGTCACAAAACAACATAAAAAACCTTGAAACAGGTAACAACAACATTATGAAACCACCAAGTTATAGCTCCGTTATAACCCGCTCCATTGACACTTCTAGTACAAGTAATTATCAGTAAAGAATAACACCATTGGAAAAGGAAAGAAGAAAGAAAGAAAAAAAAATATATATACACCTATATAGACACATAAAATAAATAAAATCTAATAAATACTAAGAGATTATAATAATAATAGTAATAAAACCATTATTATGATAATAATAACAATAATAATAGATTATCAATATTCTTATAGCAACATTCTGGCCATTACCTTAGAAAATATCCTACATACTTGTCCAATGGCATAATCAAAATGTTCCACCGTAAATAAAAGTGTGTATTTCAGCCAAGAATCAAATCTGGCTGTCCAGAGAATCTAAAAATGCCTTGGCTGAGTCCGGATCGTTGAACAGGCGAATCTTTCCGTTATGCAGACATCTGAGTCGGGCCGGATAGGCAAACCCTCGATACAAACCGCGGGCGGCAAAAACTTTCCCCACAGCTCCAAACTCCCGACGCTTCTGCAGCACACCGGCTGATAAATCCGAATAGAATCGAAGCTCCGAGCCGTTATGAGTGATCGTCTTCTTCATGGCGGCTTTCAATATCGCTTCCTTATCAGTGAATCTCAGAAACCGAACTAGGATGCTTCTTGGAGACGAATTCTCTCGGGCAGGTGCGAAAGTGGGAGATCTATGAGCCCTCTCAATCTCCAACACAGGGAAATCGACAGGCAGATCTAACCACTTTGGGATCGCGTCTTGAAGATACGAAGAGAGTGAGCCAGAGCCCTCGGCCTTCTCCGGCAGGCCCACAATCTTCAGATTCTTGCGACGGCCTCTATTTTCAAGGTCATCAACTTTTGCCTGCAGCTGGTCCACCATTGTCTTTAAGTTACTCACCTGCTTCTCCGTCGCTGTTGCCGAATCTTCGGCAGATGAAATCCTTCGTTCGGCTTCCTCCAGGCGTGATTCGGGGCCAGTGACTCTTTCAGAAAGAGCGGAAAACGAATTCTGAAGGCAAGCAACGGAGTTGGCAATATCCTCCAAACGACTCGTAATTCCATCAAGACGTGAACCATTGGCCTTTATTTCTGACAGAATTACTGACATGTCTAGGCGCGGTTCAGCGGTGTTATTGTTAGCATCAGCCGCGGGCACATGAACAGTAGGCCTTTTCGCCTCCTTTTCTTTAGCCTTCTGCGAACGCGTCGATGTAAAAATGGGAAAATCCTTGTCAGAAGGTGTGTCTGACATGTTTATAGACTGTTCAACTAATTCGGAGGAAAAAGCGTAATTTATTAACAAAGTTGAGCGGAGCAAAAAACTTACGCAGCCATCTCACTCCGGGTCACGTGATCTCCCAAATTCAGAGATGTTTTAACTATAGCAGGTAAGATTTTAGGAGTTTAAAACGGTGACAGGGCGCATGCGCCGTATCGATTCCTCCTCCTTCGGATAGTAATGCCTGTTCATATGGGCGATTCCTCCTCCTTCGGATAGTAATGCCTGTTCATATGGCCTTGATGACGTATTTTTGACAGTGGTTTAAGACACTGCAGAGTTGTACTGTAAGAAACACACTAAATATTGTATCTGTAAGCTGTCGTGGCCATAGATTTTGGAATCCAACTCGAACAAAACACAGAATTACACACAAATCTTTTTTTTACGCACGATTATTTTTGACAGTGATTTTATTTCATAGAGATCCTATTAACGTTAATCATTGCCCGCCAGCCAGCCCGAATAGGCAGCCCCGTCCCTTCGCATACCTGCAGAAGGGGTGCCGCCTATCTAGGGAGCCTACGAAGTGAGTGGGGGGCGATAATCGATTTGGCCGCAAGCCGTGAAACACATCCTTATTGCTTTCATTGCTCGTGCGCTGTAAAGTCATTTTCAAGTCCTTACAAATTTGTTTAAATCTGTAATGGCTCAATGTTGGGTTGCTACGCTTAAAAAATTAACCGAACTGGTACCGACCAGTGCATGGTTGATAATTAATGACTTTTTGAAGCTTCTTTTTCACTTTTGTGACTTTTGCATTCTTTTACATTACAGCATAATGTGTTACAGTATAACACACTACAATCATTTGGCAAAACATATTTTGTTAAAAACATGAAAACTTTCTAATGTTTCTCACAAAGCACGTATACGCTTTTGAAAAAAACACCTTTTCCAACACTGGAGAGAGATGAAACTTCATAAGATTCATAAGGAACACAGTGGTTAATGCCTGTAACAGTTTTATTACACACAACAGTGTTAGTGCATGTTTGATTATTACTGACATTTATAAGTTTTTTTTATTTTTTTTATTTTTTACAAATGCCATTTTTTTCATTCTTTTTCCCCAAATGTTACCACCTATCCCAGCACTGAAGAGAAACTCACTCACTCATCATCTATACCGCTTTATCCTGTATTCAGGGTAACGAGGAGGCCTGGAGCCTATCCCAGGAAACTCATGGCACAAGACAGGGTACACACCAGTGGGCCAATCCATCGCAGGGCAAAGACACACACATACACACTCTCATTCACACACTATGGGCAATTTGGGAAAGCCAATTAGCCTAATCTGCATGTCTTTGGGCTGTGGGAGGAAACCGGAGTACCCGGAGGAAACCCACCAAGCACGGGGAAAACTCCATGCACACAGAGACCAGGAATCGAGCCTGGCCAGGGATCGAACCCAGACAGTGCAAGGTGACAGTGCTAACCACTACACCACCGTGCCGCCCTGAATAGAAACTGCACCAGTCATTTTTTTGCATAGCGAGCACAATATTCGATGTAAGTAGCAGTCTCATAATAAGTTACAGTATTTCATGCATGTTTAATGCACCTCCATCACAGGCACACGCCATGAAACATAATTTGTTACAGCCATGTGAAAGCAAACAAAGATGCGACCCAAAGCGGTTGCCCCGGGGAAAACAAGCCAGCATCAAGAACATGCTGAGAGCTCCTGCTCGCCAATGTCCAGTCACTGGAAAACAAGATCAATTACTGTACGTTAGGCCCAGAGTTAAGTTCATCAAATGTTGTCCTTTTTACCTCAGGAGTGTACATTGGTGATAGTCAGCTGTGTTTATATTCCAAACTTTTCATTTTAGCTTGGGACTCCAGATGAATCTAAGATAACTGATAAGTTTGAAAAAGACGTTACTTAAAATAGTCACATATTCAGGTACGGATCCATAGGTACAGGTGGAGGAGTCTGTGGTAACAACTATTTACTCAATGATCTAAGTGGATCTTTAACTGTATTCCCAAAGACCAACTGTGCAGGACTAAACCCCAGTGACTCCTGAACACTTTACCTTATTGCAAAACATGATCAACAGCAGACCATCCACCCTGTCTCGACCCGTGTCTGTGCAAAATTTTTGCAACATAGCCTTGGGAGTCTGGTGAAATTTTTCTAATGCACCGTGGGACTTGGGATGATACACACTGGCTACCTGTTCCTGTATTTTCCCACTGTCTTAGAATTACTCCTAGGCATAGCTGTAGTGGCAAAAAAATGTGTGTAAAAATGAGAATGAATTGATGATTTGATACTACTTAAAAGTTTATGATGTTTGCAATGTTGATTCAATAGAAACTGGTCTATTAAGAAAAGTTAAATAAATTAATGAGTGAATTAATATTAACATATTTAAATGAAAATATCTACAGGAAGGACAGGAAGTGAGGAGGATAGAGGTGGACCATTGTATACGGAACCTAATGTAGACCTGGAAAGTAGGACCTGTTCCTCATGCAGAAACTGTGCCATTTGTGTTTATCCCATTCTCTCACAGTATAATCTACTTACTGATGGCTACCATGCAATTCGACTTGCACATAAATTCCTTTTGATCACTTTTAATCACAAGTTACTTGTGACAGACGCTTCTCAACACTGAAGTTTTTAAAGACATATTGATAAAGACGTTTTTAAAACACATATTGATTTTTCACTTTGCCCCTATTTTATATTTAAAATAGTTTTAAAATATATTTGCCCACTATTTAATATTATATTTAACAGAGAATCTCAAGAGAAAAAAGTTGTGTATATTTAAATAATTTACTATAAACACATTTATATAAATACGATTATTTCAGTTCGTTTTCCATGGATGATGCCCTTAACTCCACGAATGCGGCTAGTTTTTCATTGATTTCACACTGCTTGGTTGGTGAGATCTGCTCCATTTCTGTGGTGAATCTACGCTTGAACTGTAAGAGCAAGTTTGATTTATTATTTACCACATACACCACAAATATAATTTTTTTGTCCAAACATATCTTTTATGAGCTCCGTGTCACTTAATGTTATTAATACGTCTGTCCTCTACATGTCTCTGTCTGAACATATTTTGATGGAGGTAGCAGTGATTTCCTATTTTAAGACCGTTGATTAATTGTTTGTAATTGCTTCTAAAAGTAGGACCAAATTACGTTACTCTGAGCATTTTTGGCCACTTCAGAGCAATTTCCTACACACTTGGTCAAAATGGCCCCTGAATTCCCCCAAATAAGCTATCCTAGCTTTGGGTGATATCCACTACAGCATTTCTACAAGTAGCCAAGGAAAAAAGGTAAAGTAAGTTTGGTTAAGTTGTGTCACCTTCTCAGATTTCTGTAATTGAGCATAGGTTACAGCACAAGCAGAGGGGAACTGAACATCATAATTGGTTCAGTCATAATTGGTTCATGTACAAAAATAGAATGAGAAAAAACCTGGCCATCAGTGAGATCCCTTCCTAGGACGAGATCAACTCCATCTACTGGCAACTGTGAACATACCCCCAATGTAACTAACCCAGTTACTTATACACACACACACAGACACACGCAGTCTGACTTCAAATATACATGATGCAGAGGAACATAAACACAACCCATTTCATAACCATGAACTAATACATTGGCCTCCGTTAATGATTCTGAAGAAGAAAAGAAGAAGTAATATTAAAATGTGTTTGATGATCTGGATTATTTAAGTGTGACAAATACCCACTACATACAGCCAGTCAGTAGAAGTATTTTATAAAGCATGTCCTTACCCAGGTAAATTTTTTCCAGCATTCCAGGAATATATACATTTTCTATATGTATATAGAAAGGTAGGTAGAGTCCTGGGATAATTTCATAGAAAACAAAACTTTATTTGAATGTGACCTCTTTTTGCCACAAACATTGCACAATATAAAAGAGGACACAATGGCACATGACTACAATGCATGAATACAAGGGTCCCAAAACCATTTGGAATTAATTCTGGCTTCTTCCATTTCTGTGATGCAAAATAATTTTCCTTCCATGCTTGGATAGTGATGTCTTAACACAATAAAATCTATAGCGATATTCCATACTCAGAAAATATGTAGTGCTCATCCCTCAAACTCTTAAGATTCTTGGAGAGAGTGTGGGTTGAGGCTTTTAAGAACAGGGTGAAGCAAGCAATTATTTAGGTGTATTTGTGCTTATTGTTAGAAGGAAGAGCATATTCACTGGCCATTTCTATACTGTGTTCTGTGAAAGTTCCATACTGAAGTTGTGCTACATCTGAATATCCCTAAAGAAAAGCAAAAGCACATAGATGATCTAAAAAGAAAATGCAAGTTTTGTTCCTATACATCATGAAATTACAAAATTATAAAATCTTAAGTACAATATGATATATATGACCTGGAACAGTAGTGATAACAGTAAATTAGAGAGATGAAGGAAGAAAGATGACTTGCCATACTGTGCAAATATTAAGGCAGAATAAACTGCAGAACCATTCTCTGAAAGTGAGGCTGTGTTTTTTTTTGTTTTTTTTTGAGGGGGTGGCACAAAAACCTCAACTAAAAAAAAATTATTACTGAAAATCTGTCTCTCTCTTCTCAAAATCTACAGTCTTAAGTCTTAGTCTGTGCATTTCGGTCACCTGTGTGCAAAAAAGAGAGAAAATATACATATCTTTTTATACATAAATGAAATACAAAAATATGTTGACTGCCAAGGCACCATAAAATGTGTATTCTACTAACAAATACGCACCAACTGGATACATATTTAGCAAAAATAGAAATTATTAGGACAATTCATCAAGACTTTGTGTCACTAAGTCACAACCCCATCACCTTGCAAAGTACACTGCAAAGGGGTTAGGGTCAAGTTTATAAAACTTAAATCCTCCACTTATCCAATTATTTCCAGTAGTTAGACAAGCACTTGTTTCGCTTGTAGCTCCATCTCAGCAGCTCTCTTCAATGCCACGTCTACAAGCAGCTGGAAGCCACTGAAGTCTTGTGCTGTCAGATCAGGAGGTGTAGGTGGTGGGGTGTTGAATTCAGGGCCCAGTCCTGTAGCTGATGGACAGCTGAAGACTGCTAGCTCTGTGGTCCCTTCAACCTTTGTGCCTGTAGCTGTGATGGTAGTGTGGCAAATGACTGAAGGACGTGCAAGAGTGGGTGAATGTGGCATTGTGAGTGATGTGGCTTTTCTGGAGTAACTGGTAACACATGCAGGTGAGTCAGGCTCATGGCGGTCTTGTTTGGGTGAATGCAAGTTGTCACTTACACCCTCAGAAACCTTGCTGGCGCGGCGTGAAATGGTAAACTGATTTGGGTCTTTACCATCCTTGCGTAGCATCTCTGGCAGAAGCCTTCGACGAGCATTAATGAACCAGTTACATACCTGAGACAGAGCACAGAATGTTAGAATAAGCAGAGGAAGGTTTTTTGTCACTTGAGGTCCATGGTCTTACAGGATTTAGGAAATGTGCCAAAATAAATTGAGACTTTAAAAAAATGACCTGAAAATTGAGTATTCCAAATATTTTTTAAATCACAATATTTCCAACTTTTCAGTTTTAGCTTCTGTCCAGTAAAAAAAGGTTCACTAGAGTAAAATATAGGGGGAAAAAACTAGGTGTTTAAAGACTAACGTAGCATGCCAACAATATTTAAGTATGATTCAGGTAAGCATGTATTTTGTTGATGACTTTTTAAAATGCTGATCATCTTTCTTGTGGCTGACATCTTTGTTTTAATGAAGTTAATAGTTCAGTTCACTGTGTGTGCTGAAACCCAGCTTTTTCTGTGTGAGTACATTAAAGATAGGGGCTCAAACAAATGCAAATAGGACTGTTCAAGCACCCCAAAAATAGTCTTATGCACATGTCTTCCCTAAAAGTATTCTTAACTTGAAGCAATAACCAAATTACTTTAAATCTTTATCTTCTTAACATATGGGATTATTCTATAGTTTCCTAAGAAAACCAAGATTGGTCGTAATCAACAGTTATTCAAGTACAAACTTTAACTTCTGCCTATATAGAAAAAGCTGCTTTTAACCGTAGATCATTGCTTTTTCAACAGAAAAGCCATCAACTGATAATATGTGTGTTTATTCCAGTCTCTATTGTCTTGCTCTGTGTCTGAGGTGAATGTGGGTATGCCACTGATCCATTCAAACCTGAATCCCCACCTCACACAAACACGAGTTAAGTAAAAACAGATTGCTGTCAGCTGATTGCCAGCCTTTGAAGCATGAGTAGTTTACAGATCAACAATGCTGAAACTGCTATAAATTTTGTACATTCTGAATACCCTCTAGCCCTGTTCTATTTTAGGCATGAAACTTGGAAGTCATGTTGAAGGAGGAAAACATTTGGCCAAATATTAAAATAAAAATTTAAATGATAATTAAAATGTGTGGACTAAACCTTAAGGGAGTTGAAAAAGATTTTTGCTATTTTGTGTTGACTGTATGTCACAAACTTATGCAAAGGTACTTACCTGAAGTGTGGAGAGATGAGTCTGTTTTGATAACAATGCTTTTTCCTGTTCTGAAGGGTAGGCATTATAGCGATGTTCAAAAAGCCAATCTCTAAGAATCTGTACAGATTCTTTAGGCAGGTTGCCTCGTCGTTTTCTTTTGGCTGCAGATCCATGCTTTGAAGACAGATCCAGAGGGACATCAATGTTATCCTCATCATCTGTCTCACTGCCAGACGTGACCAACATGCCTTAAATACAAAAGAACAACAAAAAACAAATACCATAATTAACTTCGAAGAGCAATGGAAAATTCTGAAGCATGTTTCAAAGAGCATATTAACATGTGAGATCGTGTTTAAGAAATTAATGACAAACTCTAAGAATTGAAACTCTATGTGCACTATCTTTTGTGCATTTCAATGTAATTCATGTAATTGAAAGCAAGTAATAGCTATTGATTCAGTGTGTGGTGCAGTTTGTGTTAAAAGAACAAAACCAAAATACCCCCCACACACACCCTTCCCCCATCCATCCCTTCCTCCATCCAAGTACACACTCCCTGAAACAAGCTTTGTTGATCTGTAGGTTTATATGCATGTATAGCTGGCCTGTCACATAGATAAGTTACAATGACTGCTATTAAACACTGTCACAATAAATACGTAGGCCCAACACATAATCTCCAGGCGAGTTACACATACACAGTCATTTGCACATGCTGTTTAACAACGATGTTTAAGTATCACTGGTACAGGTTTGGGTAAAAAAACAACAATATTCATGCTAGTGTTGTTGTAGCTGCAAAAAACCGGACCAGCTAATCTATATAACAGACATACCAGATATATACGTAAGACAAAAATATTTTTCCTGGTCTTTGGCGCGCTTATGGGAAAGTGGCCCAGCCGAGTTGGAAGTGAACAGACTGGGACTGTGTAGAAGGGGGAGGGAGGACCTGTTGCAAATCTCAGTTGAACAAAAGAATGCGACTTTCTTACACTCTTTTATGACACACTTTTTTGCGAAAAGAAAACTTTTTTTGTAGACGATTCTACTGTTCTAGCTCGATATGTTTTATTATATCTCATACAAATATTACGTTAAAAAACCGAGAAGACGAATGTCTCTATTGTGTGTGGGTGACACGAGGTCGGAGACGCGAAAGCGTAGCCTGAGGAAACCAACTAATCTCAACAAAGGATCTCGGGAAGTAAAGCCCAGCTGCATATGTATATATACAATATCACAATCGTATCACGCTTACTCTTAACAAGCAATTTCAAACTTAAATACCTTTTTCGCTAAACGCATTTTGAACTTTGATCTTTAAGTTTTAGCAAAAAAAAAAACTATCTAAGAAGAACTACTCAGGGAGCGCGTGCCCTCAAAATTTAATAACGATACAAACAAGATGTATATTTTTGTGTTAAATATCACATGGACCCGAATCAAACAAGGGAAGCCAGTTATTCTAATAAAGAGGCAGCACATGGTGAGAAAAACGGAGCTGTTTTGTCTGAAACGGAAACAATAGCGAACACGCGGTGCCGGGAAGAAACGCCAGTTGAACTTTTATTAAAGGTCTATATTCTGCATGATACAAATGTTGGACTACCACTCCTTTCTGATGGAAAAAAATACATACCCTTTTTGGTCTTCATATCCGTAAGATAACCTATTCACGTCCTGTCGTGTCGTGCTGTCGAATTTATTTCGAAAGTGGTGTTTTTTCCGCGTTAAATCCTCGTATGGACTCCGTCCTGTAGTGTGGGTCTCAGCCGAGTACGCGTTGCTACTCAGTTGTGAGAGAGCTTACACTTTGTCGTAAACTGAGACAATGTGTTCTTCGGTTCTGCTCGTGTGTGTTTGATCATGAAGCTGGGTGACAGCTATCTTTGACAGCTGCGTGACTCAACCATCCAAAGGTCCGCCCACCGCGTAGCCGAGAGGGAAATCTCTCGTCAGGGCGGAAAACAGGAGCTAGAAATCATTAGAAAGAATCGAGCGAAGAATTAAAAACAATGTCAACTGCAATTGACATTAGTTTGCAAAAAGAAGGAAGGAAAGAAAATTGGTAAAACCTTTGCCTTCTACAGTGATTTGTAAAAAAAACTAATCAGCGCCAGGAAGCTGTAGCGACAGGAAGCTGGAGCAAGGGCAAATTGTGTTAGCATATGAATGCATCGTTAATGTTCCTTCAAGTGTTCTACAGCAAACCAAGTCAACAATAAATGACAAATGTTTACAGGTCGCTATTTTGTCCTGTGAAAATAAAACAATAGAGTGTATGAGTGGCACAGTCTGTTCTGCTTTAAACCCACTTTGCCCCAAATATGTAGTTTTATATATTTTATAAATTATAGTTTATTTGCCCCAATGTCTGGGCTACATTTCACCCCTTAATAAACAATGCAAATGAGTCAATTATGAATAACTGACAGTTGTTGCATCTGTTTTAACCAGTGTCCTGGAAGCCCTGCTTTACTACGATCACCAGATTTCTTATCAGTGTCTGATATAAGTATGGTTACACATTATGAAGCAAATTTTTTAACGACATCGTTATAAAATTTCTTATGCAGTTAGACACACATAAAATTACAGATACCTTTTAAAAAGAAATTTGCCAGGATCTCATTGATTTGGTATACAGTTATTGCAGAGGTGCCAATCAGTGGGTCCCAAAAATGTATACATGGTTCAACATGAAATATGTATCTGCACCTGATTCACACATCATTATTTTAATATACTGAAATAAATTAATCTGATAACTGTATCTAATCAATTATTAAAATTATAGTTAGAATATTACATATAATATTACATTATCAAGTTATAATTCACTCTATACTGCATGTCAGTGGCCTGTAAAGTGGTGGCATAAACAAATTTCACTTTTAAAAACAAAATTTAACATAAAAAAAACTTAACAAGATAAAGAGGACAAAGAACAACATAGAAATAAAAACAGATGCAAAATAAATACCACAGAGAACTTAGGACCTTAGGTAACACAATTAATCAAAATGAAATTGTGACAAAGGATATGATCTGTGAACAAAAAACAATGTCAAAATAGTCGTCCAAACATACTCAAAAGTCCCAGAATACAAAAAGTCCAAAGCAGCCACAGCTGTGAGCCACTAGAGGGCATGTTTTAAGCATAACAGAGTGTGAAGGGGGGAAAAAAGCAGGAATTATGACTGGTTCAGAGTTAGTAAGTGTCACCTCTCTGTCACCTAGGTCACCTAGTTCTTTTGAACAAGCTGATCAGCAACCATCCCACCATTCTGCCTCAAATGCTAGAGCAGATGCAACTTTATTTGCCATAAACAAAGCAGAAAAACAAATGAAATATGGACAGAAAGAAGGAGCAAGAAAACTACAACATGCGGTGAATAGGCCCAAGAACAAAACAGAAGAACAGATGCAGGACAAATAATATAGAAACCCTAGGAGTTTAAATAGCAGGGCAAAACAAAACTGAAACACAGTTACATTAAAACGTCCAAACAAAAGGTTCCAAAGCACACATACACACACAAATCAAAGTAGCTTTAGGCACATTCTACCCTTGCAGCTAGGCATGGGGAAAAGGTGACAAGGTTTTTTGCCATTCCTGAGCCTTAGCCCCAAATGCGTTTCAAGGTTGCTTTAGCATTTAACTTGCATATTGCTGCTTTTATTTAAGGCTGCTCCTTCATTTTTAATGTTATCTTTACAGTATGTTAATTTATACATTTTTTCATTCATTCATCCCCTATACCACTTCTATACCATGCAGAATAGTCTAACTAGCGTTCCCAAATTGCCTGTAGTGTGTGTGTGCCCGGTACAGGATCTGTACAGGATCGTGGGGGGCCTGGAGCCTATCCCAGGAGACTGAGGGCACAAGACAGGGTACAATCCATCACACACACACACACACACACACACACACAGTGGTGGTTTTAGGCACGGGCGAACTGGGCAGCCGCCCAGGGCGGCATTTTTCACGACTCCAGGGAGCGGAACTTGGGGGAAAGTGCGTCGGCGCGCCGCTAAACGGTTTTTTTTTATATAGATATGTGACTTTGTACAGGCTTGCTGAAAAGGTGCCGTGCACTGAAGCTGTGCGAAGTGCAAAGGGGAGGGGAGGGAGTGCGGAGGAAAGTTCACCTCTCCCAAAAGGAGGGGACATCCATCCAGTGGTGGGCCAAACACCTTGGCTTTCTTACAAATAGCGGCGCACATTTCATTTATAATACTATAAACACAGAGCTATAATTTATTTTATTGTGTTTTTTCAAAATTATGTGAAATGGCTAATAAAAATGGTAATAAAATGAATAAATGATCATGTGGAGGTGAATTGGTTTAGTCCTGACTTCTAGTTGTGAGTGACAGGAGGGGGACGTGGAATTAGTCGATTGTCGATTTCAAAATAAACAGTCATGGAGAGAAAAATATGGAAGCAAATTAGCATCATAATTATTTGAATTATATCAGCCTTTGAAAAATATATTTTGAAATTTAATCATTGTTGAATTGTTAATTTTGAAATTTAAATACTACTGAATTTATTAAACTGAAATATTTGACTTTAAAAAGCAACATCTTTGAATTTAAGTGCTCTGAATGTCACCCGAAATTTTCAACAATCCATTTCAACTGTGAAATTCAGATAGAAAGTCCAAGCTGTAAAATTCAGATAGAAAATTCAAGCTTGGAAATTCAAGTACAAATTCAATACAAAATTCAAGCGCAAATTCAATACAGGAAAAGCAATCGAGCCAGAACGGAATCCGTTCGTCAGTCACGTGACCTAGGGAAGCGGACGTCTTCGATTCCGGCTCCCAGTGAGTCTCGCTACATGGCGGAGGGCAGCGGCTCGGTAAGTGCACCTGCAGTGTGTTACACTAATTATATATTGTCAGATATTTTAGTCATTTTACTGTGATAAAGGAATTTAGTCAAAGTTTAGCTAAAGTGGGGCTAGTGAGCATGAGACACAGACTGATGTTTGTTACACACGCACGAGAGAGAGAGATAAACAGTGGTGGCCAAAAGTATTAAGACAGCACGTGCCATGTATTAGTTCTCTCTCTGTACAGAACAGGTGACGTCACCAGTTAGTTCAGGTCCGGCTGAAGAGTTGTGTTAATTAAAATCAGCTGCTTTAGTTAATTGATGGAGCAGATAAGTGGCAGGACTTCAGGTTTGGAAGAAAATGAATTAAAACTAAATACTGATAGTTGTATGGCACTTTAGTAGCATAAAATAAGTTTTTCTGTATAGTCATTATTTAAATGTTTGAGGTTGATATCAAAGCAGCGACTTTCACTTTTGTCCACCATTGTATATATTATTATAAAGCTAGATTTTTTTTGTTTTTGCTTTCAGTACAGGTTCTTCTCCAGCACATCACCTGGCCTCATAATGGAGATGAGGATGATGATTGTTCACTTGATGCGCATGTCAGGCTACCAATCGTCAGTTCAACAAAGATTTTCATTTTTGTAATATGCTATACTTTATGTAAATGTGAGTTGATATTACTTAAACATATTAAAAGACATGTCCAGTGAGCAGTTCTGGGTTGTTACTCATAAAAACGAACAGCAGTAGATGGAAGAGAAGCTGTATTCTAATCTAGATGCTGTCCAACTTAAAACGAAATTGCAAAATAACTATTTTACAGGCCAAAAGCACAATCACTTTGCCTAGTCACCAGAGCATGTATTTATACTAAATTAGTCTAGATTATTTGATACGCAGTGGTATCTCATGAGGAGGAGTTTGTCTAATTTTTTGTCAGACAAACTGTTCCTCTTTGGTTCCTCTTATGGCTGATTTCCATGGATATAAACTTACTCTAGGGAAATGGCTCAGGATCTCCATCTGACTTTTAATATTTAGTCACCTCAGTGTCGCATTTGAGAGAAGCTTTATTCTCATCATCTAAAGCAAGTAAGTCATTCTCACTGAAGTACTGCATCCTACATCCCATTGTGGTGAGAAATCAATTCACCCAGTGCTCCGCAGAGATCGTTATGCAGATAACTGAAGCTATGTAAAGCAAGTTCCTTGATTATTAACTGCAATGTAAATACTGAATTTAGGAATAGACATTACTCCATTACTGTAATTAGTTATATATATTTATTTGTAATGTGCTACTTTGTAATATATAACCCCACATTGCCTGCATTTGTAAATATATATCCTCTTGAAATGAGATTGAAAGTACGTGTAGTAAATATACAGATCATATATGGGAAGAATATAGACATACAGTGGTTAGTTATGGTTAAAATATTGCATGTTCATACAGTATTTGGGAGCAACACCTCATTCAAGCACTGATCAGAGGTGCTAGAACATTTTCTGACCACAAAACCTTTTTCAACTCTTTATTGTAGACACACGTCCATTCACATACTAGTTAAAACCAACTGTTGTATCAAAGATGCAACCATTTCACTGTGCTCATTTAGTACAAAATGTATTGTAAGCATTGGCTCCCAATAGTTAATAGCATTAATCAGGAATATTATGATCATAAAACAGCAGCTACAGTATTTTACAGTAATTGTAAATACCATTTTAAGTATGAACAGGATCAAACAAACAGTCATAAATATTACTCATTGTTCTAAAGATTCATAATATTGAAATGCAGCAATGTAAATGTCACACCCAAAGCACTGGGATGCAGCCCTTGGATGTACAGCCTCTTAATGTTGTAAAATTGACCATTGATGAGGGGGATTCCCGGACTTGGGACACAGCACTGCAGTGGTCAGAAAGAGGTATTCTACGGTCCTCCCAATCAGCAGATTGTTGAGAGCCTTAAAAGCAGGGGAATAAATAACGCAGAATAAGTTAATTGAACATCACACATGCGATAACAATTGAACATACACCCAGTATAAATTTTGTAATGTTTTGGCATTAGGCCTCTGTACATCACCACATTTCATTTCAAATGAAACACTCAATATGCCAGTGAAATCGAAAGAAAAGTGTGTCTTTAACCATTCAGGAATTACAGACATGTTCACATACACACACACTTATTTTGGGGGTTCATAAATAATGGGGGAAAACAATTAAACTTAAGGATTGCCTTTAATACTTGAATAAAAATTATTTGCAGTCAATAACTGCCTGAAGTCTGAAACCCATGGACATGACCAATGCTGAGTTTCCTCTCTCTGGATGCTTTGCCAGACTTGTGAGTCTTCCTGCTTTCAGTCTTTGTTCTTCCTTTAGTGAAAAGCATGCTCTACCTTTATTTGCTTGCTTAATCATGCTACACCAGGCCATGCAACTACTTGTCAGCCACTTTTTCCCATTATTTATGAGCCCCAACCCAAATTTTATGACGGTTTTAAGTTAATGTAAACATTTAATAAGTTACTGTAAGATCACAGCTAGTTTTCCTGCAGCTGCACACAGTCAGAGCACACTGACAAACAAAAGTGTCATTTTCTCCACAATTACAGATTTTTAAAATTTTTTTATCACAAGTGCTATCAATTTACCAACTTTTGGTGGTACTGAATATAATTTAACTGTTCCATAAATACTTGCAATAGCCAGATTTATTTGAAGGTGACTCATTTCAGAATCATTGCTTTTTTAGTCACTTTACTAGCAGATTCTCCATTTTTGCCAGACTACATTTATGACCTTTCTCACCTGTTATTGTCATTACTTTGCCAGAAATTAAAAGGTAGGAAAGATTTGTCAGGATGTGTATGAACATGAACACACATTTTCCACAGAAGTTCACAATTCACTTGAGAGTTTTAGGCACTTTGTACAGAGGTGGACATCCTGCCTTCAGAAAGTCTAAGTCCTGTCACTTATCTGCTCCATCAATTAACTAAAGCAGCTGATTTTAATTAACACAACCCTTCAGCCGGACCTGAACTAACTGGTGACGTCACCTGTTCTGTACAGAGAGAGAACTAATACATGGCACGTGCTGTCTTAATACTTTTGGCCACCACTGTTTATCTCTCTCTCGTGCGTGTGTAACAAACATCAGTCTGTGTCTCATGCTCACTAGCCCCACTTTAGCTAAAGTTTGACTAAATTCCTTTATCATAGTAAAATGACTAAAATATCTGACAATATATAATTAGTGTAACACACTGCAGGTGCACTTACCGAGCCGCTGCCCTCCGCCACGTAGCGAGACTCACTGGGAGTCGGTATCGAAGACGGCCGCTTCCCTGGGTCACGTGACTGACGAACGGATTCCGTTCTGGCTCGATTGCTTTTCCTGTATTGAATTTGTACTTGAATTTTCAAGCTTGAATTTTCTATCTGAATTTCACAGTTGAAATGGATTGTTGAAAATTTCGTGTGACATTCAGAGCACTTAAATTCAAAGATGTTGCTTTTTAAAGTCAAATATTTCAGTTTAATAAATTCAGTATTATTTTAATTTCAAAATTAACAATTCAACAGTGATTACATTTCAAAATGTATTTTTCAAAGGCTGATATAATTCAAGTAATTATGATGCTAATTTGCTTCCATAGAAAAAGGTCAAAGCTGTCAGGTTCCCAATTTAGAAAAAAGAGAAAAGAAGAGGAGAAACGAGCAAAAGATAAAGGTATGCAACAACATTCTCTCTGTAGGATTACTGTATCATGTCAGTGAAGTTCTAATGATGATTAGTGTTATAACGTTAGGTTTGTTAGCCGTCTTGCTAGCCTAGTCTTGCAGATGAGGAGCTGGCAGAGCAATGAAAGGCACTCTGATTTGGACAGTAGTGAGCTTGTGCAGGAAATCAATAACTTCCCTCCCCTGCCATTAAAAACCATGACCCTCCTTGAGCTCATCACTTTTATTCATGAAAAGGATCTATCGGAGATCTACCTCAACTTTTGGACTGCTCTCAGGATCGCACTTACTCTGCCAGTGACTGTGGCTCAGAGAGGAGCTTTTCAAAACTGAAAACAAAGTTGATCAAGTCATATCTGAGATCAACCATGTCTCAAAAACGTCTCGCTGGCCTTGCTATCATCAGTATCGATCACTTAATAGGGGAGCACATCTTGTATGATGACATTATTGATGATTTTGCATCAAGGAAGGCCATTAAGGTCAGATTTTAGTTTCTGTTTTGTTGTTGTTCTTGTTTCAAGTACAGTGTTATAATTATATTTTTCTGGAGTGTGGTTTGCTTTTTAGATTATTTATTTATTTACACAATATTTAACTATATTTTATCAGTATTTTATTCTTAATAAAATTCTAAAAAAAAGTGATATGTAAAAGACAGTATATTTATTTAAGTTCCAAGATTTTTGTTATATTGTAAGTTTTGAGTGATTTGTGCAATAAAACAACATTGTTTCTGCAATATTATGATTTAGTGTAATTTTTTAAAATTGTGTGCGGCAGAGGGGAAGGGGGGCGGAGGCGCCCATAGGCGGTCTCGCCCAGGGAGTAAATCAGTGTAGAACCGCCACTGCGCACACACACACACACACACACACACACACACACACACACACCACAGGCAATTTGATACATTTTGAAGTAGGGATGTTGTTGAGAGGGCTGTTGTTTTTGTCACAAAAATAAAAACATCCACATGGAGCATTAAGAGATGTCACACAATTCATGATGCGAGCAATTGCTTCTTCTTCTTTCTCCATTTGGATGGGAGACAAATCAACTACAGAACTACTGCCTACTGTATCTGGTTGTGTAAATACACAAGTGCGCCCTGGATCGAAACCGATGTTATGTGCACAAAAACCTGCGGGGGATTGGGGAGTGAAACGCCCTGGACTACCTGAAGGAAACCCCCAAGCACAGGGAGAGCATGGAAACTCCATGAACACAGGCCAGAGGCAGGAATCGAACCCGAGGCCTCAGTTCTAATCATTATATCAACAGGCCATCTGTTTTATTTAAGTTGACATTTACTTGTTTGTTTTTTTAAAGTTGACTTTTATTACCTTGTTCTTTTTGTAGTGTTAACAATGTAATGTGCCATTTTCCATTTGTTATTTAGACTAATGGACTACACAAAATAATTTAGAAAATAAAAATTTAAACACTCAAAATACCGTGAAGCTGCTGTACTTCTGTATATTATGAGTGACAGATATCTTGTTCAATCAGCAGTAAGAATCAACAAACTGCTGATTGAACAAGACATCTGCCACTCAAGCTCAGTAGTTTTTCATACAACTGACTGAATGAGATACATTGCCCTCAGCTTGCTCATTTCATTAATTATTTTTTTCATTGTGTAAAACTCCCTTGTGATAATAACAATTGTTAAAAGTGCTATACAAATAAAATTGAATTGAATAATGGATAATGTACATTTTGTGCAAAGTGCAAGCAGGAATTCTTTGCAGTATTAGTTATGACAGCACAATTTGAAGAGAGAACCAGGAGGCATGAGGGTGGCCTGGGATGTAAGGCAGCCATCTACTTCACCAATAAACCTGAGTGGTGGAGCCAGCATACATACATACATACATACATACATACACTCACCTAAAGGATTATTAGGAACACCTGTTCAATTTCTCATTAATGCAATTATCTAATCAACCAATCACATGGCAGTTGCTTCAATGCATTTAGGGGTGTGGTCATGGTCAAGACAATCTCCTGAACTCCAAACTGAATGTCAGAATGGGAAAGAAAGATTTAAGCAATTTTGAGAGTGGCATGGTTGTTGGTGCCAGACGGGTTGGTCTGAGTATTTTAGTGGCAGCTCAGGTACTGGGATTTTCACGCACAACCATTTCTAGGGTTTACAAAGAATGGTGTGAAAAGGGAAAAACATCTAGTATGTGGCAGTCCTGTGGGCAAAAATGCTTTGTTGATGCTAGAGGTCAGAGGAGAATGGGCCGACTGATTCAAGCTGATAGAAGAGCAACTTTGGCTGAAATAACCACTCGTTACAACCGAGGTATGCAGCAAAGCATTTGTGAAGCCACAACACGCACAGCCTTGAGGCGGATGGGCTACAACAGCAGAAGACCCCACCGGGTATCAATCATCTCCACTACAAATAGGAAAAAGAGGCTTCAATTTGCACAAGCTCACAAAAATTGGACAGTTGAAGACTGGAAAAATGTTGCCTGGTCTGATTTCTGTTGAGACATTCAAATGGTAGTGTCTGAATTTGGCGTAAACAGAATGAGAACATGGATCCATCATGCCTTGTTACCACTGTGCAGGCTGGTGGTGTAATGGTGTGGGGGATATTTTCTTGACACACTTTAGGCCCCTTAGTGCCAACTGGGCATCGTTTAAATGCCATTGCCTACCTGAGTATTGTTTCTGACCATGTCCATCCCTTTATGACCACCATGTACCCATCCTCTGGATGTGGTGGAACGGGAGCTTCGTGCCCTGGATGCGCATCCCACAAATCTCCATCAACTGCAAGATGCTATCCTATCAATATGGGCCAACGTTTCTAAAGAATGCTTTCAGCACCTTGTTGAATCAATGCCACGTAGAATTAAGGCAGTTCTGAAGGCGAAAGGGGGTCAAACACTGTATTAGTATGGTGCTCCTAATAATCCTTTAGGTGAGTGTACATACAGTACATATATGCATACATACATATCAGTTTACAAAAAAATTATGGGCATAACCCGATCTGCTCATTTATATAACAAAATATGTTTTCACTCTAGACTTTAACACTGAGACTGTGAGTCCTGAACAATAATTGGAAGGCTGTTCCATAATTGTGGGGTTTTGTAAGAAAAAGCTCTGTTACCTGTTGTAGTCTTCATTGTATGAGGTTCAAACAAATACACTGCATCTTTTTATTTAAAAAGACATGGCAGATCATAGAACACCTGCAGTGCACCATTTATTGGTTCATAGATATATTTTACAATCAGTGCAAAATTTTACTCGCAGCCAGTGTAGTGTATGTATGATACGAGTAATTTCTTCATATTTTCTGGCTCTAGTAAGGTTTGTGCATTCTGGACTAACTGAAGCTTGTTTATGCTCCTACTGGAACATCCAAAGCAGTAAGTTAATTTGCTTATTATAACTAATAATCCAACAATAACCGAACCTATATATGAGAAAAGAATTAATTCACTTTTTGCATAATGTAGATTGTGTCTAAAAAACAGAATATCAATTACAAATGTGTTTTCTTATATAATTTTATTTTATTTTATTTAAATGTAAAAGTTTCATATATTCTAGATTCATTACAGGTAAAGTATTTTGTTAAAGAACAAAAAAGTATGAAATAAAGAAATTATGAAAACGTATGTTCATTTATGCACCAAGTGGGATCCTTTACCGTGACTTAATGCTACGGTGTCATGGTAAGGATCAGCCTGTGGAATTACTGAGGTGTTATTGAAGATAAGTATTACTGTAAGTAACCTTACTACATCAGAATTACGACTGGTTGAGGCGGCCAAGTATGAACCAGATTCCGGTCAGAGAATCAGGAAAGCAGGAGAAGTCTTAAGATTGAGACATTTATTTTCTTCAGTAGGCTGTAGATATATCTACTTATGTCTCTATTAGAAATAATGTTCTACAAGGAACAAGAGAAATAATTACAATTACTAATTATTGACTGAATTGACAGTAACATTGATTAATACAATAAACAGTACCAATAGTATTTCTCAGCAAATAAGCATATTTAACTCAAATATATTAAACAGAAATATCTGTACTCACTGTGACAGTCTGGTTAATAATAGAGAACTAAGGTATCTATTTATATTGGCAAACATAAACAAACGTGCTCAGAACAGCTACATATAGCACAAATACAACAATGACTCAGCAGAATAGTCGCGACAATCGCATCGGCAAATAAACAAGCAAGCGGAACACTACGGGCAATATAAACATCAGAAAGCGCAACTGACATATTATATTAATGTAATACAATATTCTTCTGACTTACTTGTATTATATGAACATATTCTGGAAACATAAGCATCAACAAGCATCAACATAAACAATGACGGACAGCTGTATATTCCCGTAGGTCCCACACCAAAACCCGTCCCCTTAGAAACATTGAAACAAACTTTAGTTCCTAAAACAGGCTTTCTGACACAGCCGCCCCAATTATCTGGCAAGATAATTGAACATTTAAGAAGGTCTGTCGGTGGTGCTCGTGTCCTTGTCCTCGAGAGGAGGAAGTGGGATCAATCGCACAACTGGACGAGTATAAAACTTGTCTTTAACCTTGACTCTGACTATTCGAATTCGGTCATCGGCTCCAGGTAAGGTTCCGTTACAGTTCCTACAGGCCAAAGCGAGCGTGGAAGCTGTGGATCTACCACAAGTACAACTTGACCAACTGTCAGTTCCTTGCGATCTGTTGTCCACTTGTGACAGCCCTGCATGTCTGGAAGGTATTGGCGGATAAATGCAGTCTAGAAACTATCGGCTAGCACCTGGCTATGTCTCCATCGCCGTCTTCCAAGCAGGTTACTAGAGTCATACAGAACCTGGGGTAGCGAGGCATCTCGGCGACCTATAAGTAGTAGGTTTGGAGCCACAGGGTCTACATCTGCCACGTCTGAGGATACGTAGCCAAGTGGTTTAGAGTTCAGGATGCTTTCAACCTCTACAAGAAGGGTCTGCAGTACAGGTTCTGGCACTGACTGCTCTCTGAGGATCACTCGGAGTGCTGCCTTAACTGATTTTATCTCGCGCTCCCAGGTTCCCCCAAAGTGAGGAGCATTTGGGGGGTTATGGCGGAAACTGATTTTCTGCTCTGCCAGCTGCTCTCATAGCTTTGGTGACATGGCTTCAAAGGACTTCCGTAACTCCCGATCTCCTCCTACGAAGTTGGTGCCATTGTCGCATAGGTTTACCGCGTCGGGCTATAAACCGGCGCAGGGAAAGAAGGAAAGCATCACTGTCCATATGCTCCAACAAATCCAGATGTACACAACGTGTTGTTAGGCATTTATAAATGATCCCCCATCTTTTCTCTTGACGGCGCCCAAATTTGACGGTGAATGGGCCGAAGCAGTCTACGCCCGTGGAGTAAAAGGGTGGCTTATACAAATTTAACCTGCAGGGGGGTAGATCTGCCAGTCGTGGAGGTTGAGGTTTGGCGCGCCACATCAGACAGTCCCGACAGGTGTGCTGGTGTTTACGAACTGCTTCTCGACCTCAAAGTATCCAATACTGTCGGCGCAATTCTGCTAGAACCCTTTCTGAGCCAGGGTGAAGGATGTTTCCTTAATCAACAACCTGGTGATATGATGGCTAGGGTCTAATACAATCGGATGCATGGCCTCCAGGTCGAGCTCACTAGCTCGTCGTAGCCGCCCGCCCACTCTAATGAGACCAGTGACATATTCCGGGGCAAGTGAGCCTAAGCGACTGTTAGGTGGCACAGGATGTCCGACTTTAAGATGTTTAACCTCAGTAGGAAAGGAGTCAATCTGAGCCTGTGCCAGAAGTAACCTTTCCGCTTCGATATATTCAGAAGCCTTCCTAGGAGGGTTAATGTCGGTGGCAGCCGCCCCATGTAGGGATCTGATCGTGGCCTGGACGAGCTCTGGCCAAGTGTGGAATTGAACTGGATTGGGTAGAGAACTATTAAATACTGAAAGTGTTCCAATAAAGGCTGATTTTCTCAGTTCATTGCAATCTGGTTCACCTTTAGTTTCGGGCATTGAGGGCCATTGGTCCGGTGACTGAATCAGGAAGTTAGGACCTGAGCTCCACTGATGAGGGCCTGCTAACTCTGCCAGTGTAAGACCTCGTGTGATGTAGTCAGCAGGGTTGTAATTTGACTCAACATACCTCCATTCAGCCATCTCAGTTAAAGTCTGTATTTCTGCCACGCATGTCCCTACAAACACTTTGTAGCGGTATGATTCCAATGTTAACCAGTACAACACCGTGGTAGAGTCAGACCAGAAAGTGACCTTGTGGATAGGTATGGTCAACTCAGTTTGGCTGACCTTCCCCAATTGAGCACCGGTGAGAGCTGCACACAACTCCAAGCGGGGCACAGGCAGGCATTTGCGAGGCGCTACTCTCGACCTGGCCAAGACCAAGGTAATATGAACCTGTCCTTGCTCATCTGTGGTGCGTAGGTATGCCACTGAACCATAGGCCCTTTCTGACGAATCACTGAAGACATGAAGCTCTCATATGGTTGCTAGGTTGTCAGCTGAGGCTGGGGTATATGCCCGAGGGAACTGTAGTTTGGTAAGAGCTGGAAGTTCTTCTACCCAGGTAAGCCAAATTTCTCTCAAATATAAAGGCTCTATGGAGTCATCCCAACCAAGGTTGTGCTTCCAGAGGTCCTGAATGATAACCTTGGCTCTAGTAGTGTATGGAGTAATGAACCCTAAAGGGTCATACTGACTCGCCAAAGTTTTATATATGTTCCTCAGGGTAGGCTCAACAGTCTCGGAAGAGCGCACGTTGTAACCCAAGGTGTCATTGATGCAATCCCACCGCAAACCGAGAGTGAGCTCCTGTAGGTCAGTACTACTTTGTGCCAACCAGCGCTCACTACTGGCAGACTTGGCCTCTGACGGTAGGTGTTCAGTTACCGATGGTATATTGCATGCCCACTGTCTAATATCGAAGCCCCCTTCGGAAAGAAGCTGGCGCAATCCGTCTATTATCACTTTAGCCTCACTTGCTGTTGGTACACTATGAAGACAGTTGTCGACGTAAAACGAATGTTCCACAATATAAACTAATTTGGCCTTACTATCTTTGTGCTCTTGAATGTGATATTGGAGAGCATAGATAGCACAACAGGGACTGCACGTTGTACCAAATGGAAGCACCTGCCACTCATATATCTCAGGCAGCAAGCGGACCTGGTGGAACATACCTTTAATGTCCCCACTGATTGCAACTGTGTGCTGGCGGAATCTCAGGAGGACACCTAATAAGGATGGCCCCAAAGTTGGTCCGGGTAGCAGCTGATCATTTAAAGACTGTCCCTGATATTGGAAAGAGCAGTTAAAGACAATTCTGTCTTTGCCATTGTGCTGCACCATGTGGTGAGGAATAAACCAGGACTCTGCACTTTGGTCTGCTTCCTCTACAGTTATCTTCGCCACATAACCAGCTGATTCCAGTTTCCGAATCTCACTGCAGTAACTTTTGGCCCTCTCAGGATCCCTTGTAAGTCTGTGCTCAGTATGGCGTAAATTGGGGAGGACTGCTGTTCCATCTGCATGGAGTAAACTGAGAGGGTTTCATCTCAGTAATGGTGTAGCATATCGTTGGACACCGTCCACGGTCACTCTGATGGTCCCATTCTGCAACAAGGTATAAGCCTCTTTGTCCTGTTTGGACCTGGTAACCATCTTGGGGTTGTATGGGAGTGTGTCAATCTGCCAGCGTCTCTCCACATGTTGAAACAGCTCATCATGCGTGGGAACTGTCCTTATGTGGAGGCACTGCTGACTCCCTCTTGAGGGCCTTAGAGAGACCACCCTAGTTATGTACGAACAGCAATGGGTCCCCCTGGAGGACCTTTGCATATGGGCTGAACTGGGGTCAGGAGATGTGGCATGTCAGACCCAATAAGAAGCAGTGGTTTCACGCTATCCATGGGAGGCAGTGGCAGGTCCTTTAGGTGACGATAAGCCGTTGGAGAGCAGCCACTGGGTAGTTGTGCTCTGCTAGACACAGACCAGTGGCAGTGAATGCATTGTGTATAGCAAACTTCTTCATAGGCTTTGATACTGACGAGACCTCAAAGGATACAGCTAATCCTGCAAGTTCAGTGTGACACTGGTGAATTGTCTGCAGAGGGACCACTTCGGGGGTTCCAGATAATTTAAGCTGTTGTACTACTGGCTGGAGCAATACTGTTCTCTCTGATCCATCATCAAGAACTGCGTAAGTCTCCATAGTTCTGTGGCCACTGTGTAGAAGGACTTTAACCACCTTCAACATGACTTTGGGTGAACGGTTAGGTCGATCGAGGTAGATCCTGGTAGGTGGCGAACTGACCATGAGAACAGCCCTGGAAGTGTCGTTAATTGAATCGTGCAGAACGGTAAGATGTGCCTCTTTACAGACAGTGCATGGTCACTTGAGGTTGCAGACCTCTACTCCATGATTCCGGCCACACCTCCAGCAGCGCTTTCCCTCTTTAATCCATGTGCTAATTTGAGCAGTAGTTAGTTTCTTAAACTGGTCACAGGCATTGAGGTAATGGTCCCTCCTATCACAGTGAGGACAATATGGCCTAGGCTTTGACTTTGTGCTAGATTTCTGTGCTGCCACATCAGGACTCTTTATGCCTCTCTCGCTGGTCAACAGGACAGGGGTAGATCGCTCCTTTGGACGGGTATATGTAGGGGGTTTACCCTGGGACTTGGAGACGTCACCTGGAAACAAGGCTGCAGCTCGGCTGGAAATGCGTTTCGCCTGAGATTTGATCTCTAACCAGGTGGCCAGATTGGGGAGTGTATAAAGCTGTCACGGTAGGCAAGGGGCAACTTACTGAGCAAACGATCCACATGACAGCCACACAAAAGCTCATAACCATTTTGCCCTTCAAGAGTCCTCAACATGCCAACCAATGATTGTACTGATAAGGCAAAGGTGTCAAAAGCGTTGGCATCACCCAGTCTAAGTGGTAGGCTATTCATGATGGTACCCAGCTCAGACTGCACAAGTTGTCTTGGCTGGCCGTACTTGTCCTGAAGTGCCTGTAGCGCAGCTGAGTATGGATGTGGATGATACATATAAGCTTTAGCTAGCTGCTGTGCACTGGGTAGTTTCAAATAGCTTAACAGGACGTGGTATTTATACTGCTCACTAAGATAGCTGTGATTACTTAACAAATTATCCAATGCCAGTTTTAACAAGTAAAAGTCACTCTCATTACCACTCTCAAACCCTGGTAGCCTAGGTTGTGGGATGCCATAGGCGGAGGCAAACAGTAGCTCTGTACCTGGGTAAGCCGAATAGGTGTGGGGAAGATGCATGAATGAAGGTGGCTGAGCAAAGCTAACTAGGTGGCATAGATGAGGCCTGCCGACTGGTAACTGGAGGTTGGTGAGGTGCATGGGTGCTCACTGGAGGGATGAATGACTGCTGTATCACATATGGACTCGTACGCATGGGCCGTGGGACAATGGTAGGTTGCTGTGATACATACGGCACTCTCATACCCGTAGAATGTGCAGTAATGGACCTAACTGTGGCTACCGAGGAGGGCTGAGGTGTTATATGCGAGACTGACGTCACTGTGCTCAATGACATTTGTGGGGGCAGTCTCAGATACTGCAAAGACAGTGATGAAACTGCCGGTGATATCTGGAATGCTGGTGGAAAGGAAACACTTGCAGATTCAGTGGGGAGGTAATGTTAGAGCCAGTGGTCCAAGTGACAGTTGTGAGCTGTCATCAAGCATTCTCTGCTCAGCTGCTGAAGGCCATACAGGTGCTGTTACTGCTGGTGACTGAGGAAGATGCTGAGACAAGGAAGGAGACTGTGAACTCATTGCTGGATCAATCTGGTTAGGGTGAGGGGACGGCAAAGGGGTGTCTGGTGAGCCTGAACGTACAGGAGTGGCTGAACCAGAGTCTTTAGTGAGCATGGACGATACAAGCTTGGCTACCTCGAGCTCTGTCTCTGCTTGGTGCAGCTTCCGTTGTCTCTCTAGCTGTTTAGACAAAGCTTCCTTAGCTGCAAGAGCCTCCTCCTGAATTCGCTGAGCTTCCTTGGCTTGTGTCTGCAGGCGCTGCTATTCCATGTCAGCGAGTGAGTCCTCCTGTACCTGCTGCTGGAGATTGTCAAACTGTCTCTGCTTAATCTTCTCCTCCAAAACAGCAGTCTGGACACTAGAGAGTTCTGGTGGAAGCTAAACGCCAGTGGAGGAAATAGAACGCCTACTAGTCCTGGAATGAGCACTGGTACCGCTACGAGATGTTATCCTCGAGCTGCTTCTAGATTGACTGAGACTAGGGGTAGAAGCTTTAGGAGGATTTTCCTCTGTGGGTCGGTAGCCAACCTCATAAACCTCCAAGTGAGGCGGCAGGTTTGTCCTGCGGCGAGGTCTGTCCATTGCTCGGTGTCACTTACTGTTTGGTCCATACTGGTTTAATGTTGCTCTCAATCCGACTCGAAGGACCATAATAATGTCCATAATAAGGAAACCTTACTACATCAGAATTACGACAGGTTGAGGCGGGCAAGTATGAACCAGATTCCGGTCAGAGAATCAGGAAAGCAGGAGAAGTCTTAAGATTGAGACATTTATTTTCTTCAGTAGGCTGTAGATATATCTGCTTATGTCTCTATTAGAAATAATGTTCTACAAGGAACAAGAGAAATAATTACAATTACTAATTATTGACTGAATTAACAGTAACATTGATGCAAGCACAGTCAGACTGTGACTTTGATTATTGGAGCTGAATAAAGAGGCAGCAGCTTTGCAGCAAAATCATCATAAATGCCAAAAAAATGACATATCCTTCGGGTGCAGAGGGAAGAAAAAAGAAGAAAAGTGAGAATGAGAAAAAAGCAAGATAAAGGTATGTTAATAAAAAAGAAATTAATATAAGCCATGTTGGTGGCACTGTGGTGTAGTGGTCAGCACTGACTCCTTGCACCTCCAGGGTCCGGGTTCAATTCCCGGCCAGGTTCGATTCCCGTCTCTGTGTGTGTGGAGTTTGCATGTTCTGCCCGTATTTGGTGGGTTTCTTCTGGGTACTCCGGTTTCCTCCCACAGTCCGATCTTCCTGTTGCGATCTTCTTGTTGTAGGAAAATTCCTGTTTGAATAAACATCCTTAAATAGACTTGACATCTTCATATATTACAACAAATTACTAAGAAGGTTTTAAATTAAAATTATTGTCTTCTGTGTAAACATACATTTTCTGGGTACATATTTTTGTAATAAAAATAAGCTTCTGTTTCATAACCTTGTTACTGATAACAGCTAATCATTATTTACATTAGCCTACCTTTGAGGTCTTTGCTATTCCAATATCATTATGCCTCAATTAGCTAGTTATAGATTAAGAGTTGTTGTTTTTTGTGTACAGATGGCTCGCTGATGTGTTTAATAATTTATGTTGTTAAAATAGCATTCTGTTCCATCAACTATAAACCTCCTAGCACTGCTGAAATATTATGGAGGTGGGGCACAACCAACTGTGAGATTTATACTGTGCAATCGTACTGGCAGCACAGAGGGGCCTCCAAATAAAATTCTGCAAGGGCCCCATAACGGCTTGGGCCGGGCCCGACCTATGCAATTTAATTAACTTATGATAATATGAATTTATTTAATTTGAACCAACTATACAAACTGAGAAGAAAAAAATGTCACATGGTCAAATAAATAGCACAGATACAAATGATCATGTGTCTTTCTGATATTTTTTCTATGACCAAAATAATAATAATATGTTATTTTAATTTTAATTGTAAGAGTTTATTTTTGAGGTATTATTACTATGTTCTGATAGTTTTTCAGTTTTAAAATTTACACCTGTGGTGCTGTTTAGCTCGTAATGATGTAGGATGTGGTTTAGGAAGCTCTGTTGGATTGTTGTTATAATTATTATTAATTAAAACCTGTAAGACAACTCAGTCACCTCTGAACTTTGTGTGATTCACCGCCGCGCAATGACCCCTCTTTTCTTCAGGCAGTTTCTGTAATTGACACAGGAGCATTGAAGTTCGAGATATTGTTCTCTTTGAGCAACAAAATTGGGGACATTTTTAAGGCGAAACTACAGTTGCATTGGGGGAAGACTTTCTGACAAGAAAATCTGAATAAAAGGCTGTCAAGACACAACTGGCTAAAGGGTACCATAAGGGAAATGGTGACCTTACTCCCTAATTGTACCGATGACATTGCTGCAATGCAAAATAAGATACATCTCTTTTTCTTTTTTTTCTTAGTTTTTCTTTTTTTAAGCAGAATCTGTGATCCGTCTTTTTAAAAATTTAATTGAAGCTAAATATGTCTCGTTTATTTTATACATGTTTATAAAAAATCTTCCTGCCAAAGGAAAGGAAATGTTGTATCAAAAATCTTCAAAAATGTTAATAATTTATCAATACACTCTTGTAAGCTGGGGATGCAAAGCCTTAAATAATTTACATTTGCACAAAACTTTCTGTTCTGTTTAATCTGTAGGAGCCTTTTTTTTCCTTCTACATTATGCTCACTCTCCAAGTCATGGTCACAGTTACTGAGAGCGACTTTTGTTTCAGATAGGAGACATTGCTGTTTCTTAGGATTACTGTTAGGATGTGGATTTTATGCGTGTGTGTGAGTGCATTTGAGTGGGTGTTGTGTGTCATCCTTCTGGCTCTTTGGAAATGTTATTGTCATTTTATATCTTTTTACATAAACTCCTATATAGGCACAGGTTTAGTTGGGAGTAGTACACCTATTTGTTTCCTTAGCTGGAACATCAGAGGTATAGGTAATCCTATTAACAGATCTAGGGTTTTTATTCACCTGAAATGATTACATGCTAATAAGGTGTTTTTACAAAAAAACTCATCTTTAAGTTACAGATCACCATATATCATTTTAATTTTAATTCAAAATAACGGGACGTGACCACGGGATGTGAATTTAAGATCCATGGGACTGTAGCCAACCTCCCTGGATGTGGCCGCACGAGGAAAATTGATGACAAATCAAAGAGACGGAAGTGGACTACATAGGAGACGACCAAGGAGAACACCATTGTTGAAAATAAATCAGAAAAAAGCCAGACTGGAATATGCCAAACTACATGTTGACAAGCCACAAAGCTTCTGGGAGAATGTCCTATGGACAGATGAGACAAAAACTTTTTGCCAAGGCACATCAGCTCTATGTTCACAGATGGAAAAATGAAGCATATCAAGAAAAGAACACTGTCCCTACTATGAAACATGAAGGAGGCTCTGTTATGTTCTGGGGCTGCTTTGCTGCATCTGGCACAGGGTGTCTTGAATCTGTGAAGGGTACAATGAAATCTCAAGACTATCAAGGGATTCTAGAGAGAAATGTGCTGGCCAGTGTCAGAAAGCTGGGTCTCAGTCGTAGGTCATGGGTCTTGCAACAGGACAATGACCCAAAACACACAGCTAAAAACACCCAAGAATGGCTAAGAGGAAAACATTGAACTATTCTAAAGTGGCCTTCTATGAGTCCTGACCTCAATCCTATTGAGCATCTTTGGAAGGAGCTGAAACATGCTGTCTGGAAAAGGCGCCCTTCAAACCGGAAACAACTGGAGCAGCTTGCTCATGAGGAGTGGGCCAAAATACCTGCAGAGAGGTGCAGAAGTCTCATTGACAGTTACAGGAATCGTTTGATTGCAGTGATTGCCTCAAAAGGTTGTACAACAAACTATTAAGTTAGGGGTACCATCATTTTTGTCCAGGCCTGTTCCATGAGTTCATTATTTTTTAGAATACCGTTGAAGCATGGTTGAAAAGCAATGTCTGACTTTCATTGGTTAACATTCATAGAATTCTTATTTATTATTACTTTTGTCAGATTAAAGTTATTTCTGTGACCATTGTGAGTTTTTCTTTCATTGACCGAAGGGTACCAACAATTTTGTCCACGTGTGTATGTGTAAGAAAAATGTGTCTAGATAATGAGATTGTTCCTGATGAGCAAGCCAACGGTGACGGTGACAGTGGCAAGGAAAAACTCCCTGAGATGGCAATAGGATGAAACCTTGAGAGGAACCATTCTCATTTGGGTGGTAACAGATAACAAAAATTGTATAATATCATGTGTGTTATGCAGCTGAAAGTTCGATATAACAGAAGTTATTTAAATTAACACAAAGTCCAGTTCAGCACAGGGATGAGTCAGCAGGTGCAGAGGGCAGATGGGGTCTGGATCACTGGGAGCTCAGGAGCAGCATGTGTAGCTCCAAACCAACATGAAGAATTCAGCTGGAGCAGGTCCTTCTCTGGATGCCTCAGGAACCTAGCAGGGTTGGCCTCTTTCTACTGAAGCTGGCACGATCTCCAGATGCCTCGGGATGGGTGGAAAAATAAAGAGAAGGTAAAAAGAATTAGCGTGGTTGCCATTCAGGATAGATGTACTGGAGTATGAGGTAAAGAAATTAATTATGTGTATGCCAGATTAAAGAGATGCGTCTTGAGTCTACTTTTAAATTGGGAAACAGTGTCTGAGCCCCAAACACTGTCAGGAAGGCTATTCCAAAGTTTTGGAGCTAAATATGAAATGCCCTACCTCCTTTTGTAGATTTTGATATTCTGGGAACTACCAGAAGTCCGGAGTTTTCTGATCTTAAGGAGCGTGGTGGATTGTAACGTATCAGAAGACTGGTTAGGTATGTGGGAGCTAGACCATTTAGAGCCTTGTATGTAAGTAATGCTATTTTGTAATTAATTCTAAACTGTAGCCAGTGCAGGGATGATAATATTGGGGTTATATGATCATATTTTCTGGAGCTAGTGAGAACCCTGGCAGCTGCATATTGGACTAACTGTAGCTTGTTAATTGAGGATGCAGGACAGCCACCCAATAATGCATTACAGTAGTCCAGTCTGGAGGTCATGAATGCATGAACTAGCTTTTCTGCATCAGATACAGATAAAATGTTCCTAAGCTTGGCAATATTTCTAAGGTGGAAAAAGGCTGTTTTTGTGATGTTGGAGATATGATTTTCAAAGGATAAGTTACTGTCTAATATTACACCCAGGTCTTTCACTGTCAAGCTGGTGGTAACAGTACATCCTTCTAAACGCAGGCTGAATTGTGAGAGCTGGTGTGAACTGGTTTTTGGGCCAATAAGTAATATCTCTGTCTTATCTGAATTTAGTAAAAGAAAATTATCGGTCATCCAATCTTTTATATCTTGAATATATTGAGAACAGCAGAGGTCCTAAAACTGACCCTTGTGGCACCCCATATTTCACTGGCATTACACCAGACTGTTCTCCATTCAGATCTACAAAATCTGACAGGTAGGATCTAAACCATTTTAACGCCTGTCCCTGAATACCAATGTGATTTTGTAAGCAATCTATGAGAATGTTATGATCTATAGTGTCGAATGCAGCACTAAGATCAAGTAAGACAAGAATTGAGCCTTGATCCGAAGCTAAAAACAAGTAATTTGCAATTTTAACTAGTGCAGTTTCTGATGGGGCCTGAAACCTGACTGAAATTCTTTGAGGATATCGTTTTCCTGCAAGAATGTGCATATTTGGGCTGATACTATCTTTTCTAAGATCCTTGATATAAACGGAAGGTTTGAAATTGGTCTGTAATTTGTTATATCATTTGGGTCTGAATTAGATTTTTTAAGAAGAGGCTTAATAACTGCCAACATGAAAGGTTTAGGAACGTGACCTAGATATAATGAAAAGTTGATAATGTTTAGAAAGGGCGCTCCAGCTATATTTATCACTTCAAGTCTGGTTGGGATTGAATCCAGCAAGCATGTTGCTGATTTAGCCGAGGTGATACGTTTATACAGCTCTTCCTGTCCTACACCTGTAAAGCACTGAAAATCTAATTGTGAAGCTTTAGACTGGACTGGATCGTGAGATGTTGTTAGAGGTTGAATTTCCATTATTTTCTTCCTGATACTATCAATCTTTTCATTGAAGAAGTTCATGAAGTCTTCACTTCTAAGCTGTGATAGGATACTCCCTGCAGGCATTTTAGGATTTCTTAGGCTAGCCACTGTACTAAATTGGAACCTGGGATTGTTTTGGTTTCTTGCTATGAGTTGGCTCAGATGCTCGGCCCTAGCCGCTTTTAGAGCCTGTCTATAGCTGCACATACTACCTTTATACGCGATTCTAAAAACTTCTAATTTAGTTTCTCTCCATTTTCGCTCAAGGTTACAGGTTGCTGTCTTTAGGGCGCGAGTATGACTGTTGTACCATGGTGCAAGTGTTTTATCTCTGACTTTTTTAAATCTGATTGGAGCAACAGTGTCTAATGTACTGGTAAAAATAGTGCCCATGCTGCTAGTCACTTCATCTAGATCGTCTGCACTTAGGGGTCTGATAAGAAATTGGGACAGATCCGGCAGATTACTTGTGAATTTGTCTTTAGTAGTCAGATTAATATTTCTACTGAATTGATAACGTGGGGAGGCATAGCTACGCTGTTCTACAGGTAGAGTATATACTAAGAGATGATGATCTGGGATATCATCACTTTGAGGTAGAATGTCTACTGTATATTAAAGACATCTATACCATGGGATATAATTAAACCTAGCATATGATTAAAGCGGTGAGTTGGTCTATTTATATTTTGTTTCACCCTAAAGGAATTTAGCAAATCTATAAATGCGAGTGCTGAAGCATTGTTAGCATTGTCTACATGAATGTTAAAGTCTCCTACTATCAGCACTTTGTCAGAGTTAACCAATATGTCTGATAGCAGATGTCCAAACTCTTTAAGAAAATCGACATATGGCCCCGGGGATTTGTACAAGGTGGCCAGAACAAAATATAGCAAGGGTTTATTATGTATTTCGCTGAGTGAAAATATTAATGATAAGCACCTCAAACGAGTTGAACTTGGGCCTTGTTTTCTGAGTAACAGTGAGAACATCACTGTAGATAGTTGCGACACCACCACCACAACCAGTTTGACGGGGTTCGTGCTTAGAGAAATATCCTGACGGAGTAGACTCATTTAAACCAATATATTCATTTGGTCTGAGCCAGGTTTCAGTAAGGCAGAGTGCGTCAAGACGGCAATCTGAGATAATTTAATTAACAATCAGTGCTTTAGGCGCAAGGGATCTGATGTTGAGAAGCCCAAACTTTAGAGGTATATTTTGATTACTTATTTGTCCTTTTTCTGGTTTTATAGTTATTAGATTGTTACGAGCGATATTAACGAATTTATTCTTTTTTCTCACTATTCGGGGAACAGACACAGTTTCTATAGGACAAGCTATGTGTGCGCATCTATCAGTATGGTGAGTTGCAATGTGGCTATTATGTTTGGAATCTAAGACACGACTTACTGCCAGTCAGATGGTTCGTAGTGTTCTGGAGATGTTGTCTGAGAGGACTGCTGCTCCAGCTCTGCTAGGGTGCAGGCCATCGGTGTGGTAATTGTAACCTTTCATTAAAAGCAAACAATCTACTGAACCTCTCGATTCCTTGTTGTGGGAAGCGGTCCGGATACGATGATCCTTGTCGTGGATGATGTGCCTTCTCAACCAGACTCCTGAAGTCCTTCTTCAGGATCTCCGTTTGCCTGGTGTCGTTCGTGCCAGCATGAAGGACCACAGCTCCAAAGTTCTCCCTCAGGGCCGCAGGCACCTGTGCAGCAACATCAAAAACACGAGCACCAGGTAAACAGCGAGTGCGCACCTTACCTTCAGCCGTGGTAGCACGGACGTGCTGGACGATGGAGTCTCCGATGACCAGCGTGTCGTGTACCGTCTCGGGTCGGGATCTCGAAGACGGGCGGCGGCGGAGGGGGAGAGGTCCTCGTCCCGGGGCCTAGCGCGCGTCTTCCGCTGCTGCTGTATCCAGGCTTCGTGGTATCCCGGCACCGGGGTGAAGGAAACCTGGGCGGGCTGCGTCCATGGTGCGTTAGACCTGGGCAGAAAAGCACGTAAGAGTAGAGGTTGTGGAAGGATGTGCGCCATGCCGAGTATTTACCTGGGACAGGTGAGCGTCGGTCCATGATGATTCCAGCGCGGCTTTCCGCTGTCGTAGCTGGGCCAGCTTCACCTGTTGGTCACGGATCTGCTTCTCCAATGCCTCCATCTCCAAATCCGCCGAGTGAAGCTCCAGAAGCTCACCTGCACTCAGAGGCAGACACACAACCGACATGGTGTCAAAAAATGGAGATAATCGGTGTGAAAAATGCGTAGGCAAACTTGTGAGAGCGGGGCTAAGGGGCTAGCGATGCTAATGGGATAGCCGGCTAGACGCGGGTGCATGGCTAAACTATTAAAACTTAACGATATAACAGGAGTTTCGAGTGAATATATTATAAATACTTATCTGTAATAGGTTCGCTCTTTGTAAGAAGACAAAAAGTTAGAACGTCAATCTGGATTAAACTGGAAAATTGGTCAGTCTGCAGGACCTCTGAAAAAAGCAGCCGGCAGGGTGCTGGCTCAAATAATCTGTAAGACCTTATTACAGGGATGTAGGCACAGGATGTGGTACGCTCCACCTACTTTTCAAATAAACTAGGCTACTAGGCTTAGAATTTTTTATTAAAAAAATATTTTTTGGATGAAGTCATTTGAATCCTCTTGGTGCAAATTAGAGTTGCTGTCTTGTAAATCATCACCTCAACATTGCACTTCCTTTCCAATCAAAACCACTCAATATACTGATAATCCAGTGGTACCTAATACACTTAAAATTTGGTATCAGTTTAGACATCAATTTAAATTTGGATCTTTGCATCAACAGTGGGGCCATTGCATAAAAATCAGGTTTGCTAGTCTGTCCTTGGAGTATAGGCTGCCTGCAGCTCTTTTTTCTTTTCTTTTTTTTACCTACAAATTTGCAACTTTGTATCCAAGTGTTTTCCCCAATTTTCCTTCTATATCTCCCGAGCAACCCTGGGAAAGCCTAATCAGATTTAAATCCACATCAGCGAGATGTGATGGCAATTATATTTAATTTTAGCTTATTTTATCTCATCACTAATTAAATGTAAAATGACTAAATCAGGGCTGCTTGTGAAAATGAATTGGGGTTGCCTTTGAGTGAGGAATGCTGTAAGAAAACCATAGACAGTATACGTTCCAGCACTTCCTGTGCCCACCTCAGTTTTATTCAGTTGAAGGTTTTTGTCAGGCGACACAGAAAAATGAAGAGAGTTAGAGGTGCAGGAACTAAGTGCAGACTTACAGCACCAAAGGGGCGTGGTTCAGACGCGGTTTTGATGGAGGGAGGTGTGGCGTACCAGAAACGAGAGGTCGAAATCGGCAGGGAGACAAAACGAACAAGATCCAAAAACGAGAGGCTAGAAACGAATACCGAGAACAAGCGAGGTCGAGAATGGAAACAACTAACACGAAAAAGAACCGCGCGAAAACTGGGCTTTGAAGGCACGCAATAATCTGGCAGCGAGAGCGCGCTCTATGCTTCCTTAAATGCCGGGAGAAATTAGTTGTGAATGGGATGCCGGTGTGTAAAGGGACGGGCGTGTGAAAAAGCATGACAGCCAGGAGGAAAACATGAGCACGTGAGAGAGAAGGCACGATATCGTGGGAAAAAAGGAGAAATGAATGACGGCGGTTCGTTCCAGAAACGTGACAGTTTTGCACAGAGTCCATTTCTCCAAGTCAAGGATGGCAGAAATATATCATGATGTTGAAGATGTGACAGGTACCATGCCTTTCCCTGTAATTTAAGTCAATGTTCTTTTTGTGCCCAAATTTACTGGACTTTTTTCTTTTCAATATAATATCCACTGTATTTGGGATACAGTTGAAATCATGGCCATTAATTGCTATATGTGGCATTCTAGATGATTCAGTTCTGCACATAAAGATATAATTTTGTCATCTTTATTGGCCAGACTTTCCATATACTCTTACACTAGCAGTCCATTAAGTGTTAAAGATTATATTACGAAGATTAAAGAGGTTCTCAATTCCAGCGGCAGTGGTTAGCACTGGCGCGTTGCACCGCCAGGGTCCGGGTTCGATCCCCGGCCAGGCTCGATTCCCGACTCTGTGTGCATGAAGTTTGCATGTTCTCCCCATGATTGGTGGGTTTCCTCTGGGTACTCCGGTTTCCTCCCACATTCCAAAGACATGTAGGTTAGGTTAATTGGCATTCCCAAATTGCCTGTAGTGTGTGAATGAGTGAGTGAGTGTGTGTATGTCTGTGTGCCCTGCGATGGATTGGCACCCTGTCCAGGGTGTGTCCTGCCTCGTGCCTCCTGGGATAGGCTCCAGGCTTCCCGCATACAGGATACAGGATTAAGCGGTAATGACGATGGGTGAGTGAGTGAGTGTGTGAATTTGCAGGTATTGCCTAAATTATTATTTGAACAAGGTTATTCATCGGAATGTATGTGTGACCTATATAAATCACACACAGGTCTGATGTGGAGGATGTCGGCGGGTGTGTGTGTGTTTGTGTGTTTTTGGTTATGTGTACAGTAAATTGGCTCCATTGCTTTTATCTGTGTTTAATGAATCCTTGGAAAGGGGTTCATTACCACCAACTTTCACACAAGTCACTATAGCGCTACTTCTCAAAAGTGACAAAGATCCAACTTCCTGTGGTTCCTACAAACCATTATCTCTGCTTAATGTCGATACAAAGGTGTTGGCAAAACTAATTGCATCTCGCCTAGAGGATGTGCTTCCTCATATTATATCTGAAGAGCAGAATGGCTTTATAAAGGGACGTCAATTGTTTTTTAATACCCGTACACTCTTTAATGTTATTTACTCAAAACATTCATCTACATTTCCTGAACTTGTAATTTCTTTAGATGCTGAAAAGGCTTTCGATAGGGTGGAGTGGGAGTACTTGTTTGCAGTCTTAAAGAAATTTGGATTTGGTGATACGTTTATTTCTTGGATTCGGCTTCTTTATTCGTCCCCTAAAGCCAGTGTTCATACTAATGATGTTTATTCAGATTATTTTTCTCTGGGTCGTGGATGTCGTCAAGGTTGCCTTCTGTCACCTTTACTCTTTGCCATCGCCATCGAGCCTCTGTCTATCACATTGAGATCTTCCTCTGTATTCAAGGGAATCATCCGTAATGAAACTGAATATAAATTATCATTGTATGCGGATGATTTGTTATTATACATAACTGATCCTGCACTCTCCATCCCTGCTGTTTTAGGTATTCTGGAGAACTTCAGCTCATTTTCAGGTTATAGATTAAATTTGGGGAAAAGTGAGTGTTTTCCCGTTAATTCAGCTGCATGTCATCTTCAACAGTTCGATCTACCCTTTCGGTTTAGTCCATCGGGGTTTAAATACTTGGGGATTAACGTGACTCGTTCTTTATCTGGCCTTAAATCAGCTAATTTTACTCCCCTTATATCAAGGTTTAAATCTGATATTCAAAGATGGGGTAATCTCCCCCTTTCATTAATCGGTAAGATTAATGTTGTTAAAATGAATATCTTACCAAAATTTTTTTTTTTATTTCAGTCCATTCCCTTATTTTTGCCAAAACATTTTTTTGTCTCACTGGATAAGATCATTGGTTCTTTCATTTGGGGAGGGAAGTCACCTAGGGTTCGTAAAGCTGTACTGCAGAGATGTAGATTTAGTGGAGGACTTGCATTATCTAATTTTCTAGCTTACTATTGGGCTGCTCACATCCATAAACTTTGCTATTGGATAAAATCTTCTGTCTCCTCTTGGTGTAAATTGGAGCTATCATCCTATAAGGGATCTTCTATAACGGCTCTGCTCTGTTCCTCTTTACCCATAAAACCCTCTCTGTATACTGATTACTGTATACGGTTCTTAACACACTTAGGATCTGGTTTCAGTTTAGAAGGCACTTTAAATTCGTAATGCCATCTTCTTCGGGTACTCTAAACGAGTCCGAGTACTCTAATCATCTGTTTCCCCCATCAATCCTGGACTCGACATTCTCAGCGTGGTGTGACAAGAGTATAAAACAATTTAAACATTTATATGTGGATGGTGTCTTTGATAGTTTTGCCAATCTGTCATCACGTTATGGTCTCCCAATTACTCATCTGTTTCGCTATTTTCAAATTCGAATTTTTGTTGCCAAGTGTTTCCCTAATTTCCCCTCTTTACCTCCAGAGCAGCAGTGGGAAACTATGCTATCACTTATCCCTTATCATAGAGGAACCATTTCAAAACTATATGACACTATTCTGTCTCTTAGTAACCACTCAAATGTTAAGCTTAAGCGTACATGGGAGGGGGAACTAGGAATTCAAATACAGGAGGAGTCCTGGGAACAGGCTATAGAGAGTGTACGGTCTTCCACCTCTTGTGCTCGTCTTGGACTTATTCAGTTTACGGTCATACACAGGTCACATTTTTCTAAGTCAAGACTTTCAGAATTGTATCCGGCAGTGGAAAACAAATGTGATAAATGCAATGGCTCTCCCTGTCACCTTAGTCACATGTTGTTTCTGTGTCCTAAGCTGGACGATTTCTGGACAGGTTATTTTGACATTATGTCAACTGTTCTTGGGGTAACTCTTCAACCTTGTCCTCTCATTGCTATATTTGGGATTCCTGATTGCTCACTATCACTTAATTCTATACAAAAGGATATTATAGCTTTCACGTCCTTATTAGCAAGGCGTCTGTTATTGTTGCATTGGAAGTCTGCTGAATATCCTCCTATCTCCCAATGGCTTACGGATGTCATGTTTTTTTTTAAACTTGAAAAAATTAAATACACATTGAGAGGATGTACAGCCAAATTTTTCCACAACTGGCAACCCTTCATTACCTACTTTACTAGTTTAGAGGTATTGCCTGATTAAATGTATACCTGTTGTTGTTATATTTATGTAATATGTTGGTTGGTTGTGTTGAGCCGAGTGGAACCGGGGGTGTGGGGTGGTTTGGTTGTTCTTTGTTTGTTTGTTTTTTGTTGAGTGTGTTCTATATATTTATTTAGGAAAATTAAGAAATGTAAATTGTATTTTTATAAGTGCAAGTAGTGTATTGTTTTCTTTCTTCAATAAAAATATTTTGGAAAAAAAAAAACATTTGGCCAGTGTTCATACTAATGATGTTTATTCTGATTATTTTTCTCTGGGTCGTGGATGTGGTCAAGGTTGCCCTCTGTCACCTTTACTTTTTGCCATCGCCATCGAGCCTCTGTCTATCAAACGCGAAGTGGCTTGTCGTCGTAGTTGATGTGCCAACAAGCGACTTGCCTTGTCGCCATATTCATAATACGAGCCATGACTGCGTAATAACAAGCGCTCTGCCTCTTTAGTTGACATAAGATTGAATTCTGCTTGCAAATCAAGACGCTGCTTCAGTAATTCTGGAGAGGGGTTCAGTGCATAACTTTGGTCAAGGTTACTAATCGCCGTTGTAAGTTCTTTAAGCCTAGCATTAATCTTTTTATTAGCAAGAGCAGAATACGTTATAATTTGACCTCTCAGGTAGCATTTAAGTGTCTCCCATAACAATGAATATGAAACTAATTCGCCTTGATTGAAGGACAAGAACTCCTCAATAGAACTTGAAATGAATTCACAAAATTCTTTATCTGCCAAAAAAAGAGAATTAAATCTCCAAAGTGGTGGACTACATTTATGGGTAGAAAAATGAATATCCAATACCAGAGGTGAATGATCAGATATTACAATATCAGAATAATCAGAAGAACTAACACACGGATTAAGAGTTCTGTCAATAAAAAAGTAATCAATCCTGGAAGAAGAACGATGCACCTGGGAGAAAAAAGAAAATTTTTTGATTGAAGGATTGCGAAATCTCCATGGATCAATAAGATCGTTCTGTTTCATAAAATCTAAGAATATTTTGGACATAGATGATTGAGTCAGATTACGAGGATTAGATAGATCCAAGATTGGATCAAAAACACAATTCAGATCTCCCCCTAGGATCAACAAATGAGTATTCAAGAAGGGGATATTACTCAGCAATCTATTAGCGAATTCAGCATCATCAAAATTCGGGGCATATACATTTACCAACAAAATCTTTTTTTGCATTAGTGTACCAGCAACAATGATGTATCTACCATTCCTGTCAGCGATAACATTAGTCGATAAGAATTTAACTTTCTTATTAATGAGAATGGCAACTCCTCTAGCTTTCGAATTAAAGTTTGAGTGAAAGATCTGACCTACCCAAGGGCAATGTAACCTATTATGATCTTTAATGCGAAGGTGAGTCTCCTGTAGAAATGCAATATCAGAATTTAGACGTTTCAAGTGTGTGAAAACCTTAGATCTCTTAACAGGGTTACCCATACCTCTGATATTCCAACTAATGAATCTAAGAGGCATGCCTGACCCAGCAATGCTGGGATCTATATTACTATTAACCATTCAAATGGAAAAATAAACACCACAACAACCAAAACGCCAGTGGTCGTAAAGAGCCGAGATGGGACACCCCCCTCCCCCCATATACCCCTAAACACAAATACACCCAAAGTCTCCACAAGTCTCAATTCATGCCAACAAATACCTTAAAGTGCTATGCAAAGGAAAGGGATAAGCAGACACTAAAAAAGCTCAGGTCCTTTTATGTTTCCAACAAGATGTTGAAGATCATGGTATTGTATTGGGGTGGTGATGGAGGGGGGGGCGGGGATGGGGGGTTTTGTTAGGGTATTTTTGGGGCGTCATTAATGAAGATGAGGGCAAGATGCCCTGTGGACACTTTTGAGGTGGCTATAGAATTTATTCACTGTGGAAAATATATCACTTAATTTCCATACATTATTGGTCAGATAGCAATCAGTAAAAAAAATTAAATGAGTTCATTAATGTGAAGTCTAAGTGTAAGGACATTGTTAGAATATACTCACTGGACACATTTTACATTTTTGATCTGGGTTTCATTGTACATACTCATGCTACTCATTATATCAGTGGACTGTACAACTCTACAACTCAACTGTATCACTCTACTGAAACTGTGATCTTGCACTTAATTGAGAAGAGCAAATCAAAATGAAGTTTAAAAAAGAAGGAATATTTGATGATGTATTTTTAGATCTGTATAAAGCATTCAACACAGTCAATCACAATGATTTAATCTTGAAAATTTAAATTTCTTATCTAGAGCACTGGGATGACTATATTCATGTTGATCTAATAGGGTAGAGATTCTGATGCTTTTTCTAATAACATGAGGTGTACTATGGCTGTCCTACAAGAGTCAGTGTTAGATCCCATATTATCCAGCCCATTGATCTCCCTCAACAGAGTTATGATGAAGCTCTGCAAATTAATGCAGATGATCAATGGTAGGATTAATAAAGTAAATTTGATCCATTATTGTACTTAAGTATTTTTTTAAAGTACACAAAGGTGAGAGAGTGACGCTCGGTGTCAAAATAAGAGTCGCATGCGTGATACATGATATTCGGCGCTCGTAAACTACCACTTGCTTGGTTTCCGATTAAAAATTTATTAAAAATCTTTGCTCGGTTTGCGGAACACTCGTAAAGCACGTTACTCGCAATCCGAGGTTCCACTGTATTTCCATTTTTGGGCTTTTCAATTTTACCCCATTATATTTTAGAGTCAACCATTATACTTCCTACTTCACTACATCTCCATCATCACATGCAACATCTGTCCATCCTTTTTATTTGTGTGTGGAAAAAAATATGTGCAAATTCAAGCATGGCAATCAGTGTACATGTAACGCGGAGTCAGCGTGATGGGGATCCATATGCAACTTTATTGTCACCTTAATCATAAACTAACAGATCAGGGTCAAACTGGAGCAATAAGAACAGTGAGGGAGAGCGTGCACTTCGAAGACTTAGTAATTGCTGACACCTGTGCCGGTGATCAGCCCCAGGCACGGGGTAGTGGGAAATGGAGTTCGAATGAGACTAGTACTCCGGTGATGGCTCCCTCTGGTGGTGATCGGAGGGAGTCACAGAAGGTGAGTTCATGACAGTACAGCACATGCTTTATTTTATTTGCCATGACTTGTTGCTTGCACATATTAGATGTACCTACCTAACACAGCAGATATAAGATCAGTGCAACATCCTATAATACATGACTGAAGAAAGTCACTGCAGCAATCAAGCCTTATTTGAGCAAAATCTTATGATGTGTTGTGGAACTCTTTGGGGAGTCATTAATTTTCAAATGCCCTCTCTCCTTGAGATTCCATTATGACCCCCCCCCCCCCCACCCCTGAGAATATCTTACTTATACAGTACAGACCAAAAGTTTGGACACACCTTCTCATTCAAAGAGTGAATTTGTATTATGGCAAGAAAAAATAAGCTAAGTAAAGAAAAACGGGTGGCCATCATTACTTTAAGAAATGAAGGTTAGTCAGTCCGAAAAATTGGGAAAACTTTGAAAGTGTCCCCAAGTGCAGTCACAAAAACCATCAAGCCATCAAACCATCAAAGTTGTTATACAGTATTTTTCAATCAAAAAAATTTTAAGTAATAGATTTTACACATTATCACAGTTTATACTTGTTTTAACTTTTTAGAGCAAAAAACAAAATTAAAACATTGTCATACGCACTCGCACCGCGACTGGCACTAGGACCCGGAAGTAATACGGTCGCATTTCAAGAAGCATAAAAGGAATCAAGATGGCGCTTCACATTGCTCAGTCATTCAGTTTGCCCATGCCTTGTCCAACGCTTCGCCGAATATTCAGTGAGTACTCACCGATTTGGGTTGCTTCATTGATTGAGTGTGTGTTGCTAGAACGCGAATTTATTTGTGTAGATCCTTGACCTTTGCGTAAGAGAGTTCTTAAACTAAACGCGTTTGGGTTTACCATTCACGCTACACATGCTAACTGCTAAGGCTTCTGTGCTTATCCTCCGGTTGTCCATGACAGAATGACTGAGCCCAAAGTTTGCTCACCTCTTTTATGTGGTTGACCAGCATGCTGAGCTGATCAATAAGCTCCGTGGGGAAGTCGCGTCTCTCCGAAAGGACCTCCAAGACGTCGTGGCTTTGGCGGAGCTACGGCAGGAGAACGTGACCCTCCGCGGGGCAGCTGCTCAGTCGGCTGTTGCCACGCCCTTCGCAGCGGCACCGCCACCCCCCTGATGTTTTCATAGCTCTACCGGATAAATGGGATGGTATGGATGGGAATTGCAGTGTTTTTCTAACCACATTGGATCTCGTGTTTGAGTTTAATTCCACCAGATACTATCCGGGCAGGCAGCTGAGTGGGCCATGGCGGTTCTCAAATCGGATTCAGACACGGCCTACTCATATGAAGAGTTCACCCGTCAACTAAAATGAACATTTGAACATCCTGCTGCTGAGGTGGAGACCAACACCAAATTATATCATCTGCGGCAGGGAGTGTCCGTGAGTCGTTACACCGGATTTCCGTACTTTCTCCGTGCAGACCACCTGGGGAGTCGCCGCCCTCCAGACGGCCTACTACGAGGCGTCATGGATCAAAGATGAACTCGCCAGACGAGAGCTTCCCACAACGTTGGACGGATTAATCCAGCTCGTCCTCTGCATCGACCAGCGCCTGCACTTTTGTCCAAGGCCAACCCCCCAGACCCTGCCGCCCACCTCGTCATTTTCATACTCCACGCCCCGACAACCAACTGTTATCCCTCACGCCCCGGTTCCTGAAATTCGTCCCTCCTTCACCACCACTGCCATGGCACCCGTCGGATCTCCACCTCCCGCCGTGGTTGACACCGGAGCCGGGGAACCCATGCAACTAGGACGCGCCTCCTTGCCTGCTGCAGAATGGGAATGGTGCTTCAGAGAAGGACTCTGCGCCTACTGTGTGTCAGCGGCGCACAGGGCCATTTGCCCACCACAGGGCCATTTGCCCACTTCGTCCGGGAAACGCTCAAGCCTGGTGAGCAAACGGGGCAGTTCACCGGGTCCCCTACACCTCTCGGTCACAACACCTAGTAATTCCCGTCTCACGGTCCAAGTACACCTCCGGTTTGGCCACAAACGGGTCAGAAGTACTTCGTTCGTCGACTCTGGTGCTGCAGGTAACTTTATTGACTCTTCTTTTGACAAAGAACTTGGGGTGGAACTTGAGGCATTATCCCAGCCTGTTCATATCACATCTGTCGACGGTTGGCCCCTTTCCTCCAGTCCCATCACCACTCAGACTTTCTTTGTGAAGAAAAAAGGCGGCGACTTACGCCCCTTTGTCGATTATGGGGGGCTTAATAACATCACCATCAAGAACAGACACCCGTTGCCTCTTACCAGCTCAGCCCTGGACGCCCTCTCTGGCGCCACAATCTGAACAAATTTGGAACTTTGGAGCGCCTACAAATTGGTGCGCATCACAGAGGGCGATGAGTGGAAGACGGCCTTCATCACCCCCACTGGACACTACGAGAACCTGGTCATCCCATTTGGACTCTGTAACCACTCGCCGCCTTCCAACAGTTCATCAACGATGTCCTTAGGGACATGCTAGGGCGGTGGGTGTTCGTTTACATGTCTGGACGACATTCTTATTTACTCAAGTACAGCCGAGGAACACACCCAGCACGTCAGAGCGGTCCTTAAGAGATCGCTCGCCCACCAACCGTACTGTAAGTTGGAAAAATGCCCCTTTCACGACCGCTCCACCATGTTCCTGGGTTTCATCATCTCGCCCCAGGGTGTGGCCATGGACCCGCAAAAACTAGAAGTTGTGCGTCATTGGCCCCTACCCAAGACCAGCTTCACTTCAGACTATATAGACTATATACTTATTCTCTGATAGTTAAATCAGATAAAATTTGTGAATTTTATTTCACATTGTCATGCGCACTTGCACCGCGACCGGCACTAGGACGCAGAAGTTTTCGGCACGGTTGCGTTTCAAGAAGCATAAAAGGAAACAAGATGGCGCTTCACATCGCTCAGTCATCGAGTTCGCCCATGCCTTGTCCGACGCTGCGCCGACTATTCAGTGAGTACTCACCGATTTGGGTTGCTTCTTTGAATGAGTGTGTGTTGCTAGAATGCGTATTTATTTGTGTAAATCCTTGCTCTTTGCGTAAGAGAGTTCTTAAACTAAACATGTGTTTATCCTGCCTACTCGCGCTACTTCCGTGTTTGGCGCCACATCATTCTTCCTACTGATGGAGCCACATCATTCTTCCTAATGGCTTCTTCTTACTGGTGGTTTAGTATGCTCACCTTACACCTCAAGGTCCTAGGTTCGATTCCCGCCTTGGTGGCTGTTTGCATCTTCCCATGCAGTTCTTCCCATGCTTGGTGATTTCTTCTGGGCACTACAAGCATGGGAAGAACTGCATGGGAAGAGTCAAAGTCCAAAGACATGCAGGTTAGGCTAATTGGTGTTCCCAAATTGCCCCTAGTGTGTGAATGTTGACCAGAGGTCCTACAAGGGCTTAAAAATAGTAAGGAATATAATGATCACCACTGGCCTCCACGGTCCCTAGTTGGACTACAGAGTTCCTAGATGGATGGGATGGACACTTTCTACTGCAGATAGAGAAACAAGCAAAAATTAAAATGATAACAACGTCATAGTTTTCCATACGTTCAAATGCCCACTAGATGAAGCCAAAAGACAGCAAATGAAGCATTTTCCCTGTTGAACTTTACGCATCTTTTCCTTAAAACAAGGTCAGATCATTTATGTAAAAAAATAAATAAATACAATAATTATTACTTTTAAATTATTTGATCATTATCTGTATTTGCCTGAACTACTACAGGGCTCAAACTCTTTTCCCATGGCGGAGACCTCACTGTCCAGGTACAAAGGTGGGGATCCCTACAGCCTCCAAGTTTGTTGTTAGGATAGTGTGGCTTGTATCAGGTGCCCAAAATCATGGCACAGATCAAGGTATTGGTACAGCTGGTTCTAAATCAACAGGTCACATGAACTGACAGGATTTATTTGCTGCAGGTAGGCCAAATGCCTCTAGCTCTCACTCATCACCTATACCGCTTTATCCTGTAATCAGGATTGCAAGGAGCCTGGAGCCTATCCAGCCTAGGGGGTTTGTGTATTATAATAAGGTCCAGGGCTTGATTGTATGGTTCCTATTGTGAAAATCAGATAAAATGTGCATTTATATTTATATATTATATATATAATATATATTATATATTATATAATATTTATCTTTTATATAGTCATAAATATGTAAAAATGTACATTTGTTGAATAAACAAGAATAAACAAGATTTTTTAAAGGCATGTTTGCCCAGGGCACCATACACACTAGATCCACCACTGCACCATAGCTTCTCAAACCTTATTGTACCCCTGTCACTATGATTTAATCTCCTTGTAAGATCATTCCTGAATTTTAATGTACCCAGTCTTTAAACCAGAACATCCCATCACAGGGAAATAATGCAATGAAGACACTAGTTTAAATCTTTCTTTTAAAAATACTGAAAAAAATAATATTGATTCTGCTCATGCAGTCCACTTAGGTTGAGTGGATCTGTTTTTGCAGGTAATAACTAATCTGTGTCCCAGCGTCTGTTTGTCAAAATTGAGTTAAAAGTGTTCACAAAGTTGACAAGTTGACAAACACCACTGCAAGGTGGCTTGCAGAACTTGCACCATAAACCTTTTAAACACCCCCAGATGGACACAAACCTCTTTTGTTTAGGATTTATATTACAAGCGCACACAAGTGTCTCCCTCATAGTTATAAAAAACAGCCTCAAAACCAGTGGACCAATGGTGATGGGTCTCCAGTTGCCCCTTTCCTTTAGTGCTCTATATAAGAATGTTTTTAACCGCTTCGGTCACAGTCTATCAGCATCTGCATAGTATAATCAGATCTGGCCCCCGGGGTATGATATTCTTGATTTGGTCAAAGATAGATCTGACGATTTAGGCTGTTATGAGCTTGCTGAATAACTAATTATCAGATTCATTCACTAAATGACATTGGCCCAGTCTCTTAAAGGCTTACATTCCCTTTCCATCTTTCTTTTAATTAATTTAAATTTAATTTTATTTGTATAGCGCTTTTAAAAACAAAGCTTTACACAATAAAAATAATTATTTCTACATTTTTTTTCCAAGTTTGTATGGAATGTGAATTTGTATGAATGAAATTGATCAGATAGTCCCTGATGAGCAAGCCGAGGGCAACAGTGGCAAGAAAACTCCCTGAGATGGCAATAGGTAATTGCTTCATAAATCTCTGACATTGTGATTGGACAATACATGCTCTACAATCTGTCCAGAAACATTTCCGACCACCTTTCCAAATTTACTGAACATATCCAAATATTAATTCCACCACCAAAAACGGATTCACATGTAATCTGCCGGATCCGTCTGAACTTCTTACTATAAACCTAAATGCAGATGATCAAGACGAAGTGACTAACAGCATAGGCACTATTTTTTTGACGACACTAGACACTGTTGCTCCAATTAGATTAAAAAGAAAAAACACCTGCACCATGGTACAAGGTACGCCCTCAAGCGAGCAATACGTAACCTCGAGTGAAAGTGGAGAAAAACTAAATGAAGGTTTTTAGAATTGCATATAAATACAGTATGTCCAGCTACAGACAGGCTCTAAAAGCTGCTAGGACCTGCTCTGAGGCAAAATGATAACAATAAACCAAAACAATCCCAGGTTCTTATTTAGTACAGTGGCTAGACTAACAAAACCTAAGGGCGTTTTCACACTGGGAACGATCTGTTACGTTCTGTACCCGAACACGATTTCTCCCCCTCCCCAATCCTCCCGCAGGTCTGCGTTCACACTGTAATAGCGATTGTGATCTCGGCACACTTGCGTATTTACACAACCAGAAACAGTAGGTGGCGGTAGAGAGGTAGTTGGTTTGTTTTTCGCCGGGAAAAAAAAATAAGAAAGAAGAAGAAACGCCCACTCGGCTCATGAACTGTGAGACGCCTGTTTATTCTGCGTGTGGATGTTTTTATTTTTTTGTGACAAAAACAACGGCACTGTAAACAACATGCCTACTGACATATCTATCGCGCGACTCAGAGGGTCAAATGAGCGCGCGCTGCACGGATACAGCACGAGGCACTGAGGAATGACTTTACAACTCTACTCTGTAAGGTGAGTAATCAGGTGCTGTCTACATTCTCTTCTGATTTAAATTCAAATGGAAATAAAGTGCTCATTAAACATTAGTTTCTTTAGTCATAGCACACGAGCGTTATTTAAAAATGCTACTTTTTATCATAAAAATAGTGTTTATGTACACTGTAAATTAATCACAGATGTAAACAATTAATAAATTAATGCAAGAAATGCTACAAATATAGTCCCCGCTAGAATAAAGTTCAACAAATAGCATTGATACATATAATAAATTATAAATATCTAATCATGCATTTTTATGTTCTCCTCAGGATCATCTGGGTTCAAGAGAGGGGTGGTGTGTGATGGCAGGATGTCCTTGTGACCAGGAGAGACCAGGAATGGCTACTAAATACTCCTATTAAGAAGACAACATTCCTACAAAAGAGATGCTTGTGCTCTTTTTCCCTTACCTTGCTATGTATAGGTTTTCAAACTTAGCTGAGGTGCTGAAATTTTGAATTTTGGTATTGAATTTAATACCTCACCATGCATCAATGTTTAGTGTTTAACATGTTTTGTGTGCCGTGTGTTTATATTGTATTTTTGTAAATGTAAAATAAATGTATACTGTAAAATCCAAGATGAGTGTGGGGGATTTGGAATAGAGACAAAGTACTGGATAGAGTGCAAAATGTTTTATTAAACATTGTTAAATTAAAAAGATATTCAAAGTAAATTTTGTAACAAAAGTAGCTGTCAAATAGGACAAAAATATAAACATTAAAATCTAGCATATTTTACATTTACTTGTACTTGCATAGCAAGAGGGTGTGTGTTAATGAAATTAAGACAACAGTTGGTCCATCGCCTGCATCAACGTCCTATTCGATCTCTTGATGTTCCTTCCTCTGTACCTGTAGTCAGCGCTTCTCCATCTAAATTTGAGATTTCATGCAAGCATTATGAGTCTCCTGCTCTTGCACGTCAGGTTTTGCCTCGTTCTTCTGTTGTTAGCTGGTGTTGTGCTACTGTCAGAGGTCTCAGTCTGTGTTTCCTCCAGTGCCTGTCTGCAAGAAAGTATAAAAGCAAGAAATTGGCTGAAAGTTGCAATGGTTGTACAAATTACATTTTTCCAACATTTCAATTTAGTCACAGCAATCACAGATAACCTGAAACTGTATGTGGAGCTTATGTGGCTCATCAGCATCTCAGCTTTTATAAGTTTCTCTGAGATGTGTTGGAGAATATGCATGAAGGTTATACATAAAATATGAGTAAAGAGTAAAGTAGCTGTAACTCTAATAGCTACATAAGCACAACACTGGAGCTCATCACATTCTGCTCTTCTGAACAGTGATATGATCGGAGGCCTTAAAATGAGGAGCATTCTAAGTTAACTTTGTTGTGAGCTAATGTGAAAGGACCATCCTGTATATCTTATTATATGCATTTAAATGTCACCACGAGATCCACGGACAATTACCTGGAGATGTGGTGATAATAAGAAACTCTCTTTAACAGCGTTAATAACAGGAGTTAATAGTATTTAATATTAACTTATCGCTCACTCGCAGGCTCTCTGCTGGACCAGGCTCCACGCTGTCCGGTTCGGACGACGAAGGTAGATGTTGTGGGTCAGAGGAGTTCCGACTCGATCACACTGGATGGTTTTTCTCCTATTGTTTATCTTTTCCTCACTTCAGTATCGCACACGCGCTGTGTGCTGCTCAAGCCGCAGTTTGTTTAACTCTGCACTGCATTGCTCAGTGCTGCTGTACGCGCGCGCGCGTCTAAATACTTACGGATACTTCTGTAAATATCGTGTTTTTATGTGTAGTGTCCGATTATCTTTGGATATTTTGATCTGTCTAAATTTCTAGCAAATACTGTACTTCGGCATTAGTTCACAGAGATTCTTCAGCAGCCACGCTTGTTTGTGTATAGAGTCGAACTGGAATTACATCTCTATGTAGCACGGCCACATAAAAGGGTAATTTTATATAGCGGGGTAATGATTAAGAGTTGATCAAGCTCACCTGCACACGAAAATGAACCCGATATGGTTTAAAGAGTCCCATGACAGTGTTTTGGCGTAGGGTTTAAGCTCTCGCGATAATACTTGGCCAATGCACGAGAGTGCCCGATGACGTGTTGAATCACGTGAGCCCGCTTAAATATGGAACCGGCAAAGACTTCGAGGAGGAGATACAGCGCTGTTTATGTGAGAGAGAGTTTGTTTGCCGCAGTTACTGGATTACTTTTCCCAAGTGGATTAATAAAGTCAGTCAGCCTTTATTGGTCACACATACATTACTGCACAGTGAAATTCTTTATTCTTCGCATATCCCAGCATCTTGTTAGTAGAGCTAGGTCAGACCGCAGAGTCAGCCTTTTTTTTACGGCACCCCTGGAGCAGACAGGGTTAAGGGCCTTGCTCAAGGGCCCAACAGCAGCAAGCTGGCAGAACTGGGGCTCGAACCGCCAATCTTCCGATCCGTAACTCGGAGCCTTAACACACTGAGCCACCACTGCTTAATCTGTTGTGGACTCATTCAAAACCCCTCTTGTTCCGTTTTTCGTGCTCCCGGATTGAACATGTTTACCGGTGAGACCAAGCCATCTCTCCCAGCCTACATCACATACACACCAACAATAAATACACGGACTTTGGACATTCATACATACATGCACACACATTGTTTATATTTGTATATATATATATATATATATATATATATATATATATATATATATATATATATATATATATATATATATTGTATACAGGGTGGGCCATTTATATGGATACACCTTAATAAAATGGGAATGGTGATATTAACGTCCTGTTTGTGGCACATTAGTATATGTGAGGGGGCAAACTTTTCAAGATGGGTGGTGGCCATTTGGAAGTCGGCCATCTTGGATCCAACTTTTGTTTTTTCAATTGGAAGAGGGCTTGTGACACATCAAACTTATTGGGAATTTTACTTACAGTTATTAAGCCTCATCTTTAAAAAAAAACCTAACCTAGACCATAATGAAATAACAAATTATAAACCAATTTCAATCCTTGTTTATATAAAAAATATTAGAAAATGTGGTGTCAGCTCAAATATGCGCATTCTTATAGGAATTTCAGTCAGGTTTCAGGCCCCACCACAGTACAGAAACTGCGCTAGTTAAAATCGCAAATGACTAGTTTTTAGCTTCAGCTTAGAGGACACTTTACAATGCGTCGAAGCTGAGACACATTGAAGATGGGGTGAATGCGTTGCATAGAAGAGGGAGAAGGAGTCGGACAGCGCATCGGTTGACTATTTTGGTTATTGTGAAGGGGCCGAAGAAGCGAGGTGAGAGATTACGTGAGAGTGTTCTTAGCTGGATGTCCTTTGTAGCGAGCATGACCCTTTCCCCTACGCGGTACCTGGGCGCCTTGGTACGGTGGCGGTCCGTCTGTCGCTTCTACAACCTGGATGCTTGCAGCAGGTTTCGTCTAGCTCGTAGCCATGTCCGTTTGCATCGACAAATGAAATGTTGGATCGAGGGGACCTCTACCTCCTCCTCTTGAGTTGGAAACAGTGGTGGCTGGTAACCTAGACAGCACTGGAATGGAGAGAGCCCCGTAGAAGCGTACGGCAGGGTGTTGTGAGCATATTCGACCCATGGGAGGAACTTACTCCAGGTGGTAGAATTGTGCGTGGTCATGCACCATAGAGCGACTCCCATTGCTTGGTTCTTTGCTTGGCTGTTGGATTGGGGATGAAAACCTCAAGTCAAGTCAAGTAGGTTTTTATTGTCATTTCAACCATATACAGTTAAGTACACAGTGAAACGAAACAACGTTCCTCCAGGACCAAGGTGCAATACATGTACATACATGCAACGACATAAATTAACAACGCAAGACTGTTACATTTTTAAGTTAACCTAAAAACTATCAATTTCTATACAAAAAAGAGACAACAATAGACAACAGAGTGCAATAGACAACAGTGCACGTGCAAATGTGCAAACGAAGAGCTACATGACAACACAACAACGCAACAACAACGTAACACATTACAGTAAAGAAATACCTTTTTTTGTGATAAGGTATGAGTTGAGGTAGTGGAGAGAGCAGCAAGTAAACAATTTACTTTGTGTTCAAAAATATTGTGTGCAAATAGCAAAGTGAAATAAATATTGTGCAAATATTGCAAAGAGCAGTTCAGATAGGTGGGTATGAACAGATTAAGGTGGTTGTAGATCAGTGTGATTGTGCATGTGTGTGTTTATCATTTCAGTCCGGATGTTATTTAGTGCGTCTGTTTTAGTGATTTGGGTGTGTGTGTGTGTTTATCAGTCCAGTCTCTTTGTGTTGAGGAGACGGATGGCTTATGGGTAAAAACTGTTACACAGTCTGGATGTAAGTGCTCGAATGCTTCGGTACCATTTTCCAGATGGCAGGAGGGTGAAGAGTGTGTGTGATGGGTGTGTCAGGTCAGCCACAATGCTGGTGGCTTTGCGGATGGAGCGTGTGGTGTAGATGTCTTTGATAGAGGGGAGAGAGACCCCGATGATCTTCTCAGCTGTCCTCACTATCCGCTGTAGGGACTTGCGGTCCGATATGGTACAATTCCCAAACCAGACAGTGATGCAGCTGCTGAGGATGCTCTCGATAGTTCCTCTATAGAAGGTGGTGAGGATTGGTGGTGGAAACTGTGCTTTTCTCAGCCTTCTTAAGTAGAAAAGACGTTGTTGGGCTTTCTTATGCAGAGAACTGGTGTTGAGGGACCAGGAGAGGTTCTCCTCCAGGTGGACACCCAGGAATTGTGTGCTCCTGACGATCTCCACAGAAGAGCTGATGGAAGAAAAGAGAAGAGTTGATGCTGAACAGAGAGTGATCACTCTGTATCCTCCTGAAGTCAACAATCATCTCTTTTGTCTAATCGACGTTCAGAGACATCCTGACGAACCTGATGAACCTGACGAAAGGCTGGGAGTGCCTCCAATGAGCTTGCAGAAGGAGCCCCAAAACCGAGAGGTGAATTGTGGGCCTCGGTCTGACACGATGTCTTCGCCATGGAGTCGAAACACGTGGAGGATGAGTAGCTCTGCAGTTTCCTTGGCGGATGGCAGCTTGGGAAGTGGAACGAGATGCACTGACTTGGAGAAACGGTCAACAATGGTCATGATACATGTGTTCCCATCTATTCAATTCAATTTATTTGTATAGCGCTTTTAACAATTGACATTGTCGCAAAGCCGCTTTACACAATCAAAAGAAATAAGTTTGTATGAAATGTGAATGTGTATGAATCAAAATGATAAGATTGTCCCTGATGGGCAAGCCGAGGGCGACAGTGGCAAGGAAAAACTCCCTGAGATGGTAATAGGAAGAAACCTTGAGAGGAACCAGATTCAACAGGGAACCCATCCTCATCTGGGTGATAACGGATAGCAGGGATTGATCAGCATAATACTGTGTAAGACTGAAAGTTCAGTATAACAGGAGATGTGCTTAAATTAAATTTAAAGGAGTCCAGTTTGTTCCTGGAGACTCAGGTAGACTGTAGGAAATTCCAGTCCAGAACTATCGAATGACTGAAGTAACAGGTCCCCAGAGGTCTGCATCAGTCGAGGACAGGACAGGACAGTCTTCGTGGAAACCATCCCCAGCCACCACACGCATCCCAGGCGGACCACATGGGGCATCCATGCGACTAGATCTCCAACCAGAAGCAGGACTCCAGGACGAGTTAGACAGGTCCAGAGGGCAGCTCAGGAGCTCGACAGAGAGATAGGGAGAGGGAAAGGAGAGAGGGAGAGAGAGGAGAGAGCAGAAGAGGAGAGAGCAGAAGAGAAGGAGAGATGGCAGTTAGGTATGGTCACAGTCAAACATGTATAAGGTGAATGTATATTTAGTGCAAAGTGCAAGCAGGGACTCCGGCAGGACTAACTATAACAGCATAACTAAAAGGGAGAGCAGGAACTTCCAGCTGCCTAACACACAGTATGTCTACAAAAAATTTATCTGTTTTGACACAAATGAGGATGCGTTCCCTGTTGAGACTGGTTCCTCTCAAGGTTTCATCCTATTGCCACCCCAGGAAGTTTTTCCTTGCCACTGTCACCATCTGCCTTGGTTTGCTCATCAGACACAATCTGATCACTATGATCTATATAAATTTTTACTTGCTTCTACACATTTTCATAAACTTCTTTTAAGTTTGTGAAGCTACATTAAGACAATGACTATTGTTAAAACGGCTATATAAATAAAATTGAATTTAATTGAATTTCCTCCAACCTAGCCAGGTTCTGGTGACTCCTTTATGTTGTCCATCTAGAAGCATAATAAGCCTGGTAGGATTTCTTAACACTTGGCCTGCACTAATTGACTAATTGATTATTTGACTGATTTCTGACTCTGAGTGCCTATTACACCCTGACATTGTTAGAGTTAACAAAGGTCACTAACTTAATCAGGAGAGGTTTCTTTCCATACTTAACAGAATTGACCATAAATCGATCTTTGATAAACTCAAAATATACTCTAAATAAACTCACATAGTGGCAAGAAAAAGTATATGAACCTTTTGGAGTTTCATGTAATAATTTTATTTATTTATTTCTTTTGGAGTTTCATGTTTATAATTTTAGATTTTCTGCATTAATTTGTTAAGGGTACTGACAAATATATTGTGCTTAAAATAATCACACAACATTCAAAATGGTAGTGGAAAAAGTAAGTTAACCCTAGGAATTAATAACTGGTTGACCCTACCTAATTTGTTTTTTTGAAGCAATTCTGTTGTGGACTTGCTCTTGTGTTTTGATGTTTCTTTCACCATACTTTTTAGGTCAGATGTAGTGCTGCGTGTTCTTTCCAAATAGTTCGATCTTAGTTTTATCTGTGCACAAAACATTTTGCCAATTTCACAGTGTGTCGATGTGCTCTTGTGCAAACTTGCAGTAATGCAGTAATGTTCTTTTTAGTAAGCAGCGGCTTAATTTGTGGTGTCTTGCCATGGAAACCATGCTTGTTCAATGTTATACATGCTGTATGAACATTACAGCACTCAGGACTTGGTCAGGGTTCGTTATGCATGAATTATTGCAGCAATGCGGAGTGACATCTGTAGTCTGTGGCACTGCTGAGGTGTTATGAAAGCCAATAACTGAGGTGTTAGGATAAGTCAGGTTGTTCTGATAGAGGCATTCAGCTTTATTGCGTTGGTGAGACTGTGTCTCGCATCTTCTTCTTTACAATACCCAAAAGATTCTCTATGCGGTTTAGGTCGAGCAAGTATGCTGGCCAATAAAGCACAGGGCTACCATGGTCCTTAATTCAGGCATTAAACGATGGATTCTGTGCCTCTCCTCTCTTCATCCAGATTCTAGGACCTTGTTTCTAAATGAAATGCAAAATTTACTTTCACCTGAAAAGAGGACTTGGACGTTGTCTCTGTTTCAAGAGCGGCTTGATGCAAGGAATGTGACAGTTATAGCCCATTTCCTGGATACATCTGTTGGTGGTGGCTCTTGAAGCACTGACTCCAGCTACAGTCCCCTCTTTGTGAATCTTCCCCAACTTCTTTAATGGGCTTCCTTTTTCTACCACATTTTTTCCTTCTATTTAACTTAATGTGCTTGGATACAGCACTCTATGAACCATTCAGCCTACTGAACCAGACTGAGAGACCATTTAAAGGCTCAGAAACCCTTTGCAGGTGTTTTGAGTTAATTAGCTGATTAGAGTTTAATGCCAAGTCTCAAATATTGCACTTCTTTTTAAAATATTCTAAGATACTGAATTTTGAGTTTTCATTTGCTGTAAGCCATAATCATCAAAATGTAAAGCAATAACCACTTGAAATATATCAGTCCCTTGTGTAATGAATCCAATTAAATTTAATTGTCAAAATAAATAAACATTCCAATGCTCTTCTAATTTATTGAGATGCACCTGTATGTATATACACTTTAGGAAAAGAAAAATAGTATCGAGCTACACATGTCACTCCTGAGCTGCTAATGATCCAGACCCCCTCTGCCCTCTGGACCTGTCTGACCTGGTTGTAGTTGGAGATCTTGTCGCACGACGATCCGTGTGGTCTGCTTGAGATGTGTATTGTGACTGGGGACAGTTCCACTTTACCATGAAGACACATTTTTTCTTTAATTTCTGAGCTATGCATGTTCGACATATTAAGTGGGGAAACTGGATTCTAACTAACTCGAATGAATAACATATACTGACCAAAATTATAAACGCAACACTTTTGTTTTTGCCCCCATTTTTCATGAGCTGAACTCAAAGATCTAAGACTTTTTCTATGTACACAAAAGGCCTATTTCTCTCAAATATTGTTCACAAATCTGTCTAAATCTGTGTTAGTGAGCACTTCTCCTTTGCCGAGATAATCCATCCACCTCACAGGTGTGGCATATCAAGATGCTGATTAGACAGCATGATTATTGCACAGGTGTGCCTTAGGCTGGCCACAAGTCACTTTGAAATGTTCAGTTCTAATCACACAGCACAATGCCACAGATGTTGCAAGTTTTGAGGGAGCGTGCAGTTGGCATGCTGACAGCAGGAATGTCCATCCGAGGCTGTTGCTCACGAGTTGAATGTTCATTTCTCTATCATAAGCCGTCTCCAAAGATGTTTCAGAGAATTTGCCAGTACATCCAACCAGCCTCACAACCGCAGACCACGTGTAACCACATTCTATGCGAAGGAGATGTGTTGCACTGCATGAGGCAAATGGTGGTCACACCACATACTGACTGGTTTTCTGAGACCCCAGACCCACCAATAAAACAAGACTGCACATTTCAGAGTGGCCTTTTATTGTGGCAAGTCTAAGGCACATGTGTGAGGTGGGATGGATTATCTCGGGAAATATTTGAGAGATATGGTTATTTTGTGTATGTAGAAAATGTTTAATCTCATAAAAAATGGGAGCAAAAACAAGTGTTGCATTTATATTTATGTTCAGTATATGTATTTTCTTTTTCAAACAATGAACTGTAAAGTCAGTGTTTTAGGTTTAACTAACAAATATTTATGTTGATTATTCTAAAGATAGTTTGTGAATATAGAGTATAACTCGTTTAACAGTAAGAAGTTTTAATTAGTTCATTTCTGATGCTGTGCACAATCATGTTAATTTAACTCCAGGAAGGAAAATGACCATTGACTCATTCCTGCCTCAGACTAAGACTACCTGGCTAAAACATCACACTAATATTTCTTAGATCACTTATGGCCACACCTACTTTATGGTAAAGAGCTAGTGCCAAAGAACATTATAAATCGATCATTAACATTAATACCACTGATGGATGAAGTGAATAGTGATAATTGTTTGAATATCATTGATAAACTCATTACAATGGTATTTGTCAAAATCCAATCTATGGACACTTCACATACCTCACAATTTGGAGGACCTGTTGTTAATATCTTGGTGCCAAATACCACAGCACACCTTTAAAGACCTTGTGGATTCCCATGCTTTAATGGGTCAGCGCTGTTTTAGAGGGACCATTTTATGTTTAAACAATAATTCGTGTTAAACATCATGGCAGAACCGAGCCCTTGACATACATATAAAATAACTAAATATCTAGATATCGTATCTATTGTTATGACTAACTAAAGATTTAACTAACCACCAAACTAATGCAAAACAGCTTTAAATAAGAACAAATCAAATTAAATATTTAGCCTCAATACTTCTGTAGGAAAAAATAAATCAACAGCAACAGTTTAGTATTCATAATAAATTATAATTTATTTTTAATGACAAAATTATCTAGCACATTTTACAAGAATAAGTTTAAAATCTAACAGCTTTAGAAATCATAGGCTACATAATCAATATACACAGTGCATTATACAATTTTTAAAGGAATATAAACAAGAAAATATATAAAAATGTAAAATCCTTATAGTATGTACACAACGCCAATATTCATGCACCTGATCTGCATATTCTAATGTGCACTGCCCTTAAAGTCTTATATTAAAAAAATACACAAGACTAGAATAAATAAAGTAATAAAGAACAGACGAATCAGAAGTGCAACACATGAAAATCTATAAAATACAGAATGAGGCAGTATATTCGTACTTAAGACAGCAGAACAGTATTCCACTGCAAAGGGGTCTTTGTATCAGTGTCCCTGGTCATAAATTAATGCACTTAAAACATTATAAAGTTCCCTTATAAGGCACCCTTATTAGTTCATAACTCAAATTAATCTATTCATCCAGTCAGATTGTGTAATGTTTGCAATGTGAGCAATATTTCTGGCAACCAAACTTTAGTTTATCTTAATTCACATCAAAAGGAACCCTAGAATATTTTTGTGTTATCTGTCATCAGAAACATAGAAGCTGGAAGAGAATCAGAATAATATAGCCCACAATATACCAGCTCTTTCCAAATAAATAAATAAATAAATAAATGGAATATCTACTTTAATATTAATTTGTGAAGATTCAAGCCATTTGAGCAAGCAAGCATTGTTTTTAATTAACAGATGGACCAGAACCAGAATTATGCTGAAAAAATATCAAACTTGTACATGAAATGGTTACTGAAAGCCATTCTGCTCTATGTACATTTTGGACAGAGTAGCTGCCATGGACGTGGCAAGTTCCTCATCACGTTTTCGTTGCATTTGTGTATGCAGGCACCAAGTGTCATACTCTGGGTTAGGCAGGCAGCAGTCGAGCAACACATCGTAATGCCCATTACTTAGCCAACTCAACCAGATGGCTGGTCTCGTCACGTCCTCTGCCCCCAGATAGTGTACCATAGTGGAGATAGTGGGACTCGTCAGACTACCTCCTGTGGTCAGGAAGATGTTTACATTCAGCATTTGGCTCATGGCCAATAGCTCAGGGTAGCCAGCCCAGGCACCATCTTGTGCTGCATTGATTAAAAATTCACCCACATCCCCTTCAATAATAGGACTGAACTCATCCAGGTGGTCAGCAATATGATATACTGTGCGCTCTCTTAGCTCACTGTGCATTGATTGCTCACCATATGCTGCTTTTGACACTGCCCGGTACAGGCAATTTCCATCTGGGATGATGTGAAAACGGTATTTCTTTCTCTCTTGGAGATATTTGTTCTGTTTCTGCACCTCTGCCAGGTACTGGATAACCTTCTCATTGAGATCAATCCTGTTTGCAGGCTCCTGGGATACCTCAGGCTCCAGCACTGGTTCCTCTGGCACTTCATCCTCATCATCCTGCCGACGTTTGATATTTAGTAATGAGTTTTCCAGTTTGCAAGTGAACGGAAGGCTTTGTGAACAGCTTTTTGTTGTTTCAATTTCATCAGAGACGTATAATACCAGTTCATTACAAACTCTACTGTCACTTCTTAAAAAGTTGTGTGAATTTAGTGAATTGCTTTCACTTATCTCACTGTTATTCTCTAAAATGTCCGGTCTGCTCCTTCTCTGGTTCTCAACATGGTCACAAGTGATATCAACATCTGACTGATGGATCTTGTTCTCTGTTCCCGGAACACTGTGTGTATTATTTACAGCACCGGGGGATGTGTGCAGATCCTGCATGATTTGAATAGGAACACACTTCTCCACACCATCCGGCCTTGTGATCACAATCTCCGCTTTGGACGTGTAGAAAACGGGCCTCCCTGTAGCCTCGTAACACGAAAACGCGGGCATGTTCGCGTCTGTCCAGTTATCCGCGGCTGAAGCGTCTGCGCAGGTTTCCTTAATGGCGTGAAATCTCGATTCCACTGCGGTGTTCTCGTCACTCGCCGTAACACTCACTCTAAATTTCCGCGCCGATCCCGGGTAGTGTGTTAGCGCGCTGCTGTAGAGCTGCATTTTGCGCGTCTTCCTTTATACTATGCGTTAACGCAATATGACAACATCTGCTAAAAATACTTTCTCGTCATTCACAGCGGCATAGTTTTGGGGAGGGGCGTTTCCGTGCCTTGTTCTTCCATTCCTCATCGATGAACCATTTCTCACGTCAGTCACCGCTAAATTTAGGATACGTGCTCGCGCCCTCCACATACAACGCTAAACACCTAAAGTTAGCGTGTAGCTGTGAAACGCCAAAAGGGTCACAAGCGGTTGAAAACGTGTAATCTCACATCCAGACTGTGTAACAGCTTCTTCCCACAAGCCATCTGTCGCCTCACACAAAAAAAGCGACTGGACTGAAACACACACACAAACATAAACACATTATTTTAATTCGATACACCATATTTGAACTGACACAAAATAAAGATCGACCAACAAATTATTAATAAATTGAAAATAATTATTTGTATTGTTTCTGTAAATCCAATATGCAAAACCAGCAAACTAGGTTTAAAAAAATATTTTCTCCACATGAGCATGTGTGCACAGAAGGAAAGAAAATGTAAAGTTGAATTAATGTAATAATTACCTGACACCTAATTTGACCTAATAAAACTCAATTTAACCATATAATCTCTCCTTTCCACACTCTGCATTTGAAACTAACAAATCACTAGTAATCAGTTGTTTTCAAGTAGTAAGAGCATAAGCTCACAAAACTATTATAACTATCTATGCATCAATTATTTTTTTACTTCATGTTTCAATTTTAATCAGAAAATACATAGTGTTCTATATATTCAATATGCACACATTAAATAAACAGAACTGTAACAACCTTTATCAGTACTTTTTCCTTATGATATGCCAAAACAGGCCCTGCTGTATATTTAACTTAAGTAAATAAAATCACTGTGACACTGCCATTATATTTAATTTCCAATGGATATAAGGTGTGCAGAGGCTTTCAACCTTGAGTACTTGATGGGATTGCCTCAGTAGCTCAGAAACTGCTGATCTCTTCACAATTTCATACACTATGAAATGTTTTTATGGTTTAAATGATGTTTAAAAAAAAAACATAGTACAAAGTAGTAGAGAAAGTTCTGTGGGTGGAAATGCTTTGGTGATAAGTGAAGTTAGTTGAAAAAGTCTGATTGGTTTAATTTGCCAGGAAGTATATAGTAATTAAAATAAGCACTCTTTGAAACCAAAAAAGCATCTTGGCCTTCACAAAAGTTTGAACCTTTAGTTGATTTACTATAAAAGCAGAAGACCACATAAAGTTCCAGTCCTGTCAGCCAAGAAGAAAAATCTGAGGCTACAGTGAGGCTATAGAATGGCCACTCACTCACTCACTCACTCACTCATCGTCGTCTATACCGCTTAATCCTGTATTCAGGTTCGCGGGGGACCTGCAGCCTATCCCAGGAGACTTAAGGCACAAGGCAGGGTACACCGGTTACAGGGTACCAATCCATCGAAGGGCACGCATATACACATACACACACTACACCTACATGCCTTTCGACTCTGAGAGGAAACAGAAGTACCCGGAAGAAAACCACCACACACAGGGAGAACATGCAAACTCCATGCACACACAGACGGGAATCGAGCCTGGCCAGGAATCGAACCCGGACCCTGGAGACAGTGCTAACCAGTATACCACCAGGCAGTCCTACAGAATGGACAGTTGAGTTTAAAATACTTTTACCGGGGACTTCCGGTTAGGCGTTAGATGGAGTAGAGCGTGTTTACGGGGGGTCCTGCAGAATTCCACTAAAAATCGATATTTAAGTGAGGCGAAGTGAGGCAGTTTATATTTGACGATATGAAAATTAGTATCTTTCCGGATTTTAACTCACCAGACTTGGCTAAAGAATATGTCAGTACTTTATTATCTCAACGAACAGAACCAAATGTTTCATGAGTATCTGAGCATGTGAGTGGGGTGAAGTAGTTTCTTGATACTACTGTGCTGTAGGATTATTATTATTATTATTAAGTTATAAGTTATTATGGTCCAGACTCTGTTTAAAGGGTTTTCCAGTGTTTTACAGAAGATATTATGAAGAGTCTGGTTGTAGTCTTTGTCACAGTTTCTTGATTGAAGTATATGTGTATGTATGGTGTTGGTGGCTAAGTTGGAGTAAAATGGGCTTAATGTTGCAATGATTGAGATATTGTGCATTTCTGTTATTAGTAATTAGTGGGACAATCTGCAGGGTTCCATCTTTTTTCTTTGGTTTCTAATCGTGAGAGTGAGGAGTATGGGTTGGCTCCAACTGGAGTCTGCACATAGTTTCAAATCAACTAGTGATGTGAATATTGGTTGTGCTTATGGGAGGGATTGTTTGTGGGTGGTGGGTGTTTGGTTTTTTGCTTGTTTTTTGTTTGCCTGTTTTTTGTGTCTTTGGTTTTTGTTTTGTTTCGCAGAAGTGTCTTTGATTTTATTTTTCAGTGGATTAGTGGAGTAGATGGCAACTTTTTCTGGTTCTTTGTCCAATCCAGCCTGTTCGACAATTAGATTTTTAACATGGAATGTTAAAGGCATGGGAAATCCAATTAAAAGGTCAAAGATCTTTTCTCATTTGAAGAGGCTAAGTGCTGATATAGTATTTTTGCAGGAGACACACTTAAGAAGTCAGGATCAGATTAAATTGAAATGCCCCTGGGTCAGCGTCAAGTTTTTCACTCAAATTTCAATTCCAGAGCTAGAGGGGTTGCAATACTAATTAACAAGAGGGTTCAGTTTATTTGTGATAAGGTAATAGCTGACAAAAATGGAAGATACTTGATCGTTGTTGGCTTGCTGTTACGGAAACCTGTACTTCTTGTTAATGTCTATGCACCGAACTTTGATGATCCTGGCTTCATGAATAGATTATTTGGGATTCTGCCCGCACTGAATAGCCACTCATTGATATTCGCTGGGGATCTGAACTGTGTAATGGATCCGGTTATGGACCGCTCGAGCTCTCAGGTAAGGGCTGTGTCATCGATGTCAAGGGCAGTTGCAGAATTTATGTCTAGCAATGGATGTGTTGACCCTTGGAGATTCTATAATCCTCAAGCTAAGGCATTTTCCTTTTACTCCCAAGTGCATCAGTCATATTCCCGCATTGATTATTTTTTTATAGATAGCTTATTACTTTCTAAAGTAACATCAGTTTCATACCACGCTATTGTTATTTCTGATCATGCTCCTCTCAGCGTTGATATGCAGTTGTCTGTACAACCTCCATATTCTTCATCGTGGAGGTTTAATTCTCTGCTTTTGTCTGATGAAAAATTTATAGATTTTATTGCAACATCAATTGATGAGTTTATGGCTACAAACCAGGACGGCACAGTTTCTTATTGCTTATTGTGTGAGACACTTAAGGCATACCTCCGAGGGCAGATTATTTCTTATTCTGCAAATTTAAATAGATGTCGCACTGCAAGAGTACGTGAGCTTACTTCTGCTATTCTCCACCTTGACCAACAATTGGCTAGCTTCCCTTCTCAAGTCCAGTTTAAACAGCGTCTGGATCTGCAGACTGAACTTGATATCATTTTAACAACTTATGCTGAACGGCTCCTGTTGCATACTCGTAGTTCTTATTATGAATACGGTGATAAAGCTAGTCGGCTCATGGCACATCAGTTAAGACGACAGGCAGGTAGTCACTTGATTCCACAGATCCAGGACTCATCAGGTAATTTGATATCTGATCCGGAAGGTATCAATGCTGTATTTAAATCATATTATTCTACCTTATAGTCATCTGAATCTCCATCAGACTCCCACGATTTGATTTCATTTTTAAAGGATTTAAATGTCATCCCAATAGATACGGCTGCTGCTGCAGATCTTGATGCTCCTTTGGATGTGGAAGAAATTAAACAAGCAATTAAATTGATGCAGTGTAATAAAGCACCTGGGCCTGATGGTTTTCCAGTTGAGTTTTTCAAGAAATTTCAAAGTAAATTGGTCCCATTACTTTTAAATGTGTATGTGGAATCCTTAGAAAAGGGTTTCCTACCAGAGACACTAACACAAGCATCCATAATTCTGCTCTTAAAGAAGGATAAGGATCCCAAGTCGTGTAGCTCCTACAGACCTCTGTCTTTACAGAATGTAGATGCCAAGATCTTGGCCAAAGTGTTGGCTTTTCGCCTGGAAACCATACTTCCAAAGATCATATCTGAGGAACAAACAGGTTTCATTAGGGGGAGACAGTTATATTTTAATGTTCGCACTTTTCTAAATGTAATTCACTCCAAACATTCTGCTGTTACAGCTGAGGTTGTGATTACATTTGATGCTGAGAAAGCATTTGACCGAGTGGAGTGGGAATATCTTTTTGCTGTGCTTCAGAAATTTGGGTTTAGGAATGAATTTATCTCTTGGATACGCCTTTTATATGCTTCTCCCCAGGCTAGCATATACACCAATAACGTAAGATCCAGCTATTTTAATCTGAGACGGGGAACAAGGCAGGGGTGTCCACTTTCCCAGCTGTTGTTTGCATTGGCCATTGAACCATTGTCGATTGCTTTGAGGTCGTCATCTCTGTTTCGGGGCGTGGTCCGTGCGGGTATTGAAATAAAATTGTCACTTTATGCTGATGATTTGCTATTATATATATCTAATCCAATATTGAGTCCATTATAGAAAAATGTTGACCATTTTCTGGGTATAAGGTGAATCTTCAGAAGAGTGAATGCTTCCCCATTAATACATTGGCTTTGGGACTCCTACAGACAGACATTCCAGTTAAAATTAGTAAAACAGGATTTAGGTACCTTGGCATTAATATTGCCAGATCCCTGCCCTCTCTGTTATCTGCTAATTTTTCTCCTTTGTTAGAGCAAACTAAGTCTGACTTTCAGAGATGGAAAAGTCTATATTTATCATTGACGGGTCGAATTAATGCAGTTAAAATGAATATCTTACCTAAATTTCTTTTTGTTTATCAGTGCATTCCTTTATTTCTTCCTAAGCGCTTCTTTAAATCTATCGACCAGATTGTTACCCACTTTCTGTGGGGTGGTAAAGTGCCCAGAATTCGTAAATCAGTACTTCAGAGATGTCGGCTTAGTGGTGGGCTAGCTCTTCCCAATTTTATGTTTTACTACTGGTCAGCAAATGTTCATAAATTAACATTTTGGCTCAATCCATCCAGTGCAATATGGTGCAGATTGGAGGCAAGTTCATGTGTATCTACCTCATTATTGGCATTGCTTACTTCACTCCTATCTTGTAAAGTTACTTCCTTAACACATAGCCCGGTAGTCATATCCACCCTTCGGATCTGGGGTCAATTCAGGCGACACTTCAAATTTATCTCTGCCTCATCATTAATGCCGTTACAGGACAATCACATGTTTCCACCATCTATTACTGACCCTGTTTTTAAGCAATGGTACGGAAAAGGCATTAGATGCTTTCAAGATCTATATAAAGAAGGTACCTTTTGCAGTATCTACAGTTGTCTTCAGAACAGGGGCTGCCTGATTCCCATCTGTTTCGGTTTTTACAGGTTAGACATTGTGCTGCCACTCTGTTTCCTGGCTACCCCTCTTTACCTCCTATGCAAGAATGGGAAGAATTTTTTAAGTTTAACCCTCACCATAAGTCACAAATTTCAAGAATTTATGGTCGGTTATTATCGTTAGATGGGAGTGTTATTGATAAAATTCGAAGAGCCTGGGAGGGGGAGCTTGGAGAGGAGTTTAAAGGCGAATGGTGGGCCGCTGCTTTGGACAGAATACGTTCTAGTACAATATGTGCTCGTCTGAGCCTTATACAATTTAAAGTAATACACAGAATTCATTTTTCTAAGGCCCGCCTATCTGCAATATATTCTGCTGTAGAGGACAGATGTGACAGATGTCAATCATCTCAGTGTACTTTAAGTCACATGTTTTTCACTTGTTCTAAACTGCAAAATTACAGTGTTAACTACTTTACAGTGATGTCCAAGGTGCTCAAGGTTGATATTGATGTTTGCCCTGCTATTGCAATTTTTGGGGTTCCATGGGTCGGGTCTCAGTTCAGTTCCAAACAACTGGACATTTTGGCATTTACCTCTTTAATAGCTAGGCGCCGTATTCTGATCCACTGGAAATCTGCCAAGCCTCCTAGTGCATCTCAATGGCTTATAGATACCATGTTCTTTCTAAAACTAGAAAAGATTAGATGCTCTGGGAGGAATAGCTTTCTTAAAAAATGGCAATCTTTTATTTCATATTTTAAATCACTCAATTTTCTGCCTTCTGTTTAGTGTAGTTATTGTTAGGAACCTCCACTAGAGGTCACTGTTCATGTCTGTCTGTCTTTGTGTGTAGTTCCTGTTGGTTGACTCAGTTTCCCAGAAGGCACCTCAGTCAGGTGATGAGGCTCACCTGAACTGAGGTGTCTCATTAAAACCTTCTATAAATAGCAGTTTGTTCTGGGAAACTGGGTCGAGCATTGTCTGATTGTGTTTGCTTGTTTGTTTGGATTACCATCATGTGGGCATTCATTTGTTACTTTGAGTTTATATTTGGTTTATGTTTTGTAACCTTAGTTTTCAGAGGGCTCTAGTTTTGTTTTCTTGATGTCCCTTGTGTCTGTGGATTCATGGAGCTGCTTTGTTCACTGTGTAGTTAGGCTGTGTCTCCTCCTGTGTCCTGTGTAAGTACTGTTTTGCCTTCTGGTCTTTTTCCTTGTATGTGTAGCCACATGAGTGTTTAGCCATTAGCAGGGTTAGCCGCTAGTAGGTCTTGACGGCTAGTAGGGTTAGCCTCCAGTAGGCTAATCTCTAGTGGGAGTGACTGCTAGTGGTTCTGGTCACTAGTAGGTTGGCCGCTAGTTTGGTATAGCCTCATGTGTGCCCTGCCTTTTGTCTTCCGGTCCCCTAGGTCAGTACTAACACCATTAGCCACTAACCCGGTTAGGTCAGCCTCCAGTGTCCCCAGTACAACATGTAGCTACTAACCTCACTAACCCAGCTAGTCTAGCTCCTGTCTAGCCCTGTCTCCTGTCTAGCCCTGTCTCCTGTGTCTTAGTTAGCTCCAGCTCCATGTTTCCTCATCCCTAGTTCCCTGTGTCAGCTCCTGGTTCCCTGTGTCAGCTCCTGGTTCCCTGTGTCAGCTCCTGGTCTCCTGTGTTCAGATCCCTTCCTGTTCCTGTGTTTTTCCTGAGCCCTAGTTTTAGTTTGAGTTTGTTGTTTTAGTTCCTTTGTTCTGTTTTTGAGTTGTCTGTTTACAAATAAAGACTCACACACCCCTCTGCCTTCATGCCTGCCTTCATGCCCACGGCAACACCATTAGCCGGTCTAGCACTACCACCAGCTAGACCCATGACAGTTATTTTATTTATTATTCTTTTGTTTCTTTTTTTGTTAGTGGGTTTTCTATTTATATTATATTTATAAATATTTATTTATTCTATTTATATCCTATGCTTTTTTGTATCTGTTTGAGAAAGGCCATGGACACATATGGGTTTGATGTTCAGGCCTTTAAACAAAGATTTTGGCCATCAAAATAGGTCTAATTAGTATTTCATGTGGATGATTTCAGAAGGATGATTACCTATTTTGTCTAGTGTAAATATCAGCCCTGTGTGTAGCTATAACAATGAGATGTATTTGTGTGCATTTAACTGTAAGGTGTTTTGTTTGTGTACCAGAGCAGTGAGTACCTTATACAGTACATTACAGTCTTTTACAATCACAGATTCTTCTGTATCTCCTTATTCCTTGCCTATCATACACTACTACTGGAAATTAAGACCCTGAAGAAGTTAAACTTCTGGCAGCACTCTTGTTGTCAAGGACTGAACCAAAATATCAGCCAGTATTGTAGCAGAATTAATTTAAGTTGACTGATGTCACACAGCTGCCATGTAAACTTCTGAACACTGAGGCTATATTCAACTGTGACTTGTTCTCTGATGTCATATTGTATGTTTGCAGGCTTATACACACATGAATATATGTATTAAAATTTGTAAAGCAGGCATAATAGAACAAACACATCAAATTATGTAGTAATCACTGTATCAAATTACAAATATTTGTTCTTTTGGTTTAGAAAGTTAGACTTGTTTTCTTCATTTTTAAATCGTACAGCATATATTGTGTATAGATAATGAGCTGGTTACAAAAACAGTCCATATTCCTAGTATCATAGTATTAAGGTATCATATCGTAATTTATCATCTTGTCTGGGCCAAAAATCTTAGTCAAAATATTTCTAAATGTGTTGCTGATTTATTTGCAGAACTCTTTAAACTTTTTTAAAATTATTATTATTTTATTTTTACATTTTTAAATGATTAAAATAAAGAAAATATTGTTAAAACAAGTCTGTTGTTGTCTGTCTGGTTACAGATCCTCTTCATTCTCCTATGTCCAGAGGTGAGTCAGCCTGTGTTTTCCTGCTGACCCCCTAAGTTCCTAAATAGAAGGTTTACGGGCTGTCTGTGTCTACATTCCCACTTTCTTACGTTGAACTCTCAGAGAAGGCATACTCCATATAAGGCTATATCTGTGCGATTTTTGCTAACAATCAGCGTTGCACTACGAGCACGACCTCGCGAATTCGGAACAAAGCCGTGCACATTCCGTTACCGTACCGAACGTTCACGTGCTCTGTCCGCGTCAACACGTACAGCTGCATGGAACCTCAAAAGGGTCATAAGAAGCTACAAAAGAGGTCTTCTCCCTTTACCACAGACGCGAAAATGCAGCATCTTCCTACACCATTTTAACGTCTTATGCAGCATAGAGCGGTACACTATAACGACGTAATTAATCACAAAACAAACAATATATATATGTATATATAATTTATAAGTCCAACGTTCCTTACACTAACAAATTAAAAGAGGTAAAATAGGCATAAATCTTGAACTAAATGTGTAAAGCAGGGGTTAATCACACCTTCAAAATATTTAGGAGTCATTCCTACCCGGGGCTGAATTCGTCCTCTGAATTCGAAGTCAAATGTCTTTTTTTTCAGACCTGTTTCTACTAGAGGTGGGCGATACTGCAAAATTTTGTATCGATCCGCTACCAAGTAAATACAGGGCCAATATCGCCGATACTGATACCGATTTTTTTTTAAGTTTTAGCACGTGACATAAATTACATTTACTTTCTTGCATAGGAGATATCACTATATCACAATTTATGAAGTGATTGCGTAATTTTGCTAAATCTGAATACATCTGTGATTTGTGATGTGATTTGCTCTTAGTGTGCCTATAATTAGTCATGTGTGAGGTTAACAAGAACAGGACATTTTTAAATATGAAAAAAATATATTGTAATAAACTCAATATACAAAAATGAAACTGCATGAAAATCACAAGAATAGTAATAAAATCATTTCAGCAAGGCTCCTTGTAATGTTTATAACTTTGGGGAATCACCTAGGTGAACTAAAATGATAAATTTTAGTCTATAGCCTATCCATATGTAGCTTAAAAAAGCAATCCTATAGTGTCCCTTTCATGGTTAAATTAAACACACACACACACACACACCGTGAACACACCCAGCGCAGTGCAGTTTTTTTGTTAATCTTATTTTTCATTAAATAACATGAACAACGATTCATAAATATTGTAACAAATGTATTATTCACTTTTAGTTGTTCATTAATACATTGTTAACAAATGACACTTTATTTGTAAAGTGTTACCATTTTATTTAGATAACCATTTTGTGGTGAATAAAACCGCAGTTATATAAGAAATACCACAGTTGTTATGGTTACTATAGTTACTATGGTTAGTGTAAGCATTGTTCATTTGTGGTTTATATTACCCATGGTTACGTTTTGTTACAACAACTATGGTGATGACACTTCATGCTGAAGATCCAATATAACTAAAACATATTTTTACCAGTGTTAGCCATCTGGATATTTCTGGGGCTGAAAGGACTCTGCCAGTGACTTCTGTCTCGCTGTCGGCGGGGCTCTGTCTGAAAGATTTGCCTCCTCTCTTTATTTTTGTAGTTCCAAGCTCTCTTTGTCATGTCGTTTTATTTTTTTGTGTAAGTTGGTGGTGTTACGACAGTAACGAATGACCTATTTACAGACGTCGTAATTCGCTGTGTTTTCATTCACAGCAGCAACATATTTTACACAGCGCTCCATTTTTTATATTTACCAGCTCCACGATAAAATGCAGGCTCTCACTCTGCGTGCATCTGCTTGTTTTAGGCGCTGCAGAGTCACGTGATGGTAGGGCAACAAAACACAGCCGAGCAGGGAGGGGTGACCAATGTGCATGACGTGCGAAAAGAGCTGCGCAAGAGAGAGTTATATACAACCTCATTTTAAATATTATATTTCATGAAATATAAATAAAATCACTAGTTTAAAAAAGCCCTTAATATCGATATTTTACGTTTTGGATCGATAATTTCCGATAAAACCCCTAAATCGAAAGTATTGATATTAAGGATCGATTCGCCCACCCTTAGTTTCTACCTTTCATACATTTGTGCCAATTTAAAAAAATTTCCACATAAGGGTGATTATAAAATAATTTCAATTAATTAATTAGTTAATTAAATGGCTGCGTGCATGTTACAGAAATGCAATGTCCATAGAAAACATACAGTACTGTACCTCAGTTATCAGTCAGATTTAAAAAAAAAAATTTATCCGTGCCTCCCCTGGCTCTAAACTCTAAAATTATCTAAACATTCTAAATCCACCTCTGCTGCCTAATTCTATCCTTTCAACTTCCGTTACAAATATTACAATATTATAGATAAATCTTCACAATTCTGAATATAGATCTATTTGTTTTTAATGCTTGAAGAGAAATTATTTTGTTTCTCTCGAATTACCTGTGGCACGGTGGTGTAGTGGTTAGCACTGTCGCCTTGCACCGTCTGGGTTCGATCCCCGGCCAGGCTCGATTCCTGTCTGTTGAGGCAATCAAAATATCATCAGCATATTGAATCATAGTGGACTGTTTGACAGGACATTCTGGGTCACACAAATCACGTCTGACAGCCTGATGGTATATGGTCGGAGAATTTTTAAATCTCTGTGGCAGACGAGTCCACTGGTATTGCTCGTAGTCAGCTGTGAAAGCTAACCATGCCTGGCTGTCAGAGTGCAAAGGGACAGAAAAGAATCCATTAGACATATCGATTACTGAAAAAACCTTACAATCTAATGGTAAGCCATTACAAATTGTAGACGGATCTGCTACTAGGGGGATGATTTTATCAATGTGTTTATTGGCTACTCTGTAATCTATGGTGAGTCTCCATGTCCCATTGGCTTTCTTGATGGGCCATATGGGCGAGGGACTGTTGGTTTTAACTAGCACACCTTGTTTCAGCAATTTTTCTACAATAGGTTTGACTCCCTGTAATGCTTCCTTACTTATCGGATATTGTTTGGTAACAGGAGGTGCAGTTCCTGTCAATTTGACTGGTTCTACACCTGTCAGAAGACCGCAATCATCCTTGTCTTTAGCCCAAATAGGATGATTCTGCAAGAAAGCATACTCAGAAGTGGTTGCATTATTGGTAGAAATTTGTGCTGAGGAAATTGTTATGCTAGCAGATTCTGAAGACAAGTCTAAAGTTAGATGTACTTGTCTCACTAGATCCATGCCTAGAATTGCACCTGTATTTAATGGAGCACATAGCAATTTTGTAGTAAGAGTTTTTCGGCCTAATTGTACTTCTATGGGTGGAGTTTCATACAAAACAGAATCTTCACCTATTACACCAGTTAAACAATGTTTAGCTTTCTTGTATGGGATGTTTAAATCTCTTACCAATTTTGTAGGAATTACTGTAATTTCTGCACCTGTATCAAGCAAAAAGTCAATGTCTTTCTCTTTTATGCTACCTTTCATAAAAATTATTTTGTCATTGTGATGGATTACAGGGGAAAGGTAGCTACTCACAGCCCCAACGATTAGTTTTTTTCCTGTTCTTGTTGTGCTCTGAGAAGAGCCTGAGAGAGCTGTTCTAAAGTTTCAGTAGATAAAGGCGGAACTACTTCAGGGTTGTATGCAGGCTAAGAAGGAGCAGGATTATGCATTGTATTTCTTCTACCATGTTGCAACTTTTTCCTACACTCTTTCTCCCAATGTCCCAATTTACCACAGTAGTTACAATTGCCTTCAGTTTAAGGCCATCTATTGTCTTGGTGTGTTTTGCTAAACGTAGCTGCTGCTACTCTCACCTTTTCTTTAACATCAGCATCCCTTTCCCATGTAGCTAACCTGTCAAGATTACTTCTGAGAGTCATGTTAGACCAAGTTAAATCAAGGAATGGCAATGCGTTTTTGTACTCAGCTACAAGGTCATCTGCCCAGATGCAGACCAGAGGTTCCTTATAATCAAGCACACTTTCAGAATCCTCAGCTATCCCACTATAAGTTACAGCTGACTGACAAAATCTTTCAGTGTATTCATTTACAGATTCTTCTTTCTTTTGCACACAGTTAGTAATTCTGGTCTATCCAGTCTATCTTTGGTCCTATGATATCCTTTAGAATTTTCACAACACCTTCTCTCAAATCACCTTTACTGGCATGTTGTAGTTCAGAGGTAACAGCAGACTCAAAACGGTTGAATTCAGATTCCGTTAGAATTTGTGACATCAGCTGTGTGACTTCTTTAAGTGACATGTTGTAGAGACGCATTTTGCTGATCAAAGCTCGTCTAAAATTCAGGAAAATTAGTGCGTGCTGAGGGTAAGCTCTGGGATAGTCTCTCTATATCTTTAGGTCCTAGTGATTTAGCAACAGTTTGCACTTGGACAACAGATGAGTTGGGAGTAACACTTTCAATTCCTTCAATCCCCTGAGATCGCTTTCTAGCACCACATACTTTCACAGAATTTACTGGCACATCAGTTACTGATGGGATGGCTACATTGGTTTCAAAGAAAGCTTGTAAATCAGGATAGTTGTTATCAGCTGAATAACTTCATCCGCATCAGTTCTTGCTGAAGCTTTGTTGCGGTTCAATTTCTTAGTCAACGAGGATACTCTAGCACGGAGTTCCTGGATTTGTTCCTCTAGCCATGAGATATGCTGAGACTGCTGTGTAGCTAGCGCTAAACCAAATTCTCTATGGCAGCAGGTAATGCCTTTCACATATTTCTTGCGAATACATGCTCCTAATACCTTTTTACATTCATCTACAGACCACGTCTTGTCTGGATGGATCTCATACTTCTGAGTCAGGTCTTTTCTTACTTGCTCAGTAACTATAAGGTTCATTTGCAGTCCTAACAGTGACTTGAATTCACCACCAGACCACAAAGGAGTTGCAAGACCACCTTTTTCAGTTTTGGGGATCAGTCTAGCATTCTTCTTAACCATTTTGTGAATTTGTTTGTTACCAGACAATCAAGACACTAAAACTTCTCTGATCAACAGAGGCTTGTTACGCTTGTTAACACCTATCATCAATTGTTAACCTTCCCTGGCAAAGCAGAGGATATCACAAATATTAGCAGTTAATGCTAATCTTCTCTGAAGAAACAGAGGGTAACACAATTATTAGCACGTAATTCTAATCTGCCCTGCCGAAACAGAGGGAAAACAAACAAATATTAGCATGTAATGCTAAACTTCCCTGCCTGAACAGAGGATAACACAAATATTAGCACGTAATGCTAATCTTCCCTGCCTGAACAGAGGATAACCATCTCTAAAAATATTTTTTTAGAGGATAACTTAGTTAACCTAACCCTACAGCTGTCTGTTAACTCTTCTCTGACGGCGCAGAGGATAACTGGTCTTAAAGGTTCTTTTGAATAGAGTTTCCCTCACCAATCTTTGGTTGCACAGGAAGATGCAGTCTGGAATGAAGTTCAATCTTTGTTGATCTTGAAGTTTCAATCTGGATTCAGGTGAAGAGCTCTATCCGGGTCACGGAACCAAAACTGTTGTGAACTTTTTCCCCTTTGTTGAATCAGAGACCAGGAGACATTGGGATATCTTTCCAGCAGAAGTTACTCTTTATTGATAAAAATCGCAGCGCGTCGCTGCAGTCATCCAAGTCTCAAAATTATAACTCAGTTCTGGAGAGTTTATACTTTACAAGGGGGAGGGATACAAAGAGGTGGAGACAATCTAAACAAAGCCTAGTGTAGTACAGGAATCAGCCTGGTACTGGAAGTTCCCCAGCCCTGATCTCATCAGCATAACAGTGCCTTTCAAATGCATAGGTGCTAATCTAATCAGCCTGACAGTATCGCCCAGACGTTCACATTATCATAGACAAAAGCACAGCCTGGCCTTGAGATTAGCATTCACATTTACCTTGGGACCCTACCCAGTGGTCAGGAAGTACATGAAGACAAAAGGTTAATGTCTCAGACACCTGGGTTACCAGACTTGATGTCCTTAGAATGTCATAATCTTTACATCAAAATGTAAAATCCAATGTACATAACTTTTCAGTTTATATACTATTCTGTTGGAACCTAGATTTAACATTTTATAAATTTGTAATCCTACACAGCCAAATAAACTCATTGTTTAAAGTAGATTATTACATCTGGCACATGACATAACATGTTCATAACATCACTTTTACTCAACATTTTGGTTTTAGTGCATAACACTGGGCTCTCAGTAATCAGGTATTTTACATGCTCTCACCTCAGACTGTTGCGGATATGTTTGCTGTAATGACCTGTGTTTTATCTCATAGTGGCGCTTCACATGACTGCTTTTTATTAACACCATAGTTTCAGAACATATGAGACAAACTGGTTTTAAACTTCCTGCAGGAAGCATAGACATACAATGATCTGTCCATTCATCTTTGAAGGTTAATTTTTCATAGTGTACTTGCCTCTTTGTGGAGTAATCCATGTTGTGTCATGTGTTTGTCTCTGTTTCGTGAGGATTTGGGCACCAAAGGTGAATTAAATTTTTTTGTTTGTATTTACGGTATATAGCCACGCAGACCTAGAGGGGAAAAACCACTAGCTGCTGCGACATAATCTGGCACATAACTTTTCATAATGTCCCTTCTACTCCACCTTTTTTTTTATTTATGGCCCAGATTAACTTCAGGCAAATCAGAAGGAATGGCAAAGTTTCAATAAATTCTGTACAGCCAATTTTGCCATGATGCTGTGACAAAATCAGATGGACAGACATACAGACAAGGGACAGACAGGGAAGGATAGGGACAGACAAAATAAAATAAAAATATATATGACACTTGTCCATCCTTCATAGAAAGTTCTCTAATTGGTTAGATATTTGCTTCTGGAAATGTCTTTTGATGTGGATCCTAAATCTCTAACAACAATTCTTTTATTTATGGCAAAAATATATATATATATATATATATTTTTGAATAGCAAGACGGAGATGGAGAAAAACATATGCTCTAAACCATAAATCGGGCAAATGCTGGAGAATTTTGAATTCTTTTCTGAATTCTTTTTAAAGAAAATCTGATTACTTGTTTTTTTTTGTTTTGTTTTAGAGATGTATATGCAGTATTGTATGTATTTGTGTCATGGGTCTAGCTGGTTGTAGTGGCTAGACCGGCTGATGTTGTTGCCGTGGGTATAAAGGTAGGCATGAAGGCAGAGGGGTGTGCAAACAGAAAGAGTCTTTATTAACAAACACAATAAACAAACACAAACAAAGGAACCAAAACAACAAACTCAAACTAAAACTAGGGCTCAGGAAAAACAGGAACAGGAGCTGAACAGAGGGAACCAGGAGCTGACACAGGGAACCAGGAGCTGATACAGGGAACTGACAGAGAACTAGGGATGAGGAAACATGGAGCTGGAGCTAACCAAAGACACAGAGGGGAGCTAGAGACTGGAGAGACAGGAGACTGGACTGGAGAGACAGACTAGGGGCATAGAGACTGGAGAGACAGGACTAGGGGCACAGAGACTGGAGAGATAGGGCTAGACAGGAGACAGAGCTAGACAGGAACTAGACTGGCTGGGTTAGTGAGGTTAGTAGCTACATGGAGTACTGGGGACACTGGAGGCTGACCTAACTGGGTTAGTGGCTAATGGGGTTAGTACTGACTTAGGGGACCGGAAGACAAAAGGCAGGGCACACATGAGGCTATACCAAACTAGCGGCTAACCTACTAGTGACCAGAACCACTAGCAGTCAATCCCACTAGAGGTTAGCCTACTGGAGACTAACCCTACTAGGGGCTAACCCTACTAGCCATTAAGGCCTACTAGCGGCTAACCCTGCTAATGGCTAAGCCCTCATGTGGCTACACATATTAGGGAAAGCTTTAAACACAGACCTAAACAAAGAGACTGACACTGGGAAGACAGAACAGTACTTACACTGTACACAGGAGGAGAAACAGCCTAACTACACACTGAACAGAGCAGCTCCATGAATCCACAGACACAAGGAACATCAAGAAAACAAATCTAGAGCCCTCTGAAAACAAAGGTCCAAAACATAAACTTAAAATAACAAAAAGGAATGCCCACATGACGGTAATACAAACAAACAAAGACCAAACAAACAATTACAAACAATGCTCGACCCAGTTTCCCAGAACAAACTGCTATTTATAGGAAGTTTTAATGAGCCACCTCAGTTCAGGTGAGCCTCATCACCTGACTGAGGTGCCTTCTGGGAAACTGAGTCAACCAACAAGAACTACAGACAGACAGACAGACATGAACAGTGACCTCTAGTGGAGGTTCCTAACAGTACCCCCCCCCCCATAAAAAAATAAAAATAAGCGTTACCGGAGGTCCCCATTGTCTCGAGTCATTTCACCCGACTTGCGACGCCGACGAGCTGGTTCCCCGAGCAGGATGGGAAGGCGGGCGGAACTGAAATGCCGCCGGAGGCAGTCTCGGGTCTACCCTTGACGCTTGGCAGCGGAGGCGGCAATGGCCCGTTCTCGGAGTGGTAGACTTGACGCCGAAGCCGGGTGGTGGATGTGGGACCTCATTGACGCTCTGGGATGGGAAGGGGGGGGATCCCCCACTGAGGCACTGGATGATGGAGAGTGAGGCTCGGAGACGAAGGGGTGGAGCCTCCCTGTGAGGCCCGGAGACGAAGGGGTGGAGCCTCCCCGTGAGGCCCGGAGACGGAGGTTGGAGCCTCCCCGTGAGGCCCGGAGACGGAGGTTGGAGCCTCCCCGTGAGGCCCGGAGACGGAGGTTGGAGCCTCCCCGTGAGGCCCGGAGACGGAGGTTGGAGCCTCCCCGTGAGGCCCTGGAACGGAAGGGTTGGAGCCTCCCCGCCAGGCCTTGGACGAAGGTAGTGGGACCTTTCACAGTTCTGCTGTAGGGCAAGCCGACTACCCTCAGCCTGCTTGCCCCAGTGTTACGGTCCCAGCCCCCCCAAAAAAAATTCTCCCGGGGGGCCCCCCTCTGCTATGCCTTGGTGGGGTCGAGCATTCTTTGTAATTGTTTGTTTGTTGAATGTTTGTGTATTACCGTCATGTGGGCATTCCTTTTTGTTACTTTAAGTTAATATTTGGTTTATGTTTTGTAACCTTTGTTTTCAGAGGGCTCTAGTTTTGTTTTCTTGTTGTTCCTTGTGTCTGTGGATTCATGGAGCTGCTCTGTTCAGTGTGTAGTTAGGCTGTTTCTCCTCCTGTGTCCTGTGTAAGTACTGTTCTGTCTTCTGGTTTATTTCCCTTGTATGTGTAGCCACATGAGGGCTTAGCCATTAGCAGGGTTAGCCGCTAGTAGGCCTTGATGGCTAGTAGGGTTAGCCTCTAGTAGGGTTAGCCTCCAGTAGGCTAATCTCTAGTGGGAGTGACTGCTAGTGGTTCTGGTCACTAGTAGGTTAGCCGCTAGTTTGGTATAGCCTCATGTGTGCCCTGCCTTTTGTCTTCCGGTCCCCTAGGTCAGTACTAACCCCATTAGCCACTAACCCAGTTAGGTCAGCCTCCAGTGTCCCCAGTACTCCATGTAGCTACTAACCTCACTAACCCAGCCAGTCTAGTTCCTGTCTAGCTCTGTCTAGCCCTGTCTCCTGTCTAGCCCTGTCTCTCCAGTCTCTGTGCCCCTAGTCCTGTCTCTCCAGTCCAGTCTCCTGTCTCTCCAGTCTCTAGTTCCCCTCTGTGTCTTTAGTTAGCTCCAGCTCCATGTTTCCTCATCCCTAGTTCTCTGTCAGTTCCCTGTGTCAGCTCCTCCTGTTCCTGTGTTTTTCCTGAGCCCTAGTTTTAGTTTGAGTTTGTTGTTTTGGTTCCTTTGTTTGTGTTTGTTTATTGTGTTTGTTAATAAAGACTCTCTCTGTTTGCACACCCCTCTGCCTTCATGCCTACCTTTATGCCCACGGCAACAACATCAGCCGGTCTAGCCACTACAACCAGCTAGACCCATGACAGAATGCTCGATCCAGTTTCCCAGAACAAACTGCTATTTATAGGAGGTTTTAATGAGCCACCTCAGTTCAGGTGAGCCTCATCACCTGACTGAGGTGCCTTCTGGGAAACTGAGTCAACCAACAAGAACTACAGACAGACAGACAGACATGGACAGTGACCTCTAGTGGAGGTTCCTAACAATTTGTTTATTAGCTTAATTTTTTTATTTAAGCATTTTATTTTTCTATATGCAGATGAAACATATATGTACAAGAGGTCTCACTTTACCATAAACTGTGTCCAGTAGAACAGATGTAAGTAACTTATATTTTTTATCCTCTAGCTTATTTGATAATTCTATATGCTAACATTGCATTAATATATACAGTATATATGGATTGCGAGCATATTCTGTTCCGGAACCATGCTTGTATATCAAAGCAAAATTCACCATAAAAATAATAATAAAAAAAAAACTCAGATGGTTTGTTTCAAAGGCCATAACATAAAAAATAAATAAAAAAACTAACCTGCACTTTATCTTTACCTTTATGTGTGCATATGTGTAAAGCTAAAGTACGTCAAGAGAGAAGACGGGGGAAGGAGGGAGGGGTCTACCATGTAGGACCACACACACACACACACACACATACATACATACATACATACATAAGGAATCACATACATGAGGAATCACAAAGGAGTTTTCATTTCCTGCAATGGAAAAGTACTCTCACTAGTTACTTTTATCAGAAGGTAATGCTGTAATGTAACTGATTACTTTTTAATGACAGTAATTTTGTAATGTAATTATTTACTTTAAAAGCATCCCACAACACTGATATTAACTTTTAGCAATTAAAAGTTACATGAGTGCAAAGTGGGTCAAGATAATGAAAGTGAATGCAGATCGAGCTACATAACAGTGACTTGGAGGAGTTACGAGGAGAGCTACATGTATAACTGAAGATGAGTAGTGGTAGAGCAAACTGTAAATAGGTGTTAAAACAGAATGAATAACAAATAATGTATAGTTTTTTTGTTTGCATAATAAATTTGTACTGCTGAACAATACAGATTATGACAAATATTCATCTGTAGCATGCAAATGCATCTGCTCTTGCAAAGCAACAACATACATCTGCTCATCTGCATCTGCTATGCATCAATCTATTTTTTTCTCATCCTCCACTGTTTAATGATGAACTGTAGGATAAAGAGAAGGTTTGGGTTCATGTTTAATTTGATCTATTATGCTAAATTATTATTTAATTTTTTTTTTTTACTATTACATGTGTCTCCAGTGTATGTGTGTTAGTAAAAGATTTTCTATACATACAAAACCCTCTCCTTTTTCCTTTTATGTCTGTGCAGAAACTTGCGCACAGCATTCAGATTTTCATCTCTTAATCATCATTAAGAGTGCTATTTTAGATGGAAAATTAACAACACATTGGGGCCCTCTGAGATCTACATGAACTTGTTGAAAATGAGCATAAAATGTGACCTTCGAGCTAGGGATAGGGTTATATAAGGGTTGACTTGGGATAGAGTAATAGCAGAGATGGAAAGCAACGAATTACATTTACTCGCCCTCCCTCAGTGTGTGCACTGCGGAGGTGTGCGTGAGAGAAGGAGAGAACGGAGTAGGAGCTCAGGTGTGCTACTCACCCTGAAGCACTCTGTTTCTTCACCCGTTTCTTTACTTTTACTTTATGTTTTGTATTATCATTTTGTGATGCTGAAAGAGGCCGATAAAGGTTTTGTGCTGAACATTATTCTTGGCTCTGAGCTCTTTTTTCCCCTCAGCTATCAGGCACAAAGTGTCACACCATATTTAAGTGACCACTTTAATTTCAAGCACAAGAAAGGCAACAGCTTTATTATGCAAAGGTGTTCCTTCAAGAAAAAGCAACTAGTTTGAGATTTATATCCGCTTGTCTTTTTTGAACTACACTAGAATCCCCCATCCCAACCCCGCTGTTAAAAAAAGGTAATTCGGTAACTGAGTAGATTTTTATAATGGTAAATGGTATAATGGTACTTGTACTTCAGTAACATATCATTGAAGTAACAGTACTTGTACTTGAGTACAAAAATGTATTACTCTTTCCACCTATAATAATAGGTATGTTAGGGTCGAATAAGAGTTAGGGTTAAATTTTCATCTCTCTTGATTGTTTAAATTATTTAGGCATCAGATGTTCGGCATCATTATTTAGGCATATCATGGTACTGTAATTACCAGGTATTGGTTTGGTGTGTGTATATGTGTATATGTTTCTGTGTATATACAGTACAGGTATTTCATGTAGTTACACACAGACGCACTCATTTCCTACACAGTTTGGATCATGGAAGCTTCCATAAGTGGACGTTTTGCACATGGTTTTCTCTACCTCCTTCTCATTCTACTTTTGCTCCGTCCTGCATCACTTGGCTGCCATATCCCTCTCATTTTCTCCCTTTTGCCTGTCTCTCTTTTATAACTAAGTGAGGTAAGCCAAGCACCAATTGAGGTACAAACATTCAGCATGACACATAATCCTATGCCAGGGCTGAAGTGAGAAAGGATTCATTTGAGTTGTGTAAAGGGACTTTTTCAGGAAGTGTATGTCTGAGAGAGAGAGAGTGAGAGAGAGAGAGACAGACATCTGTTCTTTCTCGTACTCAATTTTCAAGCAGGAAGAAATGTCATTCGGCTGTAAAGAAAGGGAGAGGGAGAGTTTTTTCCTCTTTTCATTCACAGATAGCTTGCATTGGATGTATAAGCTGACACAGGGCATATAAGGTAAGTTATATTCACTCTATTCTGCTTAGCTCTCTCCTCATAGAACAAATTACATTAATACTCCTTCCCCATATTTCTTGTTTTTAATTCTTAATTTCTTGTTCTTAGTAAGTTTGTAAATTTTCTACTAGTTGCTAAACCAAGAGAATAGTGTGTGTGTGTGTGTGTGTGTGTGTGTGTGTGTGTGTGTGTGTGTGTGTGTGTGTGTTTGCATTTCTGTAAATTTTATTTTGTAGAACCAATGTGCTGTGAATCAGAAATACCACAGTACTGAAGTGTAATATTGCACAAAGATGGGGGATTACTTCATTACTGTGATCTTTTTTATACTTGAGATTTTGGAACTTAGGCAGTTTTCCTGATGAACAGGAATTTTTCCAAAACTAATTAGATTTGCATCAGGAGGTCTTGGTGCATGTCCTGTGTACTGTATAAAATTATAGGGAGTAATGAATAATAATCACAAATACGTTTGCTTCTAGACTATTGCTTGAACTCACTGTGTAAATAATTGATGGGTTGAGAAAGTCTCCTACCCTGCTTGTAGGGGTTCAGCTTAATCCTGTGTATATGAAAGTGTCACCAAATTGTATTGGCACTTCAACTTCAACTTGTTACTCTTCGAAATAAAATTAACTTGCTCTTTAAAAAAATATTCCTAATATCTACAGTACATGGGAGACATTGTTTTTAAAGTAACATGTGGACATAATCTACCTCACCACCTTAGGGATGGGGCCACAGTATTTTATAAAAGTGGATATCAGCCACATGATTTAAACATGATTTCGATGTCCCTTTATTCAGAGGTGGAAAGTAACGAATTATATTTACTCGCGTTACTGTAATTGAGTATTTGTCTGTGTGTTTGTGCGTACTACTACTTTAAAGTAGTTTTTAAAATCTGTCATTTTACTTTTACTTAAGTATGTTTTGTTTGAAGTATTGTAATTCGCTACATTTTAAACCATATTCGAGTCTACTGAGTCAAACAAATGAATGAAAATGCAAAAATAGTAAACAAACAAAAAAAAAACACCCTGAGAGTGACGTCACCAACCAGCGCGACCATATATAAACCGGAGAGAGACGCCGGAAAGAGGATAGAGATTGTGATTTTGGCGTTTTATACTTGGTTGTGTATTCTGGTTTTGACTTTTTGCCTCACATTGACTTTGATTATTGCTTTGACCCTTTGGTTTGGTTAATCTTTGTATATATTTGTAGATAATTTCACTGTATGTTTGTGCACTCACCAGTAGTAGTAGGGGCGTGGCTGCCATTTATTTTGGGAAGAGGGAATTTATTCACTGTTTTTGGTTTAGGGAGTATTAGGTACCTGTATTTTTGTTTGTGTTGTTTGTTTGTTTTTGCTAGTAATCTAGCTACTAAATATAAATACCATTTTGTTTATTATTTTGGCCGGGGTCCATTCTGAATCTGATCCTCCTGTTGTGTGTGTGTGTTTAAAGCAATACGAACCTCATTATTTCATCAGTTAATGACTGGATCTAGTTCTTTCTGCCACATACCACCATTTCCATACAGTTTAAAATAGAACCCTGAACCATTCTTTTTTTGTTCATTTTATTTTGATATTTGCACACCGCATGCATTCAATAGCAGGAAAAGCTTGAGGAAACACAAACAATGGCAACACCGCAGAACACATATCATGTTCTTGATCTGTTCCTAAAATGTTTAAACTAATTTCTTCCTGTGTGCCGTTTTCCTGACAGGAATATTTAACAATGGTTAAATAACGGTTTGTTTTAGGCCTTTGCCTGACACTCTTAAAAACCTATTTTCCTAGCAGTTATTTGATTTATTTACAAATTCATATAGTTATATAATATTAATCATTATAATAATATCTGATGAACACAGGGAACAAGGATTTACTTACCATGTACACACATTCACACACTCCATAACATCTACATCATTTATTCGAAAAATAGAGTAAACTTTTAAATTTCACAGAGTTTGTAGAAACCTGTAATTTCACATAAGTTTGTCCATTTAATGCCACATCAACAATGCTAATAAAGCACTATATATTTTTAGAATGTAAATGACAATATTAATTTTAAGAATTTGTTTGTTTTTAGCTGAAAGGGATTATTTTAGAAATTATGCAATTTAATTGATACTGAAGGCTGATGCTTTTTCTTTACTAATTTGAGTCCAAATGTCACAGCTATAGTGATAGAACTGCCTATAGCAAATCATTAATACAAATGAATAAAAATATTATGTAATGTAATGTATTAGGTTACCTTTCGACTTACAAAGTATTTCAGCTAGGTTGTTTGAGCACGTTAGTTTTTACTTGTCTGATGGGCACTGACGCCTTAACATTTTGATTTTGTAATAAAACAAAAGTAGTTTGATTTTCAAATATGCATGACAGAAAGTATGTGTGTGTATCCTCTGACATCACATCACTGGCATGCTTTGTTTTTGATGACACTGCTGATAGCATTGTTTGATATATTTTTTTTTATCACTTAGCTGATACTTCTGCTGTTTTAAGGGGTAATTCAATGTGCAAGTCATTGAGATAGCTCTGCAATTTACTGTCACTTAATAGTTAATTAAATAGTGTAACTTAATAATTCTCATAAATTGTTTGCAGGATTAAGAGTGGCAGAACAGCACTTTCATTGGTTATGGTTACTTGCTTAGCACCAGGGCGAGCCAGTGTGACAATGGAAAGTAATAAAACTATAATAAATTCTAGATCCAACTGGACTGTATTGAGCTACTCACTCTGCAAAGTCTGTGATTACTCGGCCCATTAACCTTTCTCACCCTGAGACTGTGACATCTCTGGACATGAACAAGCTTATAAGGTTAATCTGTATATATGTAAATGTGTGAATTCCTACGCTCTCTTGGCTATTGGTAGTGTACAGCCCAAGTAAAAAAAAAAAAGTATGCTAAGTGTATTAAATCCTAGTGTGCCAAAGCATACTTAAGTGTACTTGCTACAGACTAATGACTAGTATACTTGTTTGCTATTTTGGAACAACTAATTTAGTACTAAATGTATTTAAGTTGTAATTATATTGCACAAAAGCACAATTTTAAGTGTATTAAATATACTTTTGTGTGCTAAAGTGGAACAACTTTAAGTATACTTAGTACACTTAAAGTATATGGCTGTGTGTGTACTAACGTACATACCTGACAGTAATTAATGAACTTTAAGTATATATTTAATGTATTATAAGTGCATTACAGCAATTCTTACTGTGTCACAAATACATGAGTAATATACTCTGAATATATTTTGTTGCAGCAGTAACATGCTGTTATACTTCTGGCCAATTACAAATACTAAAAAAGTACACTTTGTGGTTAATACTAATATACTTTATTATATCATACAGTACACACAGTCTTCTATACTTCTGTATTGCAAATGTGTTACAAGTAAACTAAAGGTGTTTAGGACAATTTACACATGCTGAATGCATTGTATACACTTTAACATGTTTTTGAAACACATTACATTACTGATGCAGATTTTATTCATAAGATCAACAGATTTAATTTACACAAGGTTACAAAAAAGCACTACTATAGTTTATTTGTGTTCAACACAACGTCAGGTTGTCTCACAAACTAAAATGTAAACTTTTGTCTGAACAAAGACAGACATTAGTATTAGAATATACAGTATTAGTTTAAACCTGGTGTGATGATTCTGTTACACAGAGACTGAAAACAGGCCGAGAGCTACGGAGCATTATACCAGAGGGAAGGTACACAAGATTTAGGAATAACACATTAAACAATACATTCCATAGTTTAAACTATGTACTTAATTACAAATTACCCAACAAACCCATAAAATGTACCTTATGCCGATGAAAATAAAATAATGATACGAACTAACGCACGCAATGATGCAGCTTCCAGCCGTTAATTCAAACTAGAAGCGGAAGTGTGGAGCCAATCAGAAAACAGACAGTCCGAATGCGCCGGCCTCCAGTTTTTGATTGGCTGGTGTTGCGCCGATTCTAGTCTCTGGTTGGCTGGAATAGTGGCAGCGTTATAACGCTGCCGCGGTTTGTGCAAGTGTACAGCTTTATGATAGTGAGCGCGCAGAAGAGAGAGAGTGCAAACATAAATCTACGACGCGCAAAAGTGAGTTTCGGTGGGCAAAAACGAGGTTGAGAGCGCGCGCGCGAGAGAGAGTAGTGCACTAAATATAAGCATTAATAAGTACATGTGAATAAGTACATTTAAATTTAACTGAAAATATACGGAGACTACCGTATATTACAATTTGTATTTTAATGTATACTTTCTGTACATTTGTACAATGATTATTTCAAGCATATATTTAAAAAAATATATACTAAAAATAAATTGAAAAAAAACGTGTACTTTAGAAATTAGACTAACGTTTCACTTAAAGTATATTTTCCTATAATATATTTTTGGAAAGTGTACTATGATACAATTATTTTAAAGTATGTTTAAAGTTGAATTCCAAAATTTTGAAAAAGCATGAAGTAAGTATACTTTTTATATATTAACTGATGGTACAACTTCTTAAAAATATATTTGCAAAGTACTATTGAAGATTTCAATATATTTGTAATACACTAAAGTGTTTTTTTTTTTTTCCCCCACTGGGGAGTATACAGGGTGTGTACAAGCAGTAATAGAAGGTTTGAATGGAAATGTGGTTAGACTTGCTTTGTGGTTAGACACTAGCAGGCTGCTCTTGGTTCATGTATGGCTTAAATTTCCTAACACCAAGCTAAAATCACATTTCCTTTGAAAAGGTTTGAAGGTTTGATAGACTTTTGTGTGTGTATGTATGTGTGTATTTGGGGTTGCATAGATAAAATGACCACTTGCCTAATGATTATTGACTGTTAACTGAAATGCTATTTCTGCTTTCCATGCTGCGCAAACAGACTGAACATAGTGATGTCTCCATTTTTCTTAGTTTGTTGTTTGTTTGTTTGACTATAAAAAATGACTAATTGTCAGTTTTTCATTTGAATTGCTGGTTGACTACTCCCTCAGTACATGGTATAAAATCAGAAAAGTTACAATAATAGTTAAGTGGGATTTTAGGACCTGTATACCTGTCTTTTTCTTTCTCATTCCTATCTTTATGTCAGGTTAATCAGGAATCATGTGCATGTTTTATCTATTAATGGAAAGCATGTTAATCAAAAATAACAATGTTTTTTTTATTTAAATTAGTTATTAATTAGTGCCCATAGAATATAGGGTGCGCAGGATCCTCTTGTTTTCCTAAGGATTTTTTTTTTCATCTCTTTGGGCTTTTGGGGGGGGTCTTGCTCAAAAACACATAAAAATTGGCAGACAAAAATTGGAATCTGCTGCCATTAGGATGCCAGAGAGTCACGTGGCGTGGAGCCCTTAGAGTCCCTCACACAAGCATGCCATGGACTCAACTCAACAGGAAGTCAGTTATTTTGGGTCGTTCGCAAAACGCACCTGATGGATTTTGATACACTACTCCCAGCGGATTTATAGGAACGCCACCAAACCAGGCCGATGTAATCAAAAGACATTGTGAATGCAAAATCGTGTGCCATTATATTCAGTGACATGTTTGATGACATCACATTGAGTATCATATTGTGATGCTTTTTTCTGGCATCTGCAGCCTATTCTACACACAAATGTCACAAATGTTAACACTCACACACACACATCTCCCACACACATGCACACGCATACATCACAAATGTTAACACTCTTACACTCACTCATACACACATATATACACACGCACAAACACACTCATACAGTATATCACACACATTCACACACTCACGTGTCTCTCTCAAACACGCACACACACACTAACAAGTCACATGTCTCACACACATATCACACACATACTAGCATACACATCACAAATGTTAACACACAGACTCACACATTAGACACTCAAACATGCACACACATTTACTCGTCACAAATAGACTGACACACCCACACAGGGATTTTTGATATCTCAAACGGGTCAGCCATGATGATGCCTTAAACTTACGCTGATTAATAACTTTCTATGTGGCATTAATAATAATAATAATAATAATAATAAACTCTTCATTTGAAAAAACGCCCCTCATCTGGCTTCTGCGCAAGTTCCGAGTGCTAAAAGAAAGTATGGTGGTGCCAGGCTAAACAAGAGCCCCTCACCAACAGGTGTCAGAGAAGCTGACTCTATTACACTACCCTCTCATTTTGCCCCTATTTTGGCCCCTGTTTGATCACTACTGAACACACACAGTGTGTCACTATGAGGTCTTATAGGGGCTGTAATGCTTGCAATATAGAAAAGACAGCTGCATATATCAATTTTGGGCCCAAGAACCTTTTACCATCTCCTACCAGGTGCACCGCACAACCTGTGTGTTTTTAGTGTGTACAAAAAGCCATCGGCACCTGGGTGCGCAGCACAACTTGAACACGTCACACACTATATAGGGCTGATGTCAGCTTGGGCCCCAAATATTGTGCTTTAGTGTGTTGGTGTGTGTGTGTGTGTGTGAGACATTTGAGTGTTCTTGTATGTGAGAGAGAGAGGTGCGTGTGCGTGCGTGTGTGTGTGTGTGTGTGTGTGTGTGTGTGTGTGTGTGTGTGTGTGTGTGTGTGTGTGTGTGTGTGTGAGACGTGTGTGTGTGTGTGTGTGTGAGACATGTGGGTGTGCCAATCTGTGTGTGATGAGTAAATGTGTTTGTGTGGTGTGTGAGTCTGTATGACTCTGTGAGTCTGTATGACATTTATGGTGTGCGTGTTAGTATGTGCGTGTGTGTGTTTGTGCATGTGACATCTGTGACATCACGTTCAGTGCCATCACATTGAGTAACATTATAATGTGATGATTTTTCCTAGCATCCTTGGCTTTTTGGAGGTCTTGACATAAAATTCCCCTATTCTACACACTCACACATCACAAATGTTAACACTTACACACACACATGCACACATGCATGCACAAATACTCTCATAGATCACACACATACACACATGCACGCACAAACACATTCATTCGTCACACAATGACACTCACATGTCACACACACAAGCATGCATGCACAAACACACACACACACATACTAACACGCACATCATAAATGTTAACACACAGACTCACACACCACACAAACACATCACACACAGAGTGGCACACCCACATGTCTCATACACACACACACGCACACACACACACACACACACACACACACACCTCTCTCTCTCACATACAGTAACACTCAAATGTCACACACACACACACACACACACACACACACACACACACATACACCAACACACTAATGCACAATATTTGGGGCCCAACATCAGCCCTATATAGTGTGTGACGTGTGCAAGTTGTGCTGCGCACCCAGGTGCCGATGGCTTTTTGTACACACTAAAAACACACAGGTTGTGCGGTGCACCTGGTAGGCGATGGCAAAAGGTTCTTGGGCCCAATTCCATAAAATTGATATATGCAGCTGTCTTTTCTATATTGCAAGCATTACAGCCCCTATAAGACCTCATAGTGACACACTGTGTGTGTTCAGTAGTGATCAAACAGGGGCCAAAATAGGGGCAAAATGAGAGGGTAGTGTAATAGAGTCAGCTTCTCTGACACCTGTTAGTGAGGGGCTCTTGTTTAGCCCGGCACCACCATACTTTCTTTTAGCACTCGGAACTTGCGCAGAAGCCAGATGAGGGGCGTTTTTTCAAATGAAGAGTTTATTATTATTATTATTATTATTATTATTATTATTATTATTATTAATGTTGCCAGACATAGTTTTAAACTTTTCAGAACCCATTTTGCTCTTGTTATGTGAAACCAGCTGGATATCAAACCTCTAATTTTGATCAAACATTTAATCTTCTAAACTGCCTTGCTGAAATGGAAATAACTGGCGAACAAGGGGACGTGGTGAAGTGCACAAATAACTCTTCTGATGAAGGTAATGACTGATAGAAAAGTGAAGTAACTTATATTGTAGCTATCGTTTTTCCTTGACACATATTTTCACTGGTTCACTTGGTCAGCTGGTGTGTGTGTGTTGTTCTATGAATAGCACTTGGAATAAGCTTGTTGTGCTATGACACTGACTTTAAAGGTTTAGACAAACACATTAATAATGTAATTACTACTGAGTGCAAAACTGTAATAAATGGCTCAAATAAACATTATTTGATGTTGACCTAAATACAGTAGAAATGTGCTACAGTATATCTGGTAATATCAGTATCAGGGCCCTCCCTGGCCTGAATTGCTAATATTGATATTGGGCGTTTGTTAAAGCTTGCTAGCATTTGTCCTTTAATATTTCCCAATTTTTTCCATATAAAAAAATAGTTTTAATGTGATGATATCTTAACTGAAGCTAATTAAAATTAGTATAATACATTGTAAGTAATTATATATTACAGTACAGTAAAATGTATTACATACTGTCATTCTCCATGAGATTGTAACCTTTACTTGCAAATCCTATGACATTAACAGTCTGAGAACAGTCTGAGAATTACCTGTGAAATATTTAGCCTACTGTAGCTCATGTTATGTTTTAGCCTCTGTGTGGGAATTGTGTGTAGCTTCTGTTTCTCTTACAGTAAATACGGTATAGCAGGCAGGCTAGGATTTAGTGATTTGTTCAAATTTGTTTAATCACATGTCCAAATTTGGACACAGTGATTCACAAGGGAGGTAGAGAGTAAAATCAGCAGTCAAATGAATTATAAAGTTTCTAATGTGTCTGTGGTAAAGGCTCTGTTCTTGTTTGAAATGTGATATGCATATATTATGTCTGAGTATTGTTCTGTGTATTGTGTTCAGTTGGACCTACCTCCCCTAATGAAGTCATGTGAATGAAAACGCATTTCCACATGGTGGACTGTGGACCTTTCCGAGGCACTTAACTATCTTACATAACTCCATAGCTAAAATAAATGATGCAATGACTGTTTACTGCCACAGTATATCTAGCTGACTAGCTACTTCTACTTGGCTGTTCCCCCCAAAATGCAATAAGGCTAATTTAATTAAACCTTTTCAGTTATTTGTTGAGCTATACATGTTTGTTTACAATGTCTAACTGTAGCTATTTTAGATTAAATAACATAAACTTTGTAACAATGTGTGTGACCTTAGAGTCCTTAAGTAGGGTGGCAGTGATTATGCAAATGAGGTTAGGTGTGTGCAATCAAAATAAATGAATTGTGGGGTTCCAGGGCAGCATTTTGGGGTCCCTTCTTGAGCAAGTTTAGCTCAAGTTAAAGCTGAGGAAGTTTCTAGAAACCCTTCAAACCCCTGAGGAATTTCCTATAAATGTTGGTAAACTCCAGGAACAATTGTATCTAAAGGCTGTTTTTCTTTGGTCCTCTTTGGGAATATGGACCTTAGGAATATAGTTGTAAGGTCTGCACAAAATATCAGCCTCTCTTAGCTGTTCCAGTGTAGTAGAGACTAGGGGCAGGGGATAATGTTATTTGACTTGGTTGAGTTCTCAGTAGTCTCTGCACAACTGACGAGCACCCCCCTTTCTTCTTCAGTGTTGTATTGACTGTAGTTTTTTGCTAGCCATGAGTTATGAGTTACTATGGCACAGGCATAGGTGCTTTGAGGTTGTAACCCTTTCCTTTAGGTCCAGAAACCCAGTGTAAATCTTTACTTTGGCACCAGCTTCTCAACTGTAATAAAAGTTTGGAGGGACAATAAGATGACCATCATGTTGTTTCACTGTTGTACTGTCCATGGGATTTATATATATATATATAATATATATGTATAGCGCTTTTAACAATGGTCTCTGTCGCAATGCAGCTATATAGAATCAAATAAAAATTCTGGAAATGAGCATGAATTGTGTGAAAATATGTATAAATCAAAACAATCAGATTGAGGGATTTAGGATTTAGGGATAGATTTAGGGGATTTGCATTTGCAGTCTTAGGGTTTGCATCCATGGAAATCCTAACACTACAGTGATCCAGATTTGAATTGAGTTGAATTAGAAAATCCAACACTCGATGAGGATATTTGTATTTAACCCCCTAATGAAATGTGGTTGATCCATGGAGGCCCCACCCCTTTGTAAAGGATCTGCTGTTAACCTGCCAGTGCCAGATACTGCATCACACCCCAAGAGATTTTGTGGAGTCTAGAGCTGTGTATACAGTGCCTTGCAGAAGTATTTATACTCCTTGCACTTTTGTCACGTTACAACCACAAACGTAAATGTATTTTATTGGACTTTTAGTGAATTTAAGTGAAATTTTAGCTCATTCCTCTTTGCAAAATAGCTCAAGCTTAGTCAGATTAGACAGTGAGCATCTTTGAACAGCAATTTTCAAGTCTTGCCACAGATTCTCAATTGGGTTTAGGTCTGAACTTTGACGGTGCAATTCTATCACATGAATATCATTTGATCTAAACCAATCCATTGTAGCTCTTGCTGTATGTTTAATGTCAATGTCCTGCTGGAAGGTGAACCTCCACCCCCGTCTCAAGTCTTTTGCAGACTCTAACAGGTTTTCTTCAAAAATTGCCCTGTATTTGACTACATCCATCTCCCCATTAACTCTGCCCAGCTTCCCTGTCCCTGCTGAACAAAACATCATATCCAGAACATGAGGCTGCCACCACCATCCACAGCGTTAGGTTTTCCACCACACTTAGCGTTTTGCATTTAAAAAGGCAAAATTTGTTCTCTAAATCTGACCTGAGCACTTTCTTCCACATATTTGCTGTGTTGCTCTAATTTCTTGTTGACACAGCAAACAGGACTTCCTATGGATTTTTTTCAACAATGGCTTTCCTTGCCTGGCCTGTCAATTTAGGTCGACGGCCATGTCTTGGTAGGTTTGCAGTTGTGCAAACTCTTTTCTTTTTCAGATGATGAACTGAACAGTGCTCCGTCAGATGTTCAAAGCTTGGTATATATTTTTAAGAACCTAACCCTACTTTAGCCTTGACCTGTTTGGTGTGTTCTTTGCACTTCATGATGCTGTTTGTTCATTAATGTTCTTTAACAAACCTTCACAGAGTGCCTCAAAGAGGAGGTGTATTTATCAGGTGTACTACAATACCAAATTAGGTGAATACAAATGCCAATCACACTTTTCAGATTTGTATTTGTAAAAAGAAAAAAAATTTAAACCATTAATAATTTGTGACAAGTATGTGCCACTTTGTGTTGGTCTATCACATACTATTTCAATAACATACATTTACGTTTGTGGTTGTAACGTGACAAAATGTGGAAATTCGAGGGGTATGAATACTTTTGCAAGGCACTGTATTGGATATTTATTCTATAAAACACCAATTACTCATAACATTAAAACCCAAATCATTAAGCCATATATTCTGTGGGATCCCCTTGTGCCACAAGTAATATTGCAAAAATGTTACAAGTATGAGTAGTATGAGTGCAGTTTTAGAAGATGCTACTGGTACTGGTATCAGCAAATCCATAATATACATACAGCAACAAAAAAAAGTTTTAGGACATTTAAAACATTCAACTTTTTGTTATATTTTATTTGTATAGTTTATATAGTTTTTATAAGTGCAATGTGTGTTTAAATGTGGAAACTATCTGAAGCAGCTGAAATTACAATGGAAAGCATGCTGAAAATCGAGAAAATGTATATTATTCAAGAATCAGGTATAAAGGAACAGTGGTTCATACAACATGATATATACAGTATAGGTGATACTGAAGACTTGTCAAATTATTACAAACCTTAACAGATTAACACAGTAAACCCGATTAAGTTGGTAAAACTCAAAATATTTGAGGTAATCAGTTACATAAATTTTTTTAAGTAATGATGTTTCCAATTGTAAGTAAAGAGAACTATCAATTTATGAGTTTGTTGAACTTGTTGCAAATCAAATAAACTGTTGTAGACAATCCGGCCCGGGAATCGAACCCGGGCCTTTCGCATGGCAGGCAAAACACCTACCACTGAGCCACCAGTGCTCTATAGAGTTTACGGTGGAAGTTTAAGGTGACAGTTACTGTTACTTAAGTACTTACAATTACTTAAAATATCAAATTTGTTCAGCTAACTTGAAGTGAATCATTTCTAACTCATAAATGCCAAAAAGTTCTGAATACTAAAAAAGGTCTATTAATTTGACCTAATTGCAATTATTTAAGTTAACAGTGCTCAATGTGTTTAATTAATTTGAGCATTAGGGTTTACAGTGTAACGTAAAGTAAATCTGAAAATCCTCTGTGGCCTACCCAAACTGTTAATCACAACGATGATCAACGCAAACATTTGATGAATGAAGAATAACACATACTTTAAATCACATTGTTTTGTTTTATTAGTTCTGATTATTTTGTAATGTAAATAATTAATTGTAAATATTTTATGGCAAATTCAAACATAACTACAATTAATTTTTTTAAAAGGATGAAAGAACCTTCATTGTAAAAGCCTATTTTCTGTCCACTTGCAGTACCTTCTAACACTTTATGAAGCACTGGTCTATATTTTTCTGAATAAATGAAATTAATTAAATTGCATTTCATCTAAACAAGGCCATCAAAGTGATCGCAATAACATTAGATGTAGCCCAATTAATTATTTAGCATATGCTTTAAAAGAACTTGGTTAGGTCAGGAACACGACAGGAAACAAATAGGTAAAATTGGAATTCTTTCTCTTTTGAAGGAAAGCATATTCTCAGCAATTGCCCAGATTTTACTGTTTTCCCTGCTCCATGACACCCACTTTTCTTTATAAAGGCTGTACATTTTCATTCAATCAGGTGCACTGAGAGCAGAGCAAATATGAAAGTACATGCAGTACAGGGGTCCTCAAGGGCCAGGTTTTGGAGGCACTGATCTAGGACAATAGTGTCAAATCTTCTCCAGGAAGGGCTGGTGTGAGTGCAGGATTTCATACCAACCAGGAAGAAACCACACCTGATTCTATCAGTTTAATTAGTTGTTTTTAGTTTTCCATAGAGGTGTGGCATCTGTTTGGTTGGAATGAAGCCAGCACTTACACTGACCCTTACTGGAGAAGATTTGATTCTTCTCATCTAGGATAACAAGCAATTGTATAAAAAGTGCTTTATCACAACACCGTTCACCTGATTTGAATGTAAAAACTTAAATTAAAGCCCAATTATACCAAAATATTGTTTTTCAATTACAATATACTGTAATATACAATTATACAATAATATAAAATAACAATTATTTTGTCCATGTCCAAATATTTATGTGCCTGCCCGCATTTAGATATTAGTAGTATGCAAATATAAATTTATGACAGTCAGGGAATATTAAATAAAATAAGATGGAATATAAAGCTGGAGTTTCACTTCATGAACCTAAATGCTAGCCTTCTTGGTGTGCCATTAAAAATAATGTATTTTCTATAATTTTCTTTATCTTTCTATATATTTTTATATTTCCAGAGTTTCTAAACAAAAATCAGAATGTGACATCAATTATTGTCCCTGACGACAACAACAAGCAGGCCTTGGGTGGCACTCTGTCTGGGCATTGCCGATCAAGCCACGTGGCTTTGCCATTTTACCCCATAGTGGGAGGGGCAAGAAGCTCACAGTCAATTCTGGCCATGCAGCCTTCAGACATAGATAAGAAAAGAGAAGCCTTCCTGGAATACCTAAAGCAGAAGTACCCTCACCATGCCTCAGTCATCATGGGCCACCAGGAGAGACTTCGAGAGCAGGTCAGAGGCCAGAACACGCACACACGCGCACACACACACACACACACACACACACACACACACACACCCCCCCCACAGCACATTTCTTTTATTGTATAATGTCTCTGTACAGGATAATGTATCTCTATAGTGTCTCAGTGGGATTCCCTATGTTTGAACCCTGCTGGTGTTGGAAAATCCAAACAAGTAGGGTGAGATCTACTTCTTTACATTAAAACATGATACTGATTTGGCCAGAAATTAATTTCAGTGGTTACTTGGAATATACTTAATGTATTGCCTGCGCATTCTTTTGAGTTAGATTGTATTATGTGTGGTGTGAACATATATTTGCGGTGGATAACAAACAGTAGCAGTAGTGATAGTAGTTTTCAGAATCTGTCATTTAATTACTGTATATAACCTTTAATAAGCACAAATGAACTGCCTTTATGTCAATTCAAAGTATATTAGTAAGATTAGGCGGTTATTTCAAATCAGAGGTTCTTTAGAATTCAGTTTACAATACAACCCAGAAATGCATCATTGGGGTTGAGGTCAAGGTTTCTGTTCTGGACATGTACTGTAAGTTCAAGCATGCCGCCCTTCATGCACCCTGGTTTGTACTGTGGTCCTGGATGAAGGCTGAGCCTTCTAGTCCCGGTGAATTGAAAGCCATTTTAGACAGTTGTGTGTTTCCAACTTTTTGACAACAGTTTGGGGAAGGCCTGATGTTCTTGGGGGCCTAAGCAAAATCCAGCAAAGTGGCTTTTTTACCTGACTTGTGAGCCATGCCAATCAAATCATGCCATTGCCACAGTCATCTGATACCCCTGTGCTCCTGCTAGTTTTTAAAATGACTGTTTATCTGTAAATTATATAACAATACTATTTATAATTTCTCATCGGCATCAGGCTCTCTGAAATGGACTGTCAATGATTTACTGTCATGCATTTTCAAATGTAAACTACTATACTATATTTTGCATATTTGTTGCAATTAATCATTCAGATCCTCAAACAAAGGGAAAAGCTGACCAAACCTGCCTGGCCCTATGTGAAAAAGTAATTGCCCCCTCATGAATGAACTATGATTTTTATCACAATTAAAGTTTTACTTTTCATTAGTCACACACAGCCCTGATGACTACCAGACCTGTTGAGTGAAGAAATCACTTAAATAGAACATATCTGACAAAGTGAAGCATACTAAAATATCTCAAAAAGCAAAAAATTGGGATGGGAAACAACGTAATTGATATGTATCAGTATGGAAAGGGTTACCAGGCCATTTCTCAGGCTTTGGAACTCCATCAAACCATGATGAGAGCGATTATCCTCAAATGGAGAAAGCTTGGAACAGTGATGAACCTTCTGAGGAGTGGAACCAGGACAACATGTAAAGAACTCTCGTTATTTCAGGCTCAGGTATAAAAAATGTGGAAGTTTCAGTCCTGAACTATTGAGTGATCTGTGTACTGCACACAGTCAAAAGACTTCAGAGAGCAGCATGGGAGGGCAAAGGGGTTTTGGATCACTGGCAGCTCAGTAATGCCATGTGCAGCTCGACAGGGTAAGACAGAAAGAGAGAGAAATAACAGTTAGGCATGGTCACAGTCACATGTATAGGGTGAATGTATATTTAGTGCAGAGTGCAAGCAGGGACTCAGGGGCAATTACTTTTTCACATAGGATCAAGCAGGTTTATAAAGAGGTGATTTGGTTGGATTTATTTGATACATTCTAGAACTGGATACTGGATTTTTCCACAACTGTGAAATAGCACATATGGCGTTAGTTAATTAAGTAACAACAACAACAGTCATTTGTTATTTTAAGACACAAAGGTCAGCTCTTCTGGAATAGAAAAGCGGAATAGAAGGGTGAGTCAAAAGATTATCTGCACTCTGTCTGTAGAATGTATTCAAGGTGTATTTTATAGATAAGACAAATACACCGTTTTTGTCAGAGGCTTTTCAATACACTTTGTCGATCAATCAACTACATTTTATATTCCCTCATAAAAAATCTTTTTATCATAAAGGCGTTGCCGTATTCCCTTCTTCATAAGAAGATGAAAACAGATTCGACCAAACAGATGAAAATCCAATGGAGCAAGATTAGGACTTTAGGAAGGCAGATTACTCTCATGCAACATCAAAACAATTATGCACAGTAGTGACCACACTCTCTTCTCTCTTCCACACACTGGATCAGTGGAATGCTGTGTGTGTGTGTGTGTGTGTGTGTGTGTGTGTGTGTGTGTGTTTCTCTCTCTCTCTCTCTCTCTCTTTGTCTGTCTGTGTCTAAGTCAGGGTATGTACCGGGTGACCAGGATGTCCTGCATGTCCTACATTTTTTCTTTCACCTCACAGTGCCAGTAAACTTTGTTGACACAGCTAAAAAGACATGTTTTCTCTTATTACACCCACAAATTAATTTACAGAATTATATTTACTAATGGCAGAACTCGGGTTTGAGATCAAAAGATGAATTTGAGACTTTAGATCAGAATTAAAGCTTTAATTTACTTAGTTTGATTTATTTTTGGATGTGTTAAACAAGTTACAAAATCGAAAACACAAGCAAAAGGCAAAAACAACAGTCCTGATTTTATAACATAAATAAATCATTTTTAAAAAATGGAGAGGAGCTCACACTCCAATATTGGGGGCATCAACCTGACACTGGAAGAAGGAGGCAAACCTCACAAAGCACTGAACCAGTCTAAGGGAGAAGGGCAATGGTAGTCCGGGACTGGACTGTCCCCGAAGATGAAAAATCTTAAGAGTAACAGCATGGAAGACGACAGGAGCATTGATTAGCCTAAAGTGGATGACCAGATTTTATCATGTCTTATTTTCACATCTCATCTGTCTGTGTATGGAAGCAAATTGGCATCATAATTATTTCAATTATATTTGCCTTTGAAAAACACACTTTGTAATTTAATCACTGTTGAATCGTTAATTTAGAAATTCTACCGAATATATAAAACTGAAATATCTGACTTACAAAAGCAACATCTTTGAATTTATGTGCACTAAATTTCACATGAAATTCTTATAAGTCCATTTCAAGCTGTGAAATTCTAAGTCTTGATTTCGATATACATCACTCCAGGGCGCAACTGCACATTTGCTGAGGGGTATGCAAGATCATGGGTTGCGCTCACCCCCATTTAATGTAATTTACATGTAAAATAGAATGTCAAGCTGCCCAGCCGGAGGTCTAGAGTTCCGATTAGTGCTCCGACATTAATCACGGCTCTACAGCTGTGAGGGGGCGTCTGTGAGCTCGCGATAGGAGGTCCTCCGAGTGTGTTACGCTGTCCCCAACGGTGCGCGAGCGAGCAGTTCGAAAAAATGCGGTCGGCTGGCGTCACGTGGTTCGGAGGAAACACGTGATAGTCTTCGGCCCTCCCGGCTGAGTGGTAGTAGTAGCCTTAATGTGGGAGCCCCCTAGTGTCGGGGAGGAATTGGACACGACTAAATTAGGGAGAAAATCGGGGAAAAAATCCAAAAAAAAAAAAAGATTTTCAACTAACCTGCAGTACTCTGACAAGGAAAAATGCGTACAGTACGTATGCTTAGATCTTGACGTGGTGGAGAGCACTTTTCCACATCAAGGCCATTTTTAGAAATGTTGCCGTGGATTGTGGCTTATCTTCATCTTCACAACTAAGTAAACAAAATAGATTTTTCACAAACTTTGTTTCTTAAGGCTACAATAACTTCTTCTGCATGTTTCTTAATACTGTGTAAGTCATAAAATCCTGTCTGGCCTTTACCTACCTGTTTTCTTCACCTGCTCTAAACTCATTTTCTATCATTGCTTCATTGTCCTCCTCATCTTCATGGCTAAGTAAATGAACCAGATATTTCACAAAATATATACCTTAAATCATCAATCCCAAATTTTTGTTTTTTTTTATGTTGTTTAAAGTGGTCATGACAAGATGAATTCAATTTTACTTGATTTTTTTTTTGACAGATAAGAGGTCACTGCACTATAAAAAACATTCTGTAATTCTGGTGCACAAAAAAACTGTAACTTACTGTAAGTGTACATCAGAAAACACATTAAAATGGTAAATGTATATCATGGGCCTTTAAGTCATAGGATCCTGTGTGGTAGCTCCTACCTGTTCTCTTCACCTGCTCTTGACTTATTTGCTTTCTCTCTGTACTCTTCATCTTTTTCGTCTTTTTTATGAACACTCATGTACAAAGCATTAAAATGATTGTACTTGCTAAACAGTGATATAATTTCATTAGCACTGTTATTACAGAAACAGAAAAAAAAGCTCATGCATTAATAAATTTAAACTGCATAATGTTTTGGAAACTTTGGTTTTTCAAGCTGTTTTTGAGAATCCTGTTTACAAAAAGCTTACAATATGGTCTGGAATACTGTATGAATGAACGTGTAGAGGGATCCATACGCTAGTCTCGTTCTGTTTACACAGCAGGGCTTTCCGGGAAAAGTAAAAAAAATCGTTCATTTATTGCGCCCCTGGTCTGAACATAACGAACTGAGAGGATAAGGCAAGAGCCCAATAACTTGGTTGTGCTTGGTGGTGAGAACCTCCGTTAACATTTTTAACAATAAGTTTTTTTTTTTTTCAGGAATAATGTTTTGATATTAACGGACGGTAACTATGCTCAGCCTTGCGGGCAATAACGTTAAATATTGATGAACTTAAAGACTTACAGTAATACAAAATGACAGGTCAAGCTTACCAAGACACTGTTTTTCATTTTCTTTTTTTCTTTTTCTGTTCTGCGCGTCAGTTCTGTTCTTTCCTCTTCTGTCCATTTTGCATACGTGACTGGCAACTATTAGGATTAACAATTGATATACATATTTTATTTGTTTATTATTTATTTATTTAATTATTTTACTCGTTTAAAATGTTAAACAAAAATAGTCTGTTAACAAATATATTTAAAAAAATATTTTAAAAGCTTTATTAAAGACAATTTTCAAATATTATTTTTCGTGTGGCGCCGACATGCACTGCATATACTGCATACCCCATTTTTGCGCCCCTGCATCACTTCCTCGTCTATACCGCTTTATCCTTGATCCTGTGTACAGGGTCGTGGGGGGCCTGGAGCCTATGCCCCTTGATAGGATACCTGGCTCGTGTACCCAGCCTAGGGGCACGAGGCTGGGTACACTCTGGACAAGGTGCCAATCCGTCACAGGGCACACACGCATACTCGCACGTTCATTCACACACTACGGACAACTTGGAAAAGCAAGTGAGCTTAATCTTCATGTTTTGGACGGTGGGAGGAAACTCACCAAGTACGGGGAGAACATGCGAACTCCATGCAGCCTGGAACCCGGACCCTGGGAGTGCAAGACGACAGTGTTAACCACTAAACCATCGTGGCACCCTTTAATGTACGTTTAATTTAACATTCTTAAATTCTGTGCATAATTTGTGCGATTTTTACATGCACATTAAACATACATGCTCATTTATTTTTCAAGATAATAAATTAAAGGTCTGCACAAGCGGGACAGAAGAGTGAAAATGTACGGTAAATTAGAAACAAATGGTCACGAATCTCAACACCTTTTAGATAATTATTTCCGAACGGAATTCTACAGAATATTTTTAACCCCAAGGTTTTGCACAAACTGCAAATTGGTCAAATACACTCGTTATATCGCCACCAACAGGTCGATCGCGTGCATTCCTGTACTTTCTGTACTGCGGGAGGGAGTGAGAGGGATCGCTGCGGGCCAGTTCCAGCTTGCGGTACGCTTACGCACACATGCGCGCGCTTCCCTCGCGAGTTTTCTGGGAACAGGAGTGCGAGTGACGGCATGGCGCATTACTCAACACACGGGTCTGCAGCGGGACAAAAAAATTCACATTCGTTCTGAGGGAGGCTCATCTCAGGAATTACTGCAAAGGACAAAAAGAAAAGGTACAGTGAAAAGTTTTCTTTGGCGTCTGTTTAATGTGCTGCCTGCGCTTTGCCTCAGACAACAGGCGGATATTTGAGCTTTTTTCTGGCTATTGTTGATAAAGTAACCCGAGAGCCGGTGTTTCTAAAACGTCGTGGGAGAGCAGATACACAAAACAACCACACGCACACATGAGAAACAGCACAGTATTGCCACTTGTTGCTAAAGATCCAGCGAGCCTTCAGCTAAAACTCCGTACAGTGGGCCGTTGTGGAATGTGTCGGAGCACCGCCGTCTGGGCTGTTCATTTAACACACACTGTGACTAACCTGTGGAGTCTGCGGCCTGGGGCATTACCATACGCTCCTCATCTTCTTACATTTCTCAGCTCTTTAAACTCCTCACATCCATACACTTCTCATCTCCTTACACTCAGCGTAAACTCCTCAGATCTTTAAACTTCTCACCTCCGTACACCCCTTAGTAACTCACCCCTCACCTCCGTAAACTCCTTATGTCTGTAAACACCCCTACTACGGTGTGCCACAGGGTTGTGAGACGCGTCCATTTAAAATGGATTTTCCTCCTCATTTCTGATAGTTAGATTAACTCATGCTACACTACACGTCACATTCCTACTCAAGAGACCTATTCTGGATCTTTTTGTCTATTCACCAACAACTATTAGTATGAAAAGATCTTAAAGGAAATGAACATCACCATGCTAACCGATTTCATTTTCATAGGTTCATTACCTGAATGGAAATTATCTGAAAAGTGGTGTGTGTTACAGATGTTCCCACTAACTCCCTCATGCATTTATCTGAATTTCACAAAGTCTATAATTTTTCTAGACACAGTAGATCACCCGTCACAACAATGCAATGTTCAATGTCAAATCATGAAGGCATAAGAATCCACAAAATGAAAGCAAATTCTCAAATCAAAATGTGGCACTTTTAGATTAAAGATGTAGATGGAGTTAATATTCAGAGTAGGGGTAAAACAATTCCTGAAATTAAGTGAGTAAATTTATTCCAAAGCAAATTACAGTTGTTGATATTCAGCATCAGTTTTTAAATCATGGATTGGATAATTTTTGGATCTGCAGGAAAAGCTAGACAAATGTAATTTTGCCTTTCATGAGCGAACTATTCATAACTTAAAGGACACTTAAAGCACGCAACTTCGTCCAATCATCTTACATGAAACCAACAGTCTAAATAAAATAAAATATTCGATACTGAATTGTTAAATGCAATTTGAGCCATGATGATTCTGTTTTTTGATGATGTGGCCATAGGCTATTTTTCCATTCACTGTTGAATAGGAAGGTACTGATCTGGTTCTTATTGGAGTGGGTGTGTTATCAACACTGTATAAAGGGATTTTGTCAGTGTCACCTGGAATGCCTGGAGCATACATGATGATGAATGATGAGCGGAAGATGAGCTGCAGTTTCTTCTTGCAGTCAGACATGGAGCAACTTTCTGCTTTTAAACAAATTCCACTCACGTGCAGATGTTTAATTAATTTCCTCATGTTCATGGCTTTGGCAAATATGTCCTTTTTGTATTGTATCGCGGGTTATTGGCACCCAGGCTGAAAAAAATGGAGCCATAGTTTTAATTACTTCAACCGACTTTGAGAAACACTGTAATCAACCACACACAAGCTCTGTCTCTGGGTGTTCAAATTTGAAGTAAGTTTAGATTTACAAAATACAATTAAGTTGGCCAGTGACAAAAATTTGGAAATCTTTTCACTGTACTTTTCAGTTAAATTAAGGTTCAAGAGAATTCATACTGAACTAAACACATTAGGGATTGTTTTTAATCAATTTTTAGAAAATATTCCTAACTTTTTCTGAACATACTTCACTGTAAGTATGCTGTCAGTGCCTGGAATTGGTGATCATTGGGTTGTGTTTCAACTTGCATTTATGAGTCATGAGTGCAACAAATCTAAGATACTCTATAAAGATGAGTAAAATGTTGTGTTCTCTACCTACTATTGTATTCCAATTAAAACAAGTTAGTTATTTACTGCATATCAATTAAATTCAATAAAATGTTATTTGTTTAGCGCTTTTAACAATTATCATTGTTGCAAAGCAGCTTTACACAACCAAAGAAACTGTGGAAGTTATATGAAATGTGAATGTGTATGAAACAAAATGGTCAGATAGTCCCTGATGAGCAAGCTGAGGGCGACAGTGGCAAGGAAAAACTACCCGAGATGGCAGTAGGAAGAAACCTTATAGAGGAACCGGACTCAACCGGGAACCCATCCTCATTTGGGTGAAACAGGAAGAAGGAATTGATCTGCATTCATACTGTGTGTTAGGTCGCAGGCAGTTCAATATAACAGTTGATGCATATCCAGTTTTGTGTACATTTTGCCCTTTGTTGAAAATGTTAACAATCAATAATCAAGTAATGATTTATTATTTATGGTAACAGGATGCAAATATTTTTAGTGGAAAAATGAATGGAGTCAATGTTTTAAACAAACTCTCACTCACCATCTATAGCGCTTGTCCTGTATACGGCCACGGAAGGCCTGGAGCTTATCCCAGGGGACTTGGGGCACAAGGTGGGGACTCCCTGGATGGGATGGCAGTTCATCACAGGTCACACAAGCTCACACACTCACTCAGATTCTTTGGGAAATTTGGCAATATCATTACTGTTACAGGAAACCGTAGTACCTGGAGGAAACCTACCAAGCATTTTTACGGCTTAGTTACTGGAATCTGGCCAATTTGGCAAAACTGCTCACTCAACTTTGCACAGTCTGATATAAAGCATTATATGTCATTATATGTCATTATTTTAGTGTGAAAATACATTACTGGCATCACGTTAGTGCTTTATAATGTTAATGTACAAGTGGCAACCACTTTTCCCGGGCTTCCAGGTTCAAGGTAAGTCTGTTCCCACTCTAGTGTCAGGAGAAACAAATCTCTGGCTTTATTATGGTGTGTACAGTATCTGAGGTGAGTAACTATAATATAATAGCTCAGCTTGTGGCATGCAGTGTAGTGGGTCTTCAACATAAGTTAAGGGTGTCTGACAAAAAAAAAAGACACCCACAATAAAAACAAAAATATAGACTACTACCTGAACAGAGACGGGCATTTACACCTCTAATTAAATCTGATGCATTGATTCTAGCTGTTATGCAGAGACTCTGAAAACGGAGCAAACACTATAAAGCATTAGACTAGAATTATACATTTGGATTTTTGGGGCTGATCACCGATCTTCGATCACTAGAATCTGTATCGGCCGATACTGATCACATAGAAGCCTGAACTTGGTTAGTAATTGGGAACAGCTTAGAGCTTGACAAATACAACTTTCCTGCAGATTGTATAAAATTAAACAAAATAACAGACAAGTAGGACATGAGTCGCTGGAAGTTCTGCAAGGAGCGCAAGCATCCATGAGGAATGAAAAAAATTAAACGTGTAATTTTTCATGTTGTTTAAAAAATTAAACGTTTGACAAACATGTTTAATTTTTCACGTGGAAAGATGAAAACGTAATCACAGCGCCAAAACCCGCGGTGAATCATGATGAACCGTACTTTCGGGCACCGAGCAAAACCGCGTAGGTGAGATAGGGGAATTACTTACAGCTGTCATTCAGCTGTCAGTAATTCCCCTATCTCACCTACGGTTGCTGAGCTCTCCCGTTCTCTCAAATGTCTGATGAGGTTCGTGGTGTTAAAATGCTTTGGGTGCCTCCCGCTTCGTGGAATTGGCTTGTTACACAGGTTGCCCATTGCTAATGTATTGTCTTTTTCACACAACATGTAGAATTGATAGACCGATGAAGCCATTTTAGCAGCGCGCAAAAAAAATTGTCTCGCGAGTTTTTACGTCATCTGATCAACTTTTCTATATTGGCCATTATAAAGACTGACGTTCAAACTTCCCAAAGCAATTATCGGCCAATTATGATCGGCGACCGATCAATCGGAGCACCCCTAATACTAGAGTTATTTTAGATTGAGCAATAAAACCTTTGACAACATCAGTACCTTCTACTTTTTAACAATAGTTAAACACAGTCTGTGTCCACTTCATTTTTTTAGAAATTGGACAACTTGAATGTTGTTTTAACTTAAGACTATGCACAAAAGTATTAACATTCCACAAGTAATAAAAGGATACCAAAATTTTTTTTGTCACCCTTTTTGAAGATCTGAAAAATTATCTGATCCATGACTGAAAAACCATGATATGATCTGAGTCATAAGTTCTGTGATTACTACACGTTTCTCTGTCCTCATCCAGAATTGAAGTGGCAAAAAATACAATATGTTTAAAGTATTAATTACAGTATTATGCACTGCCTGAACTGCAGGTGTGCCCTCCTGTGGTATACAATATAACAGAAGTGCGCTATGGAGAAATATTATGCCAAACAAACTTTATCGGTTAATAAGTGTTTAATTGGTTAAATTAGCAGTGAATGAATTAATGATCATTGACATCCCTATTTTAATCAGTTACACAGTTACAGTTTAAACACGCTGTGACTAGTTGAAACATACAGTGACATCTGCCTCTGTTGACTTTTTTATTTTTTTTTACAAATGTGAAGTACTGTCAAGTAAACATGGTTGCACCCAACTCCTATCTGTACCATTCCACTTCTCTTTTTTCTGCTGAGGTTTTTATTGTTTCTTTTACAAATTTGGTAATAATGTATGATATGTAAGAATGGATATGAGGGTTATTTTGGGGTCATGTACGCTTCCTGGTAGCCAGCAGTCTAAATTAGTATTATGTTTGGCTGTGTGAATAACATGCATGGTTAATTTCAAATGGCCCAGTTAAGTATGCTGTGTTATAGAGCTGTGAAGCCTGGGTAGACAGTTGATTCTATTAGATTTTTGTAATTTCCTAATGTTTGTCTGATAGTCTCAAGGACCTATATTTCTAATTTTAAGACAACTAAAAGTATTTACATTCTATATAACTTGCATTGTTAATTGTTTAAATGCCATTGGACAAACCTGCCAGGGTGAATTATTGTGACTACTTTAGGTGTCTGTTTTACTCATGTTTATTTAGCTGAAAGTGGAACATTTTTGATAATGAGATCTGTCCTAGATTGTGGACATGGGAATCAGGGATGAACTAACACAACTGATCCAGTTATGGCTATGTGATATCAGCTGAGGTGGCTTTCCCCTGGGCTTTAAAACCCTTTTTTACACTGACCAGTATTGTGTTAAAAAAAAAAGTGCCTTACAAAAGTAAGTAAAAGTAAAGGTATTTTATTTACAGATATTTAGAAACATTTTCCTTCCACTTCAGAATTATGTGCCACTTTGTGTTGGTCTATCACATAAAGTCCCATTAAAATGCATTTATCAAGGTTAGATTTAAAGTTAGCCAGGACAGTTTCAGTTGATGAAGTTGATGAATAATATCCAAAGAATTATTTTCATCACTTATTCGAAAAACTGAGATGATTGTTCACTGATTTGTGTCAGGTTTCAGTTTCTTTTTGGTGACTTGATGGTAACTGAGGAAGTAAACAAAAATTTATTCTTTATACAGAGTGATTTCATTGGCTGGAGACTGCGAGATTGACCAAGCAAATATACCGGTGACCTTGAAGGTTAAGAGAGGTGGTAATGTAGTGTTACTGCCAGCTGTACTCTTAGTTCTAGTGGGAATGCGTTGTAGAAGACGCACATAAATGAAAACACTGTTGTTTTTTCTCACAAATTTATGAAATACACAGAATGCACACAAAATTATCACTGCACACTGACAGCTTTTGTTTCTTGTCTTAATATGCTGTTTCACGGTCACTGCCTTTAAATGTTATTGTGTATTATTTATACTTTAAGCTTTAGATTAATTAACATAGACATATTAATTTAATAAATCTAAAACACTGATTATTGATGATCACTGATTATATATTTCACTGTTTTAAAAAGGAGAATATGCTTTACATCATATCACACAGTTAGCAGCCTAGTAAGATGTAAGTAAGGTGACATCACAATGTTAACCAAATCGAACGTTCTGTACCAAATGGTGCGAATATAAATACACATATAGCTACCCTCTATTATTTATGCAGAAGATGTTCCACGGTTATTATCACCACAGTTGTTTGTTGTGCACAAATACATTGGACTGTTTTCTGACTGAGGAACCATTAACAGCTGGATTTGTTCGATATTGAAGCTCATGAATGGCTCTGTTTCAACTGTCTGTGACTCAGCTTCATATTTTGAAGCTGTGGGAGTTGCTATTTTTAAAGATACTTTAATGCTTGTTTAGCAAGTTATGTTTGTTAAACCAGTTTGTTGAATTTAGGCACACTGTGAGGCTAATGTAGCTAAGTATAACTTATGTAATGTAGGATAGAGCTTTGTACCACTAAATGTAATGAATAGACAGAATAATGTCTATTGGTGTGAAACCTTTTATTTATTTATTTTATGTGTGTTCATACTGTTAATATATGTATATATATCATTTATATATGTGTATAGCGCTTTTAATATTAGTCATGGTCACAAAGAGATTAAATGGAAATATAGAAGTTCCAGGTGTAACTTTTACATTTATTGTTCCCTAATGAGAGGAACCCTAGTCAAAAGACCCTGACCCTGTTCTCATCTGGGTGACACAGAATACATCTATTGTACATAATTTACCTTCCTCAACTACTGAATACTATAATATTACTGAATACTATTATACTATAGTACTATAAAGTTAAATATTATAGTAATGTAGCCAGCAACTAATGAATATGAGCATCAGAGTTCTTACTGAGTTCATTCTGGTTTTCCACTGTTCATGGAAACTTGATTGCAAAACTGTTTAAAAACAAGTTTTTCGCGGATGCTTGCTGTCCTTGCAGAACTTCCGGCGACTCGCGTCCTACTTGTCTGCTATTTTATTTCATTTTAAATAAATTGTTTATTTAAATAATTTAAAATAAATACATTATTTTATTTAAGCTCGAAGCTCTTCCCAATTACTAACCAAGCACAGACTGCTATGTTTTAAGTTGACGTGTTGCACATGTTGCTTGCCAATAAATACAGTTGTCAATTCATGATATTCCTCTTCTTGTAATTTCAATGCTTAATTTACATTGTTGTTAGATACAGTTTAATAAATAATGCTACATGATAAGGCTTTGAGTAGACCATGTAATCGGTGATCGGTATCGGCCAATACAGCTTCTAGTGATCGGAGATCGGTGATCGGCCCCAAAAATCCTGATTGGAGCACCCCTGATTATTATTTAAATTATAACTGTTCACCACATTCATTTTTCACAAAAACTTCCTATATACATGAGTACTGCTTCTTTTCTTTAAAATTTATATGCGGTTGGTCCAATACCCCCACCTAATGCATAGGAGTTTGGAGCAGTAGATTGACAGGGGAAAAAAAGGTTAGTGCTCTGTACATTACATTTAAACGATCACCAAGTCAAGTGCTGACTGCTTGCAGTTATAATTTTTCATGTGCATCCTGCATAATTCCTGCATAAATTTGTGCAAAAACCCATTGTTTTCATTCAACAATGCAACACATTCCCACAAGAGCTACAGCTGACAGTAACACAATGTAAACAGCTCCCTTATCTTCCAAGGTCATTGCGTGGTTGTAGACTGATGAAATGTAACCGTATTTTTGATTGGTCAGTCTTGCAGTCTTGCAGGAATGTAATCGCTCCATACAAAGGATTTGGTTTTGTTTACTTCCCCAGTTTCAATCATGCCACAAAAAAGGAAGTAAAATCTGACAAAAATCAGTTAACAATCGCCTCAGTTTTTGGACAAAGTGTTGAACATTATTCTTTGGATACATCTTCATCGACTTAAACTGTCCTTGCTAACTTTCTTGGAACCCATGGTGCTATATCTTAGCTTGGCTTTACACTGATTTACACTGATGTAAACACCTTTTGAACGGCTCCCGGATGTACGCGTAACTTTGTCAGCGTTTGGTGTGTTCATCCGTGTTTTGAAAAGGCTTCGTAAAACCAATGCAAATACCTTGCAAAATTTAAATACTTAAGGTGGAAATTCATAATGTAGGTGATTTGATGGTACATATGTTTGTGGGTCTGTATACTATATTCCTCAAAAAACAGTATGTGTGTAGAAGTGCTTTTGCTGTCTCTGCCAGTCTACTTCCAGTTTTCATGACAGTCATGGATATTAATATGCAAACATTCATAGAGTCCAGCTCCCAAATCAGGAGGTGTTTATTCATTTTCTGTAGCATTAGCTCATTTATTTTTTGGGACCCATTGTTTTAAGGAAAAGTATATGCAACTCTCTGACATATAGTTTTGATTAAAAAAAGAATTACTGTGCTTGAAACAAATAAACTTTAGTTCAATGTCAAAAAATCATATCAGATCAACAGCATACCTACAATTCAAGCTATTGGGCCTAAAACTCATTTGTCACAAGATTATAAGAGTTGACTTAGGCTGTAGGTTACTATCTAGTGTTGTGTGGCTCAACTCCGGTCAAGTCCAACTAAAGTGGGTGTGTTAGATCAGGGAAAACACTAAAATATGCAGAGCAGTGGTTCTCCAGGAATAAGGTTGAGATCTAGTGAATGTTTAGACTGAACCTTTAATTGACAGTTAAGAGTTTGATACAGGAGGTATTTGGAGAAGAGCTAATATTGTTAGGCAAAGTGCCTGTCCAATTACATTTGAAGTCACATACAGGACCTGGAACTCACTGAAAAAAATATGCTTTTGGAAAGGGAGACACATTTTCTTTTTGTTTTTCATCCTTCGTGTAGGGAGAGAAGGTCACTGTGATGCCAATGCATGTCTGCTATACCAGCTCTTTGATCCCCCTTGTCCTCTCAATACGTGTGTATCGACTAAATGAATACATTGCTGTTAACAAGTGGTGAAATCAGGAAACACGTTTAACAGAGACATTGAAATAATGAGTTAATTCAATAAATAACTCAATAAATAATTATAATTATTAAATGCTTTGTTCATTCTGTGTAAAGTTTGTGTTTTTTTCAGCAAAGCAAATGTTCTCTCTCTCTCTGTGTCTTCTTTCTTCTTCCACTTTCTTTGTCTACATGTATCTGTAGTGTTTGCAGGGGATGTTGTCTTCACTGCAGTGTGAACTTAACATTCAGAGATATCTGCTAAAAATTGGGTCACTCCATCAGCCCAGAGTCAGTAATCGGCAGGGCAGTGAAGCCCGGTTAACCTTTGTGTATGTGGGCATGTGTGGGTTTGTGTAGCCATCCCAACTCGTAACTGGACAGAAACAAATGTTATTTTGTTTGCTGTGTGTGTGAAAATCTGAGTTCATAACCAAAAACACTCCACTTTTCACTCCATTAATATTTTACAGAATTACTTATTTAATAGATTTATATCAGTGATTCTCAGCCCTGGTCCTGAGGAGACAATGAACAAACTCCAGGAGTCAAATAAAATGTCTAATTAAAATGAGCTTTAATATGATTTAATATGATACTGTATGTCATTTACATGCCACACAATTAATTTAGTACTGTAAATACAGAAAATATTAAATATAAATAATAGTTTGTTGGTTGAAATAGTGCCGGCTGTTGTTGGTTGTGCTCAGACTTCTGGCTTTGCTCTGTGTTTGGATGTTGCTCTCATTTTGATGACTGATGAATGGATTGTTCTGGTTTGTCTCTCTGTTGACTGATTTTATGCAACTGGAAAAAGTTTTATAATATATAGCCAGGTCCATAAGTATTTGGTCAGTCAAACAATTGTTTGCCTTTGTACACCACAAAAAAAAGTCTAATCATTTAAAATGTTGCGTAAGTGTAGAAAGAATATTGTGAATATTGTCTAAAACAGTTTAGGAATTACAGCAAATTTTGTCTCTCCATCTTGGCAGGCTCAAAAGTATTCAGACAACCAACTAATAAGTAGTTTGATGGATTGTTGTGCTGGCTTTGATTCAGAGTGTTAAATTTGCATTTTGCAGCTGTTTGTGTGAGCTCTCAATATGCAAGAGACAATCTCAGAGGGCTAGCAGAAACATTAGCAGTAGCCAAATCAACATCATGGTGCATTCTTAGGAATGCACTGGCGAGCTCAGCAACACCATAAGAAGACAACTGTGGATTATCACAGAATTCTTTCCTTGATGAAGAAAACCTCTTCACAACATCTAGCCAAGTCAGAAACAACCAAAGTTACCAAATGTTATAATTAAGTGATGTCTTCATGAATGTTAATACAGAAAGTTTACAAACTACTGGTAACACCAATAACAGAAAGACCAGATTAGACTCATAAAATAAAAAAATACTTATTTTAAAAAATGTCTGCACATTTCTTATACAGTACTGATATACTGTACTTGTACATACCCGTATCTTAATGATGGGAAGAGAAGAATATGGAGAAGGAAAGGAAGGGCTTATGATCCAAATCGTACTCCATTATGAAACATGGTGAATGCAATATTATGGCATGGGCATGTATGCCTGACAGTAGAACTGTGTCACTAGCATTTACTGTTAATGTGTCTGCATTTAGAAATAGCAGGATACATTCTGAAGTGTATACTCCATATGCTTCCTTCACGTATTTGCTGCAAAACTGAGGATAGCGTTTCAAGGTGCAGATGGATAATGATTCAAAACCTACAACAAAAGCAACTCAATGCAGTGAAATGGCCAAGTAAACTGGCCAAGTAAATCACCTGACTTCAACCCAGGTGAGCTGCTTTTTACTGCCTAAAGGAAACAAAGAGTGGAGTACCAGAATTCATATTCATTTTTCTTCGAGTAATTGAAATTAAATTGTGAATTAAAGCTGAACGTCTATATTTGCAATCACATCATGATCGTGAAATTTTTAATTCATCAAGGTGGTGTAAAGAGTCAAAATTGACAAGAATTGTGTTGCTTCTCAACTGTTCATGGATCTGACTGTATATGTTTAGTGGTATGTGTATTTGTGGTGTATCTGTGCATTTGCTTTTGGAATTAAGTTAGTGTATGAATTTGTTGGGGGGATTTAGATGACTGAAGTGGTGTCTGTCCAACTGGTTATAGTACAATAATTAATGTTAAACTGTAATATTTCTAGAGATGCATGATTTGATAAAAAACAACAACAACAACAACAACAAAAAAACCATTGCAATTATTTTGACATGATGTTTCTAAAGCTATTAAATGTACAATTTTGTGTTCTAATTTATTTATCTAAGCTTAGACAAAATAATAGCACAAATGATGTTGGCCAATAATTATTTATTAACCCAAAATTATTATTATTATAAAATAATCAAATACATAAATTATTGACAAACTACATAAATCCCTGATTGTGTGTATATTACCTGTAATAATAATAGGTTTTTGCGATGCCCATATTGAGACTTAGATTTTTAACTGTGCAGTGCTAATGCTCTCTGTCTTTGGCCTTGTTGCATTTAGAACTGGAGCGCAAGTGACCTGTGCTCAAGTCTATTACCAGCGGTGAGGGATCAGTCGGATCTCGGCTCGCTGGCATCTCTGGACGCTTTTGAGATCATGTCTGAGTGTGAAGTGCCGGTTGCATTCACCCGTGGCTCCCGCACCCGAGCCAGCCTACCTGTGGTGCGTTCTGCTAACCAGACCAAGGACCGTTCATTAGGTGTGTAAATACAAACACAGAGTCAAACAAATTGTGTGATCTGGCACTAGGAGTTTGATTTAAGACACAGTCACTGCAGTTACGTACTGGAAAATTATAGAGGCACATAAAAATTGCAGGACTTAAAAACAGAGTCTTTGAATTACAAGGGTTTAGATGAAGTTTATCATTTATGCAGCAAAGTTTTTTATGTCTCCTTTAAAATGATTCTGAGTATGTTAATGAAAGCTATAAGAATTAATGCAAATGTGTTACAGTACTTTCCATCCACCCAGTAAGATTAAAGGCTCTACTTAATGCGCACACAGGCATGTAATACTGGCTAGAGCTAGATTGTGGGTAGACACACACACACACACACACACACACACACACACCCATATATTTCACCGTTTTTTTCAAACCCTCTGTCTTCAAAACACACCTACCATTCTTTTACCTTACTCTACACACACACATACGCACACATTTGGCCGAGAAGCACTGATTGGTTGGTTTAAATGAACAACAGCTGGAAAGAGACAGAGGGAGAAAAAGAGGGAGAGAGACAGAGAGGGAGGGAAATGGGGGAGAGATTTCTTCTCTAAATACAGCTTGTGAAAGAACGTTGCGGTGAACAGACATTGTGGAATCGCAGAGCTTTAAACAGATAGATGGTATGTGTTTTCTGTACTGCGCAGAGTCAGAGTAAGTTTGCTTTTCACTCAATTCACTGAAAATGAAGATGGGTTTTAGTTTACTGTAGCAATGCTGCCATGACTCCTTTAGCTTGTAACTTATATGCTTTAGATGATTTAAAAACTTGAGAAGCTTTTGGTTTGTTTGGCTTAAATTCTGCTCTAACATTCTTTATTGCTAAGAACAGTTCTAAAACATTCTTGTTTTGTCAGGAAAAACAGTGTGATTTGAAACATTTATTTAGATTTTGAAAATCCAAAAAATAAAAAAGAGCTTGTTGTAAACTATTGTTTAGCTGCAGTAAAGAAAAAGTTTTAGTTCCTAAGCTGTAGGGCATTTCTACAGTGTCTTTGTGTTCTACTTATTTTAAGCTGTAGTTTAGATGCGTTTGTGATAGGATCTAGAGTTAATCTTTTGTCTTAGCCTGTCTCTTCAGTCAGAGTATCCATTTGGCAGAACAGTTGTTTCTCATTTAATGAGATAGCAGGAACACACTCAGGTTGCAGCCAACAGTATAAAAGCTGAAGAAATTTATCTCTGACATAATTATTCCTTTCATAATTAAGATTTTTGTTTAATACAATTATTGATTTAATTATAATAAAAAAAATATTAATGATTGAGACTTTCAGAATTTGCCTTATTTTTAGGTTGCACATACAAAAAGTCTAAAAAAGTCAGATTTGACTGTGAAACTTAGTCCAGCAGTTTATCATTTGTCCGTAAAAAATGTTGATGGGGGGGGAGTTTAACATATGTTTGCTCTTAAAGTGGTAAAATGTTGCCATATAATCCTGCAGTACATTATTATTATTGTGTGGTAGGAGTAAATTATTAAGTGGGACAAAAATAATTAAATATTATATGGGGACATTTATAAAATCATGATACTTGGAGAATTGCAATACAGATTGTACAGTATTGGCACTTGGGTATCGTGATAATATCATGAGGTCCCTGATGATTCTCCTGTATAATGTGGGATTTAATTTTTTTTTGCAAGCTTGACAAAATTTTTTAGAAACACTGATTTTCTTTAGTCTCTCATACTGTACATATGTTGATCACTGGTAAAGTGGCAATCACACTCCCAGCATATTTCATATGTATTTGAGGATACTTTTAAAAAAGTACACAAAAAAAGACTCAACGACCTGGAAAAAAATATTACTACATTGAAAGAAATGTCAGAAATTCAGATATAGAAGTTATTCTGTAGTAATCAGCTTTAGTCCTAATGTGTTATAATTCTTCCATCAACTCAGGCATATGCCTGTGCATATAAATAAGCAATTACTGTATCTTTCATTTACAATGTCACTATAATTTGTATTTGTGTACATTTGTGTTTTCGTTCCTTAAATTCTATATTTGTTAATAAATTCCTGTCATATAAAATATGTGATTCATAGAATTTGATCTTAATGGTATTTTGATACTTGGGTATCAGCGTAGCCTGTAGTGATATTCAGCTTCCCAGTGTGGCTCAAAACATTTGTGGCGGAGCTACAGGGTTTTATGCAACTTAGGTCCACTGCGATAGTGGGAGTTTTATAGCAAGTGATTGTACCACTGGTAAGTAAATTCTAATATTTTCCATAAAATTTCAGGTAAAACTCAAATCTCAGATTCTTTATTTGCATTATATAAAATAGACAGAAATACAAGATTTAAAAATCTGTGAGTGCGTGTTAAGTGTATGTGGAGTCAGAGTATGTTACTGTATGTCTATGTGGAATCATTCCCCACCGGAAGATGAGAATATTAGTAGAGCTGTTATCCTGGGACACAAAGCAGGGAAATTTGTCTTGAAGGCACAAAGCTTTAAAGAAACCAATTTGAGCTAGCTTAGTGGGACAGCTGCTTCATTTGAGCCTCGGATGAACTTTGGAGTGCATTTTTCACACAGAACCATGGCTGTGTATTTTGTCTCCCACTGTTTTTATTGTAATCTCTTGGGTGAAAACATGCAGGGTCAGAGTGTAGAGCAGGAGAATTTACAGTGAGCAAGATGTGGTAGCATGGAAATATGGAAGCATCAGTATTGTTTTAGGACTGATTTTAATTGTCTACCTACACAACTGGTTTGTTGCTATTGTTCACAGTTTCACTGAATCTTCTGAAAGGCTTCTACTTGTGCGTCTATGAAAGCAGAAACATAACCTGAGAGTTGTATGAATGTCCCGTACCCTTAAAAGCTTAAAAATAAAATGTTTGAGAAATTGGTCCTGACTTTCTCACTCTCATTCAGGTGTGCTGTATCTGCAGTATGGTGATGAAACAAAGCAAATCCGGATGCCCAATGAGATTACAACTGTAGACACAGTGCAAGCTTTGTTCGTCAGCGCTTTCCCACAGCAGCTCAGCATGAAAATGCTTGAGTCACCAAGCACCGCCATCTATGTCAAGGATGATCTGAGAAACATGTACTATGAGCTGAGTGATGTAAGGTATGTAGTATGTTTGTAAGTGATATTATCAATTACTCCATACACAATATTCTGATTACATACCATAATAGTGAAATACTTGCACTGTTAACTTTATGCAATGCTTTTACTTATTCAGGTTACTTACTGTATGTTTATATAGCGCTAAAACACAAGCTGTGTAGAATTCCAAATGTTGATTTGTAGCTGGTAGGGGTAGTTTGGGGTGGTTCACCGGAGCTATATGCCCATGAAACTCCTTTATTATTTATTATTATTTTATCATCTAAGATTATTGAATACATTTTCTGACCTTGCATTTAGGTTTTCAGACTAAACTTAAAGACTGAGACTGTATCAGAGTCACAAACTCTAATACAGAGTATCAGACTAATTGGGAGGTTTTTCCATAAATGTGTACCTTTTGTAGAAAAACTATTGACCTTGCTTTAGTATTTTAGAGGCAGATAAGGAGACCTGTTAATTCAAGCAGATATGGAGATCATAATTGTAAACCAAAATTCACTCATGTACTGTTGGATGAGACTAATAAGTATGACAAGTGTGGTCCAATTCTTTTGCTTTTAGTAAAAATCTTGGCATTTTGTAAAGAATCCGGTTATCTGGGTAATAGGAGTCTGTCTCTGTCTTTAGGTGTCATGTTCACACGGGTGATGTGTGTGTGTGGCTTGGTGGGGAAAATGCCCAGACTGTGTGTGTAGTTTGAACCACAGCAAGGATAAAATAAGGATGCGATATGAATACAGCATTTATTTATTTTTCTTTAAATATGCATACAAAGGATACCCAAGTCAAACTGGGATTCAAGCACAGTACAGTGATGAGACTTTTGAATGTAGCAAATCTTTTGAAGATGGCCATAGGTGCTGTGAACGTTCAGAGAGTGAAACACCTGATCCTTGAAAATCGAAGGATAATTTGTCGCCAACTTGTGGAAGAGATGCATTTCTCTGTAAGAACTGAACACACAATAATTTACCAACACCACTTGCACATTACAGGAACTTGTAACAGGATTAATCAGCAAAAGTCTCTCCATAGTAGCAGCACACATATTCAAGCATAGCCGACATCTTGGCATAATGCTGAAACTCGTATATGTCTCCTCGTCTATGGCGTTGCGTGCAAATAACAGTATCAGAGAGACTATCACCTAACTATGTTCAGGAACTTGATCATCCATCATTAGCGTGGCATGAAACAAGACCTCCATGTTTTATATCTTAGCATTATTGTGTGTGTCTTGTAAATCATACGTTGGAAGATAATGAGATGAACTTTTAGAACACCTGGAATGAATTTCCACAATTAAATTATGCAGCTCCCATGCAGGTAATGAATAAAAGAAGCCATTCTTCAATCACCAAATGTTTATTTTATTTTCAGATTATAAAAAATCAGTAGCTACATGTATTAAGCATCTGACTAACAAAACCCTGTTGTATGACCAACACACTCGGATTTGATTTTCAGTTACTGCTCTTGTGGTAGTATAGTTTTAACTATAGTTTTATAGTAACTGCACATCTAATGTTGATATGAAAACAAAAGGACTAAGATTGATGGAGTGATGATAACATGCTGTTATGGTTTGACTGGTATAAAGACAGTGGGTATCTGCCTTTCCTTGTAATATTCCTAAGCATTTGTCAATGGTGTTACAGTAGACTCTGTAGATACAGTAAGTAAGTTGTCAAACATGTCATCACAACATCCCCTACACACATAACAAATTAATTGATGCCCATGTTTATCTGTATTATAGCAAACTATACAGCGTTCCATAAAGATAGATTATAGTCACAGAGATAATATGCCATAACCTAGTGCTAGATAATAATATATCTAATCAGTCACATTAACATTTTTGTATGTGTAGTATTTCAAAAACTAGTTACCCCCGCTGTTATGGTAAGTGTCTCACTATACTTTTTCACTCTTTTTCAACTATACAAGTCTAGTGCTTTTTTTTCTCTATACAGGGTGGGCCATTTATATGGATACACCTTAATAAAATGGGAATGGTTGGTGATATTAACGTCCTGTTTGTGGCAAACTTTTCAAGATGGGTGGTGACCATGGTGGCCATTTAGAAGTCGGCCATCTTGGATCCAACTTTTGTTTTTTCAATAGGAAGAGGGTCATGTGACACATCAAACTTATTGGGAATTTCACAAGAAAATCAATTGGTTTTAACGTAACTTTATTCTTTCATGAGTTATTTACAAGTTTCTGACCACTTATAAAATGTGTTCAATGTGCTGCCCATTGTGATGGATTGTCAATGCAACCCTCTTCTCCCACTCTTCACACACTGATAGCAACAACGCAGGAGAAATGCCAGCACAGGCTTCCAGTATCCGTAGTTTCAGGTGCTGCACATCTCGTATCTTCACACCATAGACAATTGCCTTCAGATGCCTTCTCTTTTTGCAAGACACCCTACGAGACCACCCAACTCCCATGCTACAGTTAGCAAACTGCTTACTAAGTTTCGTGAAACTGGTTCAGTGTTGGATTTGCTAAAATGTGGACGCATGAAAACTGTCACTAATGAACAAACATCAGTGGCTGTCCTAGCTTCATTCAGCAACACAGCCCACAGCGTAGCACTCGCCGCATGTCACTGGAGAGTGGCATTAGTCGAACATCCCTTCGGCGGATATTAGCTACTCACAAATGGCACCCTTACAAACTCCAGCTACTGCAGCATCTCAACGAGGATGACCCAGATCGGCGCACACAATTTGCAGAATGGGCAAAACAAAAATTGGAACAGGACCCTCAGTTCACGCAGAAGATTTTGTTCAGTGATGAGGCAAACTTTTATGTGAATGGTGAAGTTAACAAACAAAACCTATTGGAGCTATTGGTCTGACACTAACCCACATTGGATAGATCCCTCCAAGACCGTTGGAACAAAAAAAGTGATGGTATGGTGTGGTATATGGGGTACAAAGATAGTGGGGGAAACCTCAAGGCCACTGGATATTTGAAATTGCTACATGATGATGTGTTTCCCTCTTTATGCACTGAAGCTGGCACGTTCCCTGAGTTTTTCCAGCAAGATGGTGCACCACCACATTATGGGTGTCAGGTCCGAGCATTCCTAGATGAACAGTTTCCTGAAAAGTGGATTGGTCGTCGTGGGCCAGTTGAATGGCCCCCAAGGTCTCCCGATCTGACCCCCTTAGACTTTTATCTTTGGGGTCATCTGAAGGCAATTGTCTATGGTGTGAAGATACGAGATTTGCAGCACCTGAAACTACGGATACTGGAAGCCTGGGCTGGCATTTCTCCTGCGTTGTTGCTATCAGTGTGTGAAGAGTGGGAGAAGAGGGTTGCATTGACAATCCATCACAATGGGCAGCACATTGAACACATTTTATAAGTGGTCAGAAACTTGTAAATAACTCATGAAAGAATAAAGTTACGTTAAAACCAAGCACATCATTGATTTTCTTGTGAAATTTCCCCAATAAGTTTGATGTGTCACATGACCCTCTTCCTATTGAAAAAACAAAAGTTGGATCCAAGATGGCCGACTTCTAAATGGCCACCATGGTCACCACCCATCTTGAAAAGTTTGCCTCCTCACATATACTAATGTGCAACAAACAGGACGTTAATATCACCAACCATTCCCATTTTATTAAGGTGTATCCATATAAATGGCCCACCCTGTAGAATTCATATATAATCAGGTCAATAAATATTTGAGCAGTGGCACAATTTTCAAATTTAACCATGATGGATTTGAAATTACTTCAAGCTTGAATTTAATGGGGTTTAACAAAAACATTGCATTTAAGCTTTATAAATTACACCTATCTATAAAAAGACAGAATCAATTAGGGCAACACCAAAAGATCTTGAAGGCCACAGAAGGCAGCTAAATTAATAATGCAGAATGCTTTTGTTGGTGAAAAACTCCTTCACAAAATCTAGCCAAGTCAATACCACTTTGGAAGTGGTATGCACATGACTGCCTACATACGTACAGTACCGCTCAAAAGTTTAGGATCACTTTCTAATTCCATGTTTTTTCCTGACTTTTATTTATTTATACATTGTAAAGCAATGCTGAACATGTCCAAAATATGTGATAATCTCATTACAACAGTTGATATTGCAAGTTTGGTGTGCTTATAAATGTAACTAAACGATCATAGGAGCCCCGGAATGTGTCATGGTAAGAAAAAGAATATGAACCCATTGGAATGAACTGGTTTTCTGCATTATTTGGCATCCCCTGTGATCTGATCTTCACCTAAGTCACAATAGTAGAAAACCACAATGTGCTTAAGCTGATAACACAACCAATTATAATTTCTTGTGTCTTTAGTGAACAAACCCATATACCATTTACGGTGCTAGAAGAAATAGTAAGTAAAACCTTGGAGTTTATAGTTGGTCAAACATTCTTTGGCAGCAGTGACTTAAATCAAATGCGTTCTGTATTTCTGGAGCTGATCTGCACAATGTTCAGGAGGATATTTTGACCATTACTCTTTACAGAATTGCTTCAGCTCAGACACATTTGTAGGACGTCTGGTGTGAACACTCTACTGAGGTCCTTCCACAGCATATCTCTGGGGGTTAAGGTTTGGTCTATGACTGAAGCCATTCAGTGGTGGATTTAGGGTCATTGTTCTGCTGCATCACCCAACTTCAAATAAGCTTCAGCTGGTGAACAGCCACCTTGACATAAAAATGAATCAGGGCCCGAAAAATATAACCTATCGGACATTTCGGTAAACTTTGGAATTAAGCCCAAGCCATGATGCTCTCTCCACCATTTTTGACCATTGTAATGATGATTTGATGTTGGTAAGTTGTGTCCTTTTATGCACCATTCATAGAGCTGAGTATTCTCCCTGAAACAATTCAACTTTTGTTTTATTAATCCACAAAATATTTTCCCAGTAGCATTGGAGAAACTTTAGGAATGCAGCAATATTTTTTTGGAGAGAAGCGACTTCCTCCATGGTACACCCCCTGCGTGTTCAATGACTTGCATAAACAGAGGCGTTTGCAAGGTTTTGGATTCTCCCCAAGCCTTTAGCTGTTACTCATGGGTTCTTCTTTATCTCACTGGTGATTCTGCTTTGTGCCTGTGGAGTTATTTCAGCAGGATGCCTGCTTCTAGAAGTAGCCACAGTCTTCATTTAGTCTCTATTTGTCTGACTCTCGACTAATGGATGCCTAAACACTTTAGGTTGGATGGATGCCTAAACACGGATTTACACAGTTGTATTTCGTCCCAGCCTTGTCCAAAACAATCACTCTTGAACAATCACACTTTTGTGAGGCATGATTCTCATCAGCAGATGCTATTTATGAACAGCAAACTTAAAATGTCTGAATGTCTTTGATTAACTATAGCTATAGCTATAAAACACACCTCTAAATTCATTTCATTAATTGGACTCCAGGTGTACCAATTAAAACCAGTTATTTTCAATGGCTCCATTTACTTTTTCTTGCCAGTCCTTAGCATCAGAACAAATGTCCTGGCTGTCCAGTGAGTATGGATAAAATTTATGTTTTTAGGTTGTTGAACCAAACCTTGTGAAAGTTTTCATATTTTTTTCCTTCTAACTATGGTGAAGCCAGAGAGACCAGCCAGTGTAGCTAGCAGACACAAGGTGTAGCCTGTTTTCTGCTCCTTGGTCTTGACGCTGGATTGTCACTGATTAACTAGACCTGTTCAGAGACTATGAGCTACTGAAAAAATGAGAACAGTCAGTGGACCTGAGTGGAATGGATGCTGTCTCACACTAACAGATCAGCCTTGCTCTCAGAACTACTTCACTTTCCCTATATAGCCCTTATTGTTTTCTGGGCACCACCTGTACTTACAGCAGCTCTGTGACTATAACCTGCTGTATTGTCACATGAAATCAGGATGGGACCAGCACATACTGTATGAGATATGGCCTTCATTATAGACACAACTATGGCTCATACAGTACCTTGAGATTACCTGCTATGTCTGGCACCCTGACTCTCAGTATACACTGCTGATGCTCCTAAAGATCTTACTAATTTCTCATGCTGTAAGATGGGGTCTCTACTTAAGAGAGACATTCATTTCAATTTTATTTTATTTGTATAGTGCTTTTAACAATTGACATTGTTTCAAAGCAGCTTTACACAATCAAAAGAATTATTTAAGTTTGTATGAGATGTGAATATGCCTGAATCAAAATGATAAGATAGTCCATGATGAGCAAGTCGAGTACGACAGCAACAATGGCAAGGAAAAACTCCTTGAGATGGCAGTAGGAAGAAACCTTGAAAGGGACCAAACTCAACAGGGAACCCATCCTCATTTGGGTGAAACGGATACCAGGAATTGATCTACAGTCATACTGTGTGTTAGGAGGCTGGAAGTTCAGTATAACAGAAGATGTTTAAGTTAATGTGGATATTCAGTTCGTTATTGCAGGCTCCGGTAGACAGGAAACTCCAGTCCTGAACTATTGATTGACAGCAGTCACAAGTCCTCAGATAAGCAACAGCAGAGGCCAGGACTGTCTTCGTAGAAAAGTGGAACTGTCCCCAGTTGCCACACGCATCTCAGACACCAGAGGGACACCAGGACGAGTCAGACAGGTCCAGAGGGCAAAGGGGGTCTGGATCACTGGCAGCTCAGGATAGTATATCTCGACAGAGAGACCGGGAGAGGGGAAAAGAAAGAGAGAGAAAGAGAGAGAGAGAGAGAAGAGGAGAGAGTTAGGTATGGTCACAGTAACATAATGTGTAAGGTGAATGTATCTTTAGTGCAGAGTGCAAGCAGGGACTCCGGCAGGATTAACTATGACGGCATAACTAAAAGGGAACACAGACATGAGGGCTCCCTGTGAGTGATCAAACCTGAGTGAACAATGAGAGTGGGGAAGACAGCATCTAAACATACCAGTTCACCAGAATACTCTACATCCATGAGTCCCCCAGATCTGCGCCTTTACCCAAGGCTAATCTATTTACAAAAATGTTTGGCTACATAAATAGGTTTTCATCCTTGATTTAAAGACAGAAACTGTCTGAATCCCGAACATTAATTGAAAGACTATTCCATAACTTTGGGGCTTTGTAAGAAAAAGCTCTGCTCTGCTGTAGTTTTCATAATATGTGGTACTGACAAGCAGCCTGCATCCTTTGATTGAAGTAGGTGTGGCGGATCGTAAGACACTAGCAGTTCACTCAGATACTGTGGCGCGAGACCATTTAATGCTTTATAAGTCAAAAGTAGTATTTTGAAAATTGATGCAAAAAATTCACAGGGAGCCAAGGCAGTGTGGATAAGATAGGGGTGATGTGCTCGTATCTTCGAAGAGCATGAACTAGTTTTTCTGCATCATTTACTGACGATATATTCCTCATCTTGGCAATATTTCTAAGGTGAAAGAATGCTATTCTGGTGATATTGTATACATGAGCTTCAAATGAAAGACTAGAATTTATAATCACACTGAGGTCTTTCACTGTTGTACTTGATGGAACAGAAAGACCCTTTAAAGTTACAGTGTGATCATAAAGCTTCTAACTGCATGTGGTCCTATGACTATGAACGTCTGTCTTGAATTGGAATTGAACATGAATTGGAAAGGTATGGTGCTCCCATGGATGAGTCTCAGTGTTGGCTTTGGCTCTGTGATTGTGCCACCAAGTCAATACCCATTCACTCTCATGTTAAAGACTTTCTCCTGCAGGAACTATGCTGCTCTCTCTTTCGCTAGGCCTCTAGGATGTGCTCCTCTAATGCTACAGTTTTTACCACATTTGCTTTGCTTTGCCACATTAGCTTTAATTTAAGGAAGGGAGGGATGGAATTAATATGTGTCATATTAGTCATCATGGCTTTTGCTTGCATGGACACACCTCTTTAACATCATAGAGACATGTGTGTCCACAGGGTTTCTATGGCTACATTTCTCAATAGGCACAACACACTCACACACGGACACACACACATGCACACATGCACATCTCTTTGATCTTTAATAATCTGGCAACCATCTCACGCCTTTTATATTGAAACTATATTGATATAAGCTGAACTTTGAAATGCCCTCTCTTTTTATTATCATTGCAGTAACACTGGATTACGATCATATGACTACAGAATACACACACACACACACACACACACACACACACACACACACACACACACACACAAAAGTAAACACAGGCAGACCTTTAACAGAGATTAGACTGTGACATGCACACACACTTTCTTTGATAGTGAGAGTCTGGTGTGCTCTTCCTTGGCGATTATAATAGTAGTTCACTTCCTCACACAGTTCATTTTAAAAGGATCACAAAGACGCTCACAGTCTAATACAAACCGTAGAATTTTTTTTTTACACTGTGCTTATTGGAGAACGTAACTCATGGATTCCAGCCATTATGAAGAGTCTCGAATTTCGGATCTCTGCTCTGTACCTGATGGAATGTTGTCATTTCTCTCGCCTAGTCTCTCTCCTCTTTCTCGCATTGATCTGCCCTCACTCATTACTCACCCTACAGTAGCCAGGTTCAGGAGGCAGCATTATCATCAGCACACTCGGCCGTGGTCTGATGGTGATGTTTGGGAGGCATTTATAAACAGTTTGGATCTTTCCTTCCACAGGAGCATCACAGATCAGTCGTGCCTGAAGGTTTACCACAAGGATCCCGTACATGCCTTCAGCCATGCGGCCCGGCCGAGCAGTGGAGAAGTCAGGGTGAGTGCTAGCCCCCGTCAAATTACACTCATCAGGCAACATAGTGAGGCTATGAACACAGTGTTTCTCATGTATACTTACTGTGAGGTCAGAAGGTATATGTTTCCAATATCGAGATTGCATTGCTCTCATTTGCTAAAAGCTGTCATGGTAATTAATGCACAAATCATGAAGTTCTGTCCTAATTGAGTCAGTTTTGGGTTAATCATTAGGAGATGACAGCATTTAACAACTAAGAAAGTATGTTTAAGGTCATTTAAAATATGTGGCTTTATATCAATTTGAAAAAAAAAAAACAGCTTGAGAGATTATGAGATCATGTAGTGTCTGAATCTCACTGTTCTGTTTCCTGGGAACTGGAACTGGAATTATCAATAATGATAAAAAGTCGTTTATGTTTAATGTTCATAGGTAACACTTTGTGTGTATAGGAAATTCTGAAACAAACACATTTAATTGTAGTGTTTTTTTTTTTTGTTTGTTTTCTTTTGTGAGATTTAATCTTTATGCAAACATTTTATCACCGACTCTTGGTCACTCGTGTTTAAAGTAATTAGACTAAATACCCTGTAAAAACACTCGGTTTCTTTTCTCTCTGTAAATAATCTGAATACCTTACTAGCCAGACATTACTTGTTTTGGTTCCTTGGTTCCAACACCAGGGGATTGGTGTAGACCTTGTGTGTTATTACTCCTGCCTATTTCTCCTGCTTTATTTCTCCTCATAATTCTCACTTGTATCACCAATGCTTGCAGCCAATATAACCATTTCCTGGTGTGGATGTGTGTCTAATCAGTAGTATGTGTCTAATGTGCAGTCTGCCTTTGATCACCATCCACTTACAGTTTTTTTTTTTTTTGTCTTGCTTTATGTTTCTGTTGCTGAGTGGATTAAACTATTTCAACTCTTGTCACTTTGCAGGTAGTACAGACACCTCTTGTTTTGTGAATGGAAATAAGGAAAGGAAATGATATGCATTACTGCACAATGACATGCTTTCTTCAGAGATCCCAGCTTGTTAGTATTATTTTTTTTGGCTTGGCAGTCTAATGACCCCAAGAGCACCAACATGAGCAAAACCACATTCAGACTGTGAAATGCACACTGAAGGCTACAGTAGGAACAAGACTGCAGTAGAGATCCTCAGAAGCAATGATACAAAATATGGGAAGGTGGATAAAAGAGTGCTAGGCCAAAACCTAGGAATCATACACCTTTCAAATACTGGTGGTTAAACAACAGAAAAGCAAGCTTTAACCTGTGCATTGGTGGTCTTAAGTTCCATTACTGGCTTAGGCTTTTGTATTTAACCAGCTATCTGTTACTTGTTGATACGGTGCATGTTTAAACATTTTATTGAATTGCACAAGGTAACTGTTTCATCTTTATTATCAGAATTATCACAAATTTATGCATTCAACTGGAAACTTTAGTTCCTATCCAGTTCTGGGCCAGACATGCCCGTTATGTTATCGTAGTTCTATTGATTTATTCTAGTAAACAAACACAAATGCTGGAACTCATGTTTAAGTTTGTTGTTTGATTTATTATTTATGTCATAACTATAGATTAACTTAATTTATAGGCATTGTGTAATAATACATATAGACTAGCTTTATTATTATTTATTTGATTATATTATTTTTATAAATTCTGCCATCACATGCCTGTGGTAGAGTAAATAAATAAAGTTGATCCTTAACATTAATTCCTTTAAGGCCACAAGAAAATGTATAGCCTGGTACCATTATTTCGGGGCGTGTATTAACATACTGTAATGTTTGGTTTTGATTAAGGCCAACTGAGGAATTGTGGCCATAAAGCATAGCAGGGGTCAAGGTACAGGCAGAGTAATGATGGGAAAGTCCAGACTCATAAACAGTAACATACTCACATCTCACACAAAATATTGCAATATACACGAATAAAAATAAACAGGCAAACAAGAAATACGGCTCAGAATTTAACAAGATAAAGACAGAGAAATTGCTGGCTATATGTAGACAGGCTTAATCAAGTGCTTAATGCAGAAAACTGTATCTTTACAACTGTGCATATACATGTGATAGATGCAAATGTTTTTTCACATACTGGAATTTCTTACAGAGCAGAGATCCTGTTGTACGAGGAAGAGAAAAACAGAAATGGTTTATTTGGCACTTTCTTGAGCGGCTAAGAATCAAATATAATATAAAATAAGTTGAATCATGAAAACATGCATATTGCATATTTATTGTGTTAAATTTACTGAACAATTAATAAATGATTCTGCTACATAAGATAAAATTGTCACTATTCGAGCACCAGTGATGACCAACAGGGACTCTGTGACCAGGCTTGGCCTCGTCTCCCTGCTGGATTACCTCAAAGCTCCTTTCTTTTTATTAGTAGGCAACTGATAAAACCGTCCAGCAATTGACATGCAGAACAATTGTCCGCCATTGTAAACTAACCATAACATTTAAAACCAGCGGCAAGTGACGTGAATAACATCAATTATCTCATATCTCTATTGCAGTGGCGACTGTCGGGGGCTGCGATATATTAGCCAGGAAGTGAACAGTCAGTTCTTGTATCTGATGTTGAAAGGAGGAAAAAAGGGCAAGTGTAATGAACTGAGTGATTTTGACAAGGGCCTGATTGAAGATGCGTCAACCTAGTCATCTAGTCATCACAAACATTTGGGTCATATGGCCTCTTCATTTTATGTAGGGGTTAGTACTTGGCACAAGAAAGTCATGGGATGAGAGCTGGTTACTGATGTGTGTGGGGAGCAAAGGCAAGCCTGTCTGGTCTGATCCCACAGAAGTCTCACTTTAGCACATTAGCAGCTTGCGCATTAGTAGCATGAACACATGGTGCATTAGTAGCTTGCAGTAGTAACATATGCACTTATTCAATACATCATTTATTTCTTCACTCATGAACATATAACATCATAACATAATCCAGCTCAACCATAGACTTGGGCAAAAATAACAATGCGTAGCACAGACTGAAAAAGCCTCTGGAGTCAAGAGTAATGATCTGGGGTTGCTTTATTAGTCGGTCAGGTCAAGGCCCAATGATGTTATGTAGCAATTAAATGAAGTCAGCTGATGACCTGAATGTACTGAATGACCATCACATCTATGGAGTTTTTCTTCCCTGATTGTATGGTCTACTTCAGCACGCCCATGCTAAGATTCATTGTGCTCAAATTATGAACGAGTTGTTCTGGGAACGTGATGAATTATTTACTGACATGAATTCATGGAGTCTGAGCCCGATCAAAGGTCTTTGAGATCTTTGAGATGTGTTTATGTAATGTTTTAACATCCCCCATTATGGATATAAGAGCTCAGGCAAAAAAAATTCTGGGTGGAACCAAATCATGTGACATTGGATAAGGTTGTTGAAATCATGCTGTGGTGAATGCACTCTGTAATCAAAGCTAAAGGCGGTCCAGTGTAGTATTAGTGTGTGCAACTTTTTTTTTTTGACCAGGCAGTGTTTAACTAACACATATATAAACACAAACACACATACACACACACATGCACATAGAAACATACATGCTCACACGCACATACAAGCACACACACACACACACACACACACACACACACACACACACACACACACACACACACACACACACACACACACAGCTCTCAACCCAAGTCAATAAGGTATGTTCACACAGGGTTAACAAGTACATCAGATTTTGCCCTGCATCTGTGGAGACTTGCTGTGTGTGCTGGAAAACTCCTGGAAAATGGAGAGCGCTCTCTCTCTCTCTCTCTCTCTCTCTCTCTCTCTCTCTCTCTCTCTCTCTCTCTCTCTCTCTCTCTCTCTCTCTCTCTCTCTCTCTCTTTCTGTATGTGTGTGTGAGAGGGGGAGATAGAGACTGTCTAGTCAACATCTGGATATAATTGTCCCTTTCCACTGGGTCATATATTTTCTGAAACTGCAGTTGGTGTTTCACTGTGATTCAGGTCAGGGTGTTGGGATGTGATTCTAAAATTATTTTTTATGAGAGTCATATACTGTATGTAGATCTCAGTTTTACCTACTGAATGTTTTTAAAGAAGAATGACTGCTTCAACAAACAGTGTTAGTTTTTCCACTGCATTTCTTTGTACTGTTGACATTTTTTTATAAAGAGCCTGTGTAAAATCTTCATATAGTCTTCACTCACACAGCATTTTATACGTTTATACTCCCACTGCACTCAGAGCTGATACTAGGAACATTCCTTCAAGATTCTGGTTCATGTAGGAATGACTGCATCATGCAGTTTCTGGTGATTACTACATGATTTCATGCATCATGAACTGCTGATTAGATAAATACATGAATGAGTAGATGTGTAGGCGTTCTAGTTAAAGTGAGTATATATACAAAGCTCCATATATGACTTTGTTGATCAATACAGAATCTTACAAGAAAGAATCAAGCCCTAAGAATCATTTCTGTGTATCCTGTTCACTATGTGCTAATTTCTACTGCATGTGGATTTTGTCAGTTTTAATGACACTAAATGTGTGTGTTTGTTTGTGTGGCTTCCTTATTGTATTACCTTGTTTGACAGTGTAAGAGCACACACCCAACTTTTTGTCATGTGATATTGTTACTCGTGTTACCCTGGGACAAATCTATGTCACTAAATTGACTTTAGTCTGTGCCAGCATTAGAGTTTAATCAGATTCGCCCCAAAGTAATTTCACAGAGATTCAAATCTCTTAAAAATGCACAGAGGACCTGTAGCACACATACCTTCCTGTAAACAAGGCTTTTAAAGTGGAACAAAGTGAAAGATCTGAGGAGTGTGTATGTGTATGTGTGTGTGTGTGTGTGTGTGTGTGTGTGTGTGTGTGTATAACTTTGTGTTCTGCAGTGTTGCTGAATTAAAGTGACCGCAGATGTGGGCCTCACCTGTGCTGGGTGTGGTTCAGCATCTGACTCAGCGCTGAAATCAAGCCTTTATTTTTTTTAATGGGAGCAGCACAATGAGTGATTGACTGTCTGACCTTTCCAAGAATGCATTGAAAAAAAGCTCCGGGTCAAAAGAAGTTCCAGTTTGTTTTTGCTTTGTGTCTCTGGTTGGTGCTTTCAATACAGATGCTAAATATAAGGTCATGTTAAGATTCAAGCTATTACATAACGTTCTGTAGTGTGTGTGAGTGTGTGTGAGTGTGTGTGTGTGTGTGTGTGTGTGTATGTATATACACAAAACTAGTGAGTATGTTTCATAGTTTTCATAGTGTGTGACACGGGACAGTGGTCCTAAAAGTATCACAAGTTGTGTCATCTATAATTAACTCATTATTTAATGATTTTAATGATGATAACATTTTTATATTAGTCATAAAGATTTGAAAGTTGCCCAAATAAAACTCCATCTTTGTCTTATTATTGAAGCACACTATTGAAGAATCTAGTACAAACAAGAGTCGGTCATATTTAATGCCAGAACGCCAGGCATGCTGAGTTTCGTTCCCGCTAGTTTCACCTTCAGCTATGTGTAGCTCACACTCACACACACTCGGGTCACTGCACACATGGTTATTCCTGTTGCTCCTCATTTCTGAGGGAACAGGAAGGAAACATGATTCTTTGTCTCACTCCTGTTCTTAGGCATTCTGGAATTTTTTTAAAACTGATTTAAGCATCCACAAGCTCACAGCACAGTCTCTCTCTGAATGTGGAGAAACGCCCGGGGACTTCACAGGTGAGCGGTTCAGCACTGGCTCCATGTTTTTGTGAGCTGCGTGTGCATTGAATTGAATTAGGCAGTGGCGGCTGGTGCAAAAGAATTTTGGGGGGGCGGGGGCGCAAACAAAAAATTTTAATACTCGCCTGTAAATAGCCATCTATCAGGTGACTAAGCATCATCACTACTAGTACATACACACATGTTTCTTGCACTCAGTCTGGACATTCTGGACATTCATTGACACTAGTGGTCACTGCACACCTGCACACTCATGGACATAATGCACATAAGTCACCTTAAAGATGCACACAAGTCACTTTAAATATGACACTTCACAGCATATTTGCACACCCCCTGGACATTCCATTCTATTTACGTTCAACTCCATTCCCACACAAATGTCCACAATTCTATATTTTAAAGCACTTTTTGTAAGTCGCTCTGGATAAGAGCGTCTGCCAAATGCCTAAATGTAAATGCATATTTTTTATATTGTACAGCTAGGTTTTTCTTATATTTTTCTTATATTGTACATTTTGTATTGTACAGATATTTTATTCTTTCTTAGTTACATTTATTTTCTATTTTGTTTTTCATATTTATTTCCTATTAATAATCTTTATTTTAAAGTCCCAGGCAGTCGTCTAAGCATTTCACTGCATATAGTACTGTGTATGACTGTGTATGTGACAAATAAAAATAGAATTTTAATTTTAGTATAAAATAAAGGCATGACTCACATCGCATCCAGTCAGCAGCTCCGCTTGCCATACGAAGTGCTGGAAAAGTCTCGTTGAGAACGGTCCAATCACATGAGCGCAAATATTTAAAAACAATATTGATTCGCTAAGAACAAAAGTGGGAGGGTTCAGGGCGCACAGTGCTGAGTCCCAAGGATGATTTGAAAAGATCCAATCAGAGCTCAGCCTCAAGTCACATGCTTTTCAAACATTTACGTGCCTACATAGACACTCGTGAACATAATGAACAAACACAAATGAACGTAATACAGTTTAGATTTTTTTAATTGCAAATCAATTATATTAAGAAATACAGCAGGATATTGTGACTAAATGACTTTATTTCATTATTAAAATAAACAATTATTATGTTCAATAATCACATGTTAAAGGAGCATTCTTCTCTGCCTAACTTTAGGGGGGATTAGGATTAGGGTTAGTGGTTTATTAAATCTACTCTTTTGGTCAACAGTAATAGAGATGTACGGATTTCTTTCAAAAGTCTGACATGCTGATACAAATTTTGCCCAATTAAAATTTCTTTTTTTTCCTGAGAACTATAACTAACAATAATTAAACAAACAAATATTAACGTTATACATCAAACACGAACATGGCTCATATAAAACAGTCATCGATGTGCCTAATGTTCTTATTTAGCTTCTAGCTTTTTTCCTGACATGGCAAAGTCAAGCAGCGATCTTTCCTGCGTCTCGCTCCCTGCACTGTGTGTCATAGTACAGCAGGCCTGCATTCAATAACGAGAGCGTTAAAAAACATCATGTTTTATTAAACCCTTCAACTGTCATACGTTTGTGGATGTTCTTCATGTGCTATTATTGAACGCAGCCCTGCTGGCTGTCACACACGCTCCAGTGATTCATTTTCTTTTTTATCATCTCCGAAGCTTTTGAAACTCATAAAGTGCTGTTCAAACTGATGTGCGTGATGTAGATAGGACTGTTTCTCACTCCCTGCTCGTCCAAACGCTGCCTCTATATCTGTGAAGTATCACAGATACAGAGTCGCCCGTGAAGTCCTCATGTACAGTCGTCATTATCAGATAACGCAAGCAAAGCAGCCTTGACTTCATCTTAAATGAAACTAATATGTCAAGTCTGAACACACCCTTATTTTTCTTCACCACTTTCACTTTTCAGAGAATTTATTTCCCTGTGCACATATGCGCGCACACACACACACACACACACACACACACACACACACACACACACACATGCACACTCTCTCTCTGTGTGCTGCTCAGCTCTCTCTCTCGTTGCACTCCTCCGTCTCCACTTTATTCTTTCTCTCACTGAAACACACACACACACAGGTGTACATTCTCAACACATAGTTTTCCCCCCTGTGTCTAAAATACTAGTAAAGATCAGATTCATGTGTGATTTAATAGCAGCATTGTCAGAGGGCTACTTTAAAACGGCTACTCTGTGGACATCAAAATAATGTTAAGCAAAAAAATATAATTGATCTCTTTCAAAAAGACAGCTTGTCTACACCAGGGGTCGGCAACCAAACACTCAGAGCTACAAAATCCTTTTGACATCTAAAATGAATATAACACTGGACATATTGTTTTTCTTTTTCACCTTTATGCTATGTTTAAAAAAATAAAACCTATCATGTGAAAACAATTGATGAAATCAATGAAGTGTTACAGTAAAAACAACATTTTATTTCTGCATGCAACAAAAAACTATTTGAACTTCAAAAAAAAAAACGCTGGGTTGAAGATTACTTACAAATTAAATACTCAATGTCTGTTTGAGTCCTCCTCGTATTTATGAAGTAAAAAGCCGAGCTTAAGTTATCCACCTACAGCAAAGCAAAAAAATTGTCTAGATTGTAACCTGTAGCATGAGTTAAGTGTGTTGGGCTCATGAATTCATTTTCTTGGTCCTATGGCATATGTTAATGATGTAATTAGCCTCAATGGGAGAAAAGAATTAATATTTCAGAAGAAGCCAAAATTTCAATGTAAGCCTGAAAAACAGGTTGCTTCCACCACTTAGACAGCTGGAGACTTTCTGTACTTGTTTGTTACTTGGAAAAGTGATATTTCCGGTCAAGGAATGTTTTAAATATTTAAACATTTTTTTCCCCCCTCAGATGCACAGAGAGACGATGTACCCAAATCGAGATGCTCCTCCTCTGATGCGTCAGACGTCAAACAGCCCGTCTATGTCTCCTACTTCTCACTCGATAACCTCTTTGCCTTCACGCATCCCTTTTGGCCCACGCTCATCAGGGGGAGGAGCCACCATGTCGCGTGAGAGAGCAGGCCACCCACTGGCCACGCCTACCCGCTCAGCTTCACCAAGCCCCAGTGCCATTCTTGAACGCCGTGATGTCAAGCCAGATGAAGATATTTCCGCTAAAGCCATGGGGAGGGGAGGAGAGGGAATCTATGGTGATCCCTTTCTGTTACATCACAACTCTCCAACCTCAGAAACTTTGGACCAAGGCTACCATCGAGGTTCTATTCGTTCTTATGGCATGACCATGGAGCCAACAGAGCATCACTCGCTGTTTCGCCAGAAAAGTTGGAAGACTCCACCCTCATCGCCGCACAGGATGGGTGAGATTAGGATGACTGACATCCAGGCCAGCCAATCTCAAAGTCCTTTGACTATTGAAAGATCTTCACCGGTCCGACAGTCATTTAGAAAGGAAGGCCCTATTGCTGTAGAAAAGGCCAAAAATGCAATGGGGTCCCATGTGGCCACTGATCTTCAGGGTCATGGTCTGCTGGTGCAACCTGGCGAACCTCAGACACGGTAAGTGCGCTTTGGGGACAAAACCAGGGAGGGGACCTGCGTAGATATAACTGAACATGCGTCTGCCTAACGTCATCATCATGCAATTATTTATGCTAACCCTGAGTCCGTTTTTCTCATTGTCAGGGAAACGTGTCCGTTTATACAGGAAGTATTAGAAACACAAGGGACAAACCAAAACCTCGCTGTAAATTAACATAATTAGTCTCATTAAATCAGTTGCAGTAATTAGTAAGTTTCTAGTAAGGTTTTGCAGAGAGAAATGATAATCAGTGATGTGTTTGAAGATTTTGTTCTAAACAGTTTTTAACTTCTTACAATATCAAAGGTATAGCACCCCAATATAACAATGGTGTTGGTGTTTGTGCACACCAAGTGAGATTGCTTGTAACGAAAGAGAAATCAGGGAGAGAAGTGAGCGTCTTGGCTGTGTGCCAGTTCTCAGAGTGTTGATTTTACAGATCGGACGTTTACAGATTCAAAATGTGATTATACACAAAATAGTAAGCAATGCTAGCTTTTTCTGTTCATGTGTACACTACCTGGCCTAAGCTTTGTGGACACCTGATCACCTTAGACAGTCAAGTCCACAACTATTTGGACAATGAGACAATTTTCATATTGTTCCTGCTGTACAAAAAAAATGTAAAGCGGCACTAAGGCAGTGTGGCATGGCAGTTGTCTTCACAGAGGCATTCACTGTGCAGTGGGCTTGGGACAATAGTGCTGTGACTCCCTATGGTTGTCTAGGTGGATGATTACAATGTGGTGTCTGCAGCTACAGTACCAACAAAAATAAAGTGTGTTGTATCACATAACATGTTTTCTTGTCGAATAGAGAAAAAAAATTGCATCCTAGACATCCTAGTATTGCATCCTATACAAAAGTACCTTCTGTCTGACTTCAAGGCATAGCAATAGCTGTCTCTGATGCATCTTCGCAGCCCTTGTCCATGCTGTTGAACAGAAAAAGCAGTAAAAGACTTCGCTCTTGGAAAGGTTTAAATCAAGTGCTGCTGGGTATCACAGATCTGTTTTACACTGATCAGTAATGTGACTCAGTCTCTCGTTGGTTAGACCTGAGGGAAAGGGATGAGTTTGCTTTGTGCCCAACTAGTGCAGTGGAAAGAACAACATAATATTTTAAGGGTGTGTGAATGAGATTTTAGGTTACAAGATGCTTATGGAACATCTACTGATCAGCAAAAATATTAAAACTACTGAAATGTGAAGTGAGTAATTATCTTGGACAATAGCACCCGTCAAGATGAGCTCTACATACATCAGGCAACAATCGACCTGTCAGTTCTCAGGTTGATGTTTTAGAAACAGGAAAAATGGGCAAGTATTTGACTTTCACAAGAGCCAAATTGTGATGGCTGCAGATGACTGGGTCCGAGACCCTCCAAAACAGCAGGCCTTGTGGGGTGTTTCTGGTCTGCACGGATTACAAGATTTTGCCCAACGAAAGGACAACCTGTGAATCTGCTACAGTAATGGGTGAGATCTCACAGAAGTGCTATTGGAGCACAAATTGCTGAAAAGTTTAATGATGATGGAATGGTGTCAGAACACCGTACATCTCAGTTTGGAAGAAATGGAAGAAGGTGGGCCGGTCTGGTGAATTATGCTTACATTTAGGTAAGATAAGATAAATAATTATTAAAATCGATGCAAACTGCATCATGTAGATGGCTTGCTTGTGTGTTACTTACGCAGGGAAGAGGACGGATTCCCTAATGAGTCTGGTTTCTCTCAATGTTTCTTCCTGTTGTCATCTCAGGGAGGTTTTCCTTGCCATTGTCGCCCTCGGCTTAGGAACAATCTGATTATAATTTATACATATTTCTTTAAACATTTTTTTTCAGATTCTGTAAAGATTCTGTTTTGCGACAATAACCATTGTTAATAGTCCCTTATAAATTAAACTGATCAAGTATTTGTTGTATAGAGAAAAGTCTGATCCATGCAGACCCACCTTGTAACTTACAGGCTGCTATACACAACCTAAATCTATTTGAACAGTATTTCTATGTTACTCCAATAATACGATGGACTTATGCACTAGAACATATCAAAAATAGTTAAAAGTTTTACATGGATATGGACATGGAAGTATTTAAATATTCTAAAGTTTATGGACCACCCTTGCATGTTTAACTTTTTATTTATATAATATTTAATATTTTAATATTGAATTTTATTTATTTAACTTAAATTTAATTAAATTAAATTAAACTAAAAATGAGTTATTGCTAATTGCTGCGTACTAAATAGTGCCAGTTCATTTCTTTAAACTGCTATTACAGTAGAAGCGAGTGCTAAACCTCAAGGTCATTCTTCAAACTCACGCAGCAGGATCTGGGTCATTTTAGGAATTCAAACTCCTGACTTTCTGTGGAAAGATTAAATGCCTAACTTTAAGTGGTTTTTCATCAATAATAGAAGACAGACACAAGTCTCACTAACTTAACAAATTAATGCTTTGCACCGAGTTCAACTAATATTGCTATTACTGTACTGAGAATGTTTTATTGTTGTCACACCCTGTTGTGATTGCACGCATACACACAAACACACACAGTTAGTAGTGAGCATGTGCATGTGTCTTTGCTCTCTCTCTCTGCAGAGAGAGAATGAGGGCTATGGAGGAGCAGTTAGCCAGTCTGACTGGTCTTGTGCAGCATGCACTCCTAAAGGCTCCCAGCATTAAGAGAGGTGACAGGGAGCATGTCAGGTAAGCAGAGCCTTCTGGGAAGTGTAGTATAGTATGAGTATCTTGCATAACTACTAACTGTCAGCATGGATTGGCTGCTCACACTAATTCATGGAACTGTATGAAAACATGTTGTTCTCATGTAACTCATTGTTATGTTACTTTTTTGTGGTTGTTTTTTTGTGTGTTTTTGTGGTATGATGTCTTTCCTGTTATTTCAGTGACAGACCTATGAAGTCGGGATCACCTGTACACAGCATATCTAGCACAGGTCAGAGATGCCATTCTCTAGTTTTCATTTAGTCTTCATTCTCTTGCTTATTTATTTTCTTTGTCCTGTTTGCCTTCGTATGCCTGCAAAGTTCAAAGCTGTTGTAGGTCTTCTCATAAATGAGACAGTGCACACACACACACACACACACACACACACACACACACACACACACACACACACACACACACACACACACAGTGTAAGCTCTTATATAAACATGCACACAAACACTCAAGCAAAAATGTGCTGCTACAAGCATCATGTCAAGTCATATTGTTGACCAACAGGTTTCAAGTATTTGTTTCAGCTTTAGCACAATACCTGATTTTGGGTGTGTTCATATGTGAGACTTTAATGCACATGCTGAGTTTATACAGATACAGTTGTTTGGAACAGTATTCATCGTCTTAAGCCTTTTTCGCATGTTACAAGAAAAGAAATGGACAACTGTACACACTGACCCATAATACTGAAGTAGAGGGAAATAAAAAAAAGGCAGTTCAGAAACAACAAAATATAGCAGTGATTGTGTAAGGAGGGCGTTAATTAGAGAAGAAACCAAGATGCTTAATGGAACTCAGTGTCGAGCCAGGGAAAGAGCTACCATTGTTCACAGGACTAGACAAGACCTGATAATAATACGGCCTCAGGCCAGATGCATCCCGTTGACATGTCTTATCCGGCCTGTAAAACTATGGCAAAATAAAATCTTGCTTATTACTTTTAACATCCTAAAAGTATTACCTAAATGGTAACTGGTAAACTGTTTTCTTTGTAAAATCATGCATCAAGAAAAGCATCAAGACAGGTTAGCTAGGATGCAAATCCTATACACCTAGCAAAATGAGTGGCAATAAGATGCTGATGTTGATGTTGATGCTGAATGCTGGATGTTAAGCCATATATGGATTTCTCTATATTTCTTTATTGAAGTAATTGGTAAAGCAGTGTGTTTTATTTACAGGTAACATATTGCCAGGTTATATTTTTGAGTCATCACTTTGAAACAAAACTCGGCGAAATATACTGTACAATAATCTGTCAAAAATAGGAGCTGCAGACATCTAAGCAATTGCTACAAAATAGCTCAGATATTTACGAAGCTCCACACAATGAACAAAGGATTTTGTTAAAGCTAACTATCTGACAGCTCACAAAATTGCCAAGGACATCAGACCATTCTCTGAGGAGACAGTGCTGCAGTAATCTGCCTAGACGACAAGGAGGTGTTTGAATGGAAATCACTAACAAGACGGATTGTGACAAAGCAGGTTGAGGAAACTGACAAATATGGAGCATCTTCTAAAAAGTAGATCAGACACTTTCACCTACTGCTCTTTTGCCCCTGTTGAAATTTGTGAAGTGTGAGACACTGAATAGCTTCTCATCTGTATAAGTGGAGTAATACAAAATTATAGAATAACTGAGGAACTCTGGCAGTGAGATAAAACACAAGACATTAGTGAACACGACAGTTATCAACTACATGTGTTTGGCTCTTGATGCTGTGATACTGCAGATGTCTAATGTGGCCCGCAGTAGAAAAATATTGTCCACCCCAGGCCTAGACAATCCATCGAGCTGGGATGTTATGGAGTGGTGAGATACATGAGACTCAGCAAGCATGGAGAAACGGTCAGATGAGAACAAAACTGAACATTTTGAACTTGGCTCTTGGCACTCTTCTGGTATAATCACTGTAAGAGTAGCTTTTTTAACTAGCTAACATTAGTTTTCTCAGAAATAAAAACAATGTTATGAGGGGAAAAAAAATCCTTGTTATCACAGTGCAGTTACATTACAATAATTTTCATTTGATATTGAGCTCTTGATCTGTTCTACTGGTATGGTCTGGTTATAAACATGAAAGTGCTTGGAAATTTTTTTTTTCTTTTTCTAAAATCTGAATGAGCCTTGAATAATAAGTTTGACCTGTTTTCATTGTTTGTAGAAGTATTTCTACAAACAATTGTTATTTGTTAAATAACAATTGTTAACAATTATTAAGGCATTGTAAGCTGTATAGCTTACAATGCCTTAATAATCTAAAATAGTTTGTAAGCTAATTAACTAATTAACAGCACAATGCATAATCAAATCATGGAAAAAACAAATCATGGAGACACAGGTCAGAGAGCTCTGTGTCCTAAATTGTGGGCGGGTGTTTGTACAGTACTTTCTATGTATACACTACCATTCAAAAATAAACATCAGCAAAGACCTTTTAATTCCAAGGTCTTTGCTGATGTTTATTTCTTTCTACACTGTAAAGCAATATTGAAGGTGTTCAAAATAATCTCCTTTAAATAGTTGATATTGAGATGCGTCTGCTACTTATGATCTGTAAAGCCTTCATAGGGGCTCCAATCTGGTGCTGTTTATTAAGTGATGATTTTTGAGGCTGGTTAAATGAACTTATTGTATCTTCTGCAGCAATCGCAAGTTTGGGTCTTGCTTTCCTCAACTGGCCATCTTGACAGCCAGTTTCATCATGGTGCTTGATGGGTTTTGCAAACGCCTTCAACAATACTGTTCTTGTACTATTAATTCTTAACTATTCCAGAACAGCTGTCTTTCCTGTCTTTAAAAAAAGGGATTTGGTCAGCTGACTGCTGTTGTTGTTGTTGTTACTTAATTACTTAATGTGCAATGTGTGTTGTTTCAGTATTGTTCTAGAATGTAGAAAATAAGACCTTTTTTTGGTACACACATATATACGTGTGTGTGTGTGTGTGTGTGTGTGTGTGTGTGTGTTTACGTGCATCGCAGTGCCTCTTTGAAAAGTCATAAAAACATAATTTGCCAAAATTGCGAGTGAGTGGTACAGAGCTCTGATCTCAACACAACTGAACAGTCTTTGGATTAATTGGAATGTGCACTGTGCACAAGGGCTCTTTGCTCAAAATCAGTGCAGTCCTCTTTTAAAGCCTTTGTGGTTGAATATTCCAAAATCTAGAGTTAAGCCTTCCCACAAGAATTTAGGCTGTTCTAGCAGCGAGAGGGAATGTTCAACAAGTATGCACCTATCAAGTGTCCACAAACTTTGACCAAACAGTAATGTTTGTACAGTATGCTTGTGAGAGCTAGGTTACTGAGGTTGTTTTTTTTTAAATATTTTTTTATCTGTATTTGATCAGGAGGTTCATCTCCAGTGCTTGGAACTAAAATTGCCAAAATTACGTCTGAGAGCAGCACCAACCCAACGCCTCCCATCTCTCTCCAGGTGAACCTTTCGCATTTCAGGAAAAACATCTCTGGGCTGCGCCTTCAGTTGCAGCAAATGAGACAACTCCAGGTAAAGTAAATAAGGAAGTAAAATAAATGGGGAAATTAGTTCATCATGTACATACAATGTGAATGAGACGCATGTGTTGAGTATTATTACATCTATAACTCTGGGTTTTGTGTCTTTTACAGTTGCAGAATCAGGAGTGTGTGCGGGCTCAGATTAAACAGGCAGAGCAGGAGATCAGTGCAAGGCTTGCTGAAGTGTTGAGACGACAGGAGGATCCTGCACAGAGACAACGCGCTCTGGTGGAGGAAGAGAGACACAAATATCTCAGCATGGAAGAATCAGTTCTTACACAGCTGGGGTGAGACACAAAGCTCTGTCCAGTTGTATTGTCTACTGAGGGAGAAAATGGTAGCAATACACAAACCACAATATTATAAAGTGTGGAGCTACTATGATTTTAGTTTTTCTTTTTTTTTTTTGTCATTCCCATCTTGCAAGATTCTCACTTTGAGTGGTGACAATATTGTGAATACAAATTAAAGCGAGTTAATCGAAAGGCACTGCATGGAATAAATCTCCTTTCCTGACCAAATAATTAAGTCAATGATCATTTATATTATATCAGAGATAGTCTTCCAGAAATGTAGGGAGGAGTGGACTAAAGGGAAGAGTTGGGATGGCGTTACTCTCGAGTGTAACTGTGTTATTTTTCGGTCCGAGCACTGGGGGAACACATCTAAACAAACTCTCTCAATAAACCTATACACTATATCAGCTCTTTCATTCATCTGCTGCAGCTCCCTGTGGCTTTGAAAAATAAATAATGAGTATTAAAACTATTGAAGATTATGGTGATCCTGTAACATTAAAATAAAGCATGGTTAATTTTTTGTTGCTCAAAATATTCGCCACAACTGCCGATGTGCGACACCCGCCGGCATGTGATTAATACGAATAGTCCTTTATTCATTCAGGTTGACCGCTGACTAGACGCTCCAGTACACACAAAAAAAAAGATGACGTCACATGGACACAGGAGGCATTTTTGGTTTGCGGCAGGTGGATAATTTAAGTTTGGCTCATAAATATGAGGAGGATTTAAATAGACATTGAGTAATTAATTTGAAAGTTACCTTCAACCCAGCGGCTTTTTTTTGGGGGAGTTAAAAAATTTTTTGTTGCATGCAGAAATAAAATTTAATTTTTTTTGTAGCACTTCATTGATTTTTTTTATACATAGCATAAAGGTTAAAAAAAATGATATATACCATGTTGTATTCATTTTATATGTCAAAAGGGTTTTGTGACTCCCAGTGTTTTCTTTTTTGTGGGAAACGGTCCAAATGCCTCTTTGACCCCTGCACTATACAGTATGGTCAAGGTTAGGGCTGCAACTAACGATTATTTTGATAATCGATTAGTTGGGCGATTGTTTTTTCAATTAATCGGATAACAACTAAATGCTTCTTTAATTTGATGTTTTGCTTATAACTATATAAAACCATAAATCAGGGTATTAGTTATGTATAAAACTAAACTTTAAAAAAATGCAAAAGCCACATATAGAGTTTAATGATCTTTAATTTTGACATTTTAAACCTTAAATTAAAGACAAAGTTTGTTTTTGAACAGCAAAACCCCTCTATCCAAAAAATAAATAAATAAATAAATAAGCAAAACAATTGTTGTACTCTTATTATATTGGATGGCATCTGTTATAGTGGCTGCTTGTTGTGGAGTGCTATGCTGACTTTCTAAAAATAAATAAATAAATAAATAACATAATTTGAGTATGCAAAATACAGCATTTTAACAATAATTGCAGATATTGCCAGCTGATAGAGAAGGAACCGCCAATCAGAAGTAGTGTGTGGACGTCTGTGATTGGCTGGTTTTGTGGCAGTTTTGTAACACTGGACAAAGTTGAGCGAGCGTACAGGCAGAGTCGAGCGCGCACAGAAAATAAATGTTGCTTGTGCGTGAAGGCAGAGTCGAGAAGTCGCGCGTGCACGGAGAACATGTTGCGCGAGCAGGGGAGCTGCAAAATTTTGTATCAATCCGATACCAAGTAAATACAGGGCCAATATCGCCGATACTGATACCAATACCGATATTTTTTTATTTTTAGCACATGACATAAATTACATTTACTTTCTTGCATAGGAGATATCACTATATCACAATTTATGAAGGGATTGCATAATTTTGCTAAATCTGAATACATCTATGATTTGCTCTTAGAATGCCTGTAATGAGTCCTGTGTGAGGTTAACACAAACAGGACATTTTCAAATATGAAAAAATATATTATTGTAATAAACTCAATACACAAACATAAAACTGCATGAAAATTACAAGAATAGTAATAAAATCATTTCCGCAAGGCTCCTTGTAATGTTTATCACTTTTGGGGGAATCACCTAGGTGAAATAACAAAATGATAAATTTTAGTCTATAGCCTATCCACTTGTAGCATAAAAAAGCAATCATATAGTGTCCCTTTCATGGTTAAATTAAATACACACCGTGAACACACACCCAGCGCAGTGCGGTTTTTTGTTAATCTTAGTTTTCATTAAATAACATTAACAACGATTCATAAATATTGTAACAAATGTATTATTCACTTTTAGTTGTTCATTAATACATTGTTAACAAATGACACTTTATTTGTAAAGTGTTACCATTTTTCAACACCAGCAAAATAATCACTTCAGATAACCACATTTTGTGGTGAATAAAACCGCAGTTTTACAAGAAATACCACAGTTGTTATGGTTACTATAGTTACTATGGTTAGTGTAAGCAATTGTTAATTTGTGGTTTATATTACCCATGGTTACGTTTTGTTACAACAACTATGGTGATGACACTTCATGCTGAAGATCCAATATAACTAAAACATATTTTTACCAGTGTTAGCCATCTGGATATTTCTGGGGCTGAAAGGACTCTGCCAGTGACTTCTGTCTCGCTGTCGGCGGGGCTCTGTCTGAAAGATTTGCCTCCTCTTTTTGTAGTTCCAAGCTCTCTTTGTCATGTCGTTTTATGTGTTTGTGTAAGTTGGTGGTGTTACGACAGTAGCGAATGACCTTTTTACAGATATCGTAGATATCGTAATTCAGATATCGTAATTCGCTGTGTTTTCATTCACAGCAGCAACATACTTCTACACAGAAGTTTTTATCTGCCAGCTCCACGATACCAAGGCAGGCACGCGCCGCGCTCTCACTCTCCCTGCAGCTGCTTGTTTTAGGCGCTGCAGAGTCACGTGATGGTAGGGCAACAAAACACAGCAAAGCAGGGAGGGGTGACCAATGTGCATGACGTGTGAAAAGAGCTGCACAAGAGAAAGTGTTGTATACAACCTAATTTTAAATATTATATTTCATGAAAAATAAATAAAATCACTGGTTTAATAAAGCCCTTAATATCGATATTTTACGTTTTGGATCATTTCCGATGCAACCCCTATATCGAAAGTATCGATATTAAGGATCGATACCCCCACCCCTAGCAGACGCTTCTGTAACCTCCATCGCACGAGCGGCTGTGTATCTGTGTGTATCTGTGTGTATCTTTGTGTATTTGTGCATCTTGTGGTCGCGCTCCTCAGTAACGTGAGCAGTCCAACTAATCAATAGCGACATTCGTTGACAACGAATTTCATCTATCGATTAGTTGTTGCCGCTCTAGTCAAAGTTTGTAAAAGTAAGTGCTATTTTTTATTTGTGTGTGTATTTCTTTACATGTAAAGTTCAAGTGTTAAAATAACAATTTAAATAATTAACTTATTTTTCCCTTTACTTCTATATATATAACAAATAATCTGAATTGCAGAATAAATGTACAATAAAATATTTAAATGGAAATAATTTTAGAACTATATTATCTTGTTTATTTTCTAAATGTGCAAATCCCCATTTATAGTGTAGAAAGTTTTTAATTATGCCTCAAGGCAGTGGTGGCTCAACAGTGACTCTGTGTTACCGATCAGAAGGTCAGGAGTTCAAGTCCTAATATGGAAAACAAAAACAAAATGGTGTGAAATTATTCAATTTATGTGTAATAAATCTAGAATATTTGAGTTTCATTTAAAATTTTTACATTTTAGTTTTGTACTTAAATCCTTATTTTAAATAAAACATCACGGATAGGAAGATACTTTCACCTGGTCTAGATCTCTATGCAATGCCATACAAAGCAAAGGGCTAGCAAGCACTCAACAGATTATAGCCATGAAATAGTGCCTAAGTGTAACACACTTGGATAAAAGACCTGTTCTACATCCTGCCCATGCATGAGCTCAGTGTGAATCTCATGGAATTTATGTTGAAATCACTGGTTTGAGATTTAAGGCTTTAAAAATCCCTCTCTATAGTGCACATACCCATGAGGAATGTGCAATTCAATCTCCACTTTCTATATGAGCAAGTGTACAGGTTGGTTGAGCCAGTTTTGCTTCAAATACACTAACACTGTGAAGTGTGCAGATGTTTAAGTGCTGTTAGTGGTAGGGGTTACCACATACTTGCTGATACCCGTGTGTAAAGTGCCCTCACTTTTAATTTTTAAGAAATAAATTCATACAGTGAGTTTGAGTCGAATTGTTTGCGGGACTTCAGAGTTAAAAAAATTAATTGCATTTTGACCTTGAAGATCTATAAGTGTAAACCATTTGCAAGGCAATTTACGAACTACCTCTGGGGACGTCTTTTATGGCAGCAAAATAGCACCTTTCTTAGTTTTCTTTAATGAATATGTATTGTTTCTGCAAAAGTTTTTCTAATTCAGGAGGGTTGAAAATGGGGGCTGCTTATCAACATAAATATTAATCTAGCTAACTGTAATACATTTGGAAGTGTGAGATCCAAGGCCGGTGTAATGGAACTTCATGATTGGTTACACATTACATAGTTTAGAATGACATCAACGGCACTAAGGTTACAGAGAGTACAGAATAATTCGAGCAGTCAGTCATGTTCTTATCGCTCCTTGGTATGCAGAGTTACCCTGAAAGCATTGTGTTCTGTTCACTCCCTTATCTGTCTGAATAAGCATATACAGACACAGCATAGCAATTTGGCACATTTTGAACCAATGTTACTCAGTGTAAGAAATGTGCTTACATTTAACTGATTTTGTTTTAACATATGAACGTATTAACACATACCGAATTTAAATCATAACGCCATCTCAGTAACTGTAAAGGCACTGCTGGAGTGACTGGCAGCATGAGCAATGTAAGGCAATGAGTAACCCTCCTGTCATTGACCAGTAATGATACTTCATGCGTTTTTTTATTTTTTATTATTATTTACATAATGTGAAATGTTACTTGGTTGTGTAAACTCATGAAAACCTGCTTAATTCAGTTTGCTGATGCACGGGAAATTACTTGGAATAAGCTGTATTTAGATGCTAAATGCTTTTAGTGTGTCAGTGTGGAATCAACCTGCAGCATTAGAAAGAGTGTAAAAATGGGTATGAAAATACCCATATTTCTTGGCGGACAACTCTCTTCTTTATGCCATTATATTTTCTCTGTAATCTGTAATTGTAACTGGATGTCTAAGATAGAAATTAGACATGGCATTAAATAATTTAGCATTTAAACTGTAGCTTATTAAATGATGTTGTAGGGGGTGTAAAATATTTCTCCAAGCTTTTATGAAAGATTTTCTTTTCTTTATTTTTAAATAGACAGTGGCGCTATTAGCGTGTGTGTGTGTGTGTGTGTGTGTGTGTGTATACGCGCACATGTGTTTATACGTGTGAGAGTCGTCCAACACAGTAGCCCCCTCTCTCTGAATCTCCTCTCTCGTCTAACACCAGCCACGGTACTTTTCAAAGGTAAAGTGCAGGTTAATTTGTTTTACTTTTACTTAATACTTTATATTAATCATTTTTATTTGAATTTGTGTAAATTTGTGTATATTATATATATTTGTTTTGTGGAACGAATTGTCAGTGTTTCCATTATGGGGGGAATTGCCTTTGATATATGAGTGCTTTGATATACAAGCACGCTTCTGGAACGAATTATGTTCGCAATCCGAGGTTTAACTTTATCTTGTAATGACTTAGGGATGGTGAATTGATAAGATGTGCAGTATTTTTCTGTGCTTCATCGAAACTTTCATATAATAAATTGTAATCATGATTCTCTGGGACCTTTGCTGTTGTAAATAAAAGCATTAAACATGTGTGCAGGGATCTGGAGCAATATGTACAGTCTGTGAGAAGGGACTCAAGCTCGGCCACAGCTGCGAGACCAATCACACTGAAGGAAGTAGAGGAAGGAGCAGTGGGCCTGAGGAAGGTTGGGGAAAGTCTGGCAGCACTCAAAGGTAAAAGAAAAGTATAATACACTACTGTTGTAAAGTAATCCCTGCTGTACTGTACGTCATGTGAAAAATGCTTGGCTATGTGCCAAGATAGATGAGGTCATTGCTTTTTTTAGCACATAAATGATTACATTTATATTTATTGTGCACATGCAAGGCACATCATAATATACATCTTTAAGAACAGATATGGATATTTTGAACACAAAACAGATCCAGATAACAGTGTTGTGTTACACTCACAGCCATGCACAAATGACTCACACATTCTACAGTGCTGTACTTTGCACAGCGATACTTCTTTACATAAAGAAATGTCCTCAAATCACCAAATATGGCAGTCAACTCCCCTTTAAATACTCCCTAGCTTGTTCATGATGCTACATTTTTGGCACATTTAAATGGTTTGTTGAAAAATTTAACAAGAAATAAAGTGAGCCACCCATCTCCAATACCATCCTGCTAGATCCTAACCAGCTGTGCTGTTCAGCACTGTGTGTGGTTTCCCTGATACTGAATATGCTGTTCTGTCACTAAAGTTTCTGCAGTTATATAATCATAAGCATGTTCACACAAGAATACCTTGAAAAATCATATTTACAACTTACCACACAGAAACGAATTAAAAAATAGCTGCGAGAGGTGAGACTCTGCTGAGTAATTTGACACCATATATACAATTAATACAAATAAATGTAAGTGACTGTAGCAAAAATGGCAAAAGGCAAACCTTTATTTGCATTGCCAAAGATTTTCCCTATAAAAATTATTTTTCCAGTTGCATGGCTTCCTACTCTGTATGTGCCATTTAAGCTTGAGTTCACTACTCATGAACAAACAATCATGAGTTAGAGCTGTACAGATGGTACTCAAGCGGTATTATACTTTTACCATTGCGCCTCACTGCGACGGCATTTGGGTTTGTGCATTTGCTGGCTTTTACCCCTGAGTGGCGCTATATAACTATAGCCTCAGGCCTTAGTTCATTCTCTCAAGGATTAATAAGCCGCTGCTCCTTTAGAGCAGTAGTTGCGGAAAAAAATCAAGTGAAACATTGCAGTTAAACAAATTCATAATCATAGTACTAAAATTACAGTACAAATTTAGAATTCAAATTAGATAAAATTTTATTAGGATCAAATTTAAGCAAAGTAAACGTTAGCACAGTGGGCCTTTAGATTTTATCATGTGTAAGTAGAAAAGCTATGCATGTAGGGTTTTGTCATCTTATAGTTTGTTCTTTAAATTTGTAGTAGATTTATTAACTGAAATAAATGAAAGTCACCGGCCTCCTGGGCAAGTAGAAGTGTTTACTGGCATCAGCAAATATCAGAATGATTCATCCAATAATTTATTCATTTAACTTAGATTTCAATTAGAATTCAGTCACTTCAGTCACTTAGAACATTTTCAAGTTAAGGTGTATCATCATCATTATCATAATATTAACAATAATAATATACATATACATTATATATATATAATATACACATATTGACATATACAGTCAAGCCCAAAATTATTCATAGCCCTGGCAAATTCTGGCTTAAAGTTACTTTTATTCAACCCTCAAGGTTTTTAAAAAAAATTTATTAGAAATGACACAGGCATCTCCCAGTAGATAATAAGACAATGTACTGTACAAGAGGGATCATTGTGGAAAAAATATTACTCAGCTTTTATTTACATTTTAACAAAATGTCCAAAATTATTCATACCCTTTTCAATAATCAATAGAAAAACCTTTACTGGCTATTACAGGCAATCAAACGCTTCCTATAATTGCTAACCAGCTTTTTGCATGTCACAACAGGTATTTTTGCCCATCTTTAGCGATGAGCTCCAACTCTTTCAGGTTGGAGGGTCTTCTTGCCATCACCCTGAGCTTTAGCTCCCTCCACATAGTCTCAATTGGATTTGTGTCAGGACTCCGGCTGAGCCACTGCAAAACGTTAATGTTTTTGTCTGCTAACTATTTCTTCACCACTTTTGCTGTGTTTTGGGTCGTTGTTGTGCTGAAATGTCCACTGGTGCCCAAGGTCAGATGCTCTGCAGACTGCCTGATGATGTTGTTGAGAATTTTGATGTATTGCCCCTTTTTCATGGTGCCGTTTACTGTGATTAGGTTACCTGGTCCACCGGCTGAAAAACACCCCCAAAACATTAGGTTCCCACCGCTATGTTTGACAGTGGGGATGGTTTTCTTAGGGTTGAAGGCTTCTCCTTTTTTACACCAAATGAAGGCTACATCATTGTGGACAAACAATTAAAGTTTTGTTTCATCTGACCATAAAACGGAAGACCAGAAATCTTCTTCTTGTGTCCAGATGAGCATTTGCAAAGGCCATGCAGGCATTTGTGTGCCTTATCTGAAGAATTGGTGTCCTCCTTGGTCTGTTCGTACCCCGTGGAACCCAGCGGTGTGCAGTGTCCGTTGGACTGTCTGCCTTGAGATGTTCCCACCAGCAGAAACCAGATTCATCTGGATTGCCTTGATGGTGATCCTTGGATTCTTTTTTCCCTCTCTCACTATCCTCCTGGCCAGCACAGGTGTCACTTTTGGCGTCCTCTGAGCGTTTTCACAGTGCGGAATGTCTTGTTTTTAATATAGACTGTATGCCTAATATACTTGGCACTATAGCCACTGGAACTTCAAAACATTTAGATATGGTCTTATAGCTCTTTCCTGACTTGTGAGCAGCCACAATGTGCAACCGCAGGTCCTCAGTGAGCTCCTTTGTCTTAGCCATGACTGTCCGCAAACCAACAGCAGAGAGCTTCTGGTTTTCATCTGTTGAGTTGATTAAAACAGCTGTTTCCAATGAATCAGGGTAATTAGGATACTTTAGAACAGCTTGGACTATTTGGAATGGTATAGCACGTTGGATTTTCCCATAGACTGTGACAGTTTGCAAAGGGTATGAATAATTTTGGACATGCCACTTTTTGTTCAAATATAAATAAAAGCTGAGAAATATTTTTTCCCACAACGATGTCTCTTGTACATTGTCCTATTATCTTTTGGGAGAAGCCTGGGTCATTTCCAGTAAAAAAAAAAAAAACTTGCTGGTTGAATAAAAGTAACTTTAAGCCAGAATTTGCCAGGGGTATGAATAATTTCGGGCTTGACTGTAGCAGTTTTTTTAGTTGCCAATACCGGTATTACCACATTGACTTATAAATATTTTTTTTACAAGTAAATTTGAAACTTGCATGCGTTTGAATACAAGATGGTAAAATTCTGCAGTTCCTCTCTAATCATACAGGTGGTGTGTATTAAACTGTTCACACATCGGCAGGCAGCACAGTACCCTGTGTGATAGCAACAAATTATTGGCAAGGTTTGTTTAGAATTGTAACAAAAACAGAAAAAATATATATTATATCGGATCAGTATTTTTATATAATCATGACACTAACACAATCGCAGTACAAATTAAATCAGCACCTGATAATTTAGACTGCATTATGATGATTCTCCTCTCTCTCTCTCTCTCTCTCTCTCTCTCTCTCTCCTGTGTGTTTGTGTGGGTTGGGATATTAATCAGGAGACTTTCCAGTGTTACAAGGGCGAATGAGGGCTGTGCTCCGAGTGGAGGTGGAGGCTGTGAAGTTTCTTAAAGAGGAGCCACACAAACTGGACAGCATGCTGAAGAGGCTCAAATCACTTACTGAAACACTCAGCACTTTACGGAGGTACACTTTTGTATGTTTGTTGTGTGAACCTGTAAAGCTGATTTGTAATACACTACATAGCCAAATGTTTGTGGACATCTAATGACCATACCCATACAGTGGATATAAAAGGTCTGGACAGACTTTTTTTAAACAACATAAACAGCTTCAGAACCTTTATTGCAAAATTCCAACCAATAAAATTAAACACAAGAAGAATGATTTAAGAAAAAAGTTTTTTAAAAAAAGAGAGAGAGAGAGAGAGAGAGAGAAATAGCATGGTTGCATAAATGGTTCTAAACTAAGGAAGGGTCTATGGCTTTGAGGTTGTCGGTATAAGATTTGCACATTTTAAATAAGATCATAGTTATAAGCTTATAACAGTATAGTCGAAATTCTGAATAGAAAACTAAAAGATCTATTTATTCTTTTGTTTTTGTGTATACGGCTGGGCTGGGCTGGGTTGAGGGGGTCGGTTGGTTCAAGGAGGTCTCATATTTTCTTAGATAAGGGGGGATTTGGAAACCACTGCCCTAAACTAATGCTTAGCTGAATAACTTTTAAATCTTATCTCTGCATGCAGTCTTTTAGATGAGAGTCAGTTCTCCACTTTTGCTTTTTTTTCCTTGATGGGAATCTTGCAGTTCTTTCACAGATTTTCGATTAAGTTAAGACCCAGACAAGATGCTACCACCTCCATGTTTCACTGGCAATGCTCTTTTTTTTTGGTGATATGTTTTTTTTAATTATTATTTTGTATTGTGGCCAAATATTTCAACTGGATTGGCTGGTGCAGTCAGTACTTGCCAGAAATTACTGCATGTGACTGACTTTTGAAATATTAAATATTGAATATAGGAATGGATTAGCTGGTCATATGTGGTAGTATGGATGCACATCTGTCAGCAATTACTCACCAAGTATTAAGCCAAGCCACAGTATAAATTTGATATTATGTAAATATATAAAACCAAATCTTGGGGAGTCCATTAAAATGGGTCTGATGCAGCTCTGCAAATTCACAGTGTTTTAGGAGCACTAGGTAGGACTGTGTGGCACTGGCAAACTGGCATATACCAGGTTCACAGGTTGGATATGAACTCTCCTTCACAGAATTATGCGAACGGCCCCAATGAGGCCCCATTTTTTTGATGTCTTATTTGGTTTTTCTATATTTTTGATTGAATACTTGTGTCTCTGAATGTTCAAAATTATCGAAAGGGAGTTTTGCATTTTAGTTGTATAATTAACATGTAGTTAACAGTATGAAAACCAAAACATCCAGTGATTTGAAGTGCTGTGGGCAGAAATGCCTTGTTGATGAGATTGGTCAGTGATGAATGATTAAACTGGTTAAAGAATACAGGAAGGCAATGGTAACTCAAATAACCATTCTTTACAACAGCGGTGTGCAGAAAACTGTGACCAGAATAAAACGATTCCTGAAAAATAATTTAATTCATGAATTTTGTTGTTGATTCTGGAGATAAATGAGTGAACATGTGGCTCTATGCATTCTATGTTAATACACTCATTACTATTCAAACCTGTGTATATGTGTGTTATGTAGGAATGCCACAGAGGGTTTACTGAAACCAGATTCTGTCATTACCACGATGGTGGATGAGGCAGAAGCAGTGCCTCCTGCGGAGCTCCACAGCACAGTCCCTCTATTCGAGCCTCAGAGATCCTCTCTGAGTTCAGAAGTGGTCAACTCCAAGACTCTAGTACCCCACAGCACCCAGAGATCTTTCCCAGCCACTCCAGAGCTGCCTACGAAGCAGATCAGCAACAAACAGAATGTTGAAATATACAGCGCAGCTCAGCCAGAACTCGCAGCACCCCTGAGCAGCAGCGGTGGACTGCCTCTTAGCATCGCTCGTTGTAACGGATCTTCCAGCAGTGAATCTTCAAACCTATTTATCGAGGAGATCATCAGTCACAGCAAGGGCAAGAACAGAGCCCCATCCATTGAGGTGAGGTCCAAAGAAAATGTGAATTGAAAAGAAATCAGATGCTTGTACACAGACCCAGGTTGTCGAACGGGGAAATTCATGGATGCGAATTGGCGAAGCAATAAACACGTCCAACTGGCCGAGTGAACCATGTTAATTATAAAGCATCAGCAAAGAACATGCAATCCCAAAAACCCAGCATCCAAAACACAACGTAGTAAAATCTAATTAGACTGAACTGTTTAGTCTGTTTTTATTGGTTTGTGTTATTAAATTTAGCAATTTCTATGCTCTTACTACTTTTATTGAACCTGCTTGTGCATATTGTATGGTAGTTCAGATTTGCTGGTTAATAAACACAGGCTGGTTATACTGGTCATGGTGAGCATTACGGTGACTGGAGAGGATTCAGGCTCAGCTTCAGGACATCTATTTTATTACAAGGCTATGATCACCCATTACACATGGACTTCCAGTCACTACAGCGAGTCACTACAGGATGGCAAAATCCGAGACTAGACATTTTAGATTTTTATTCCTGTAGCTGTCGACAGACTGAATCTATTCATTTAGTTTCAAGATTTGCACACCTGTATTGTATGATATTTTATTCCATGTGGAACTATATTTTTTTAATTGATGGATGAAATTTTAATGGTCTATTTAATGCCTGGCTGCAAACAAAATTTCCTTTTGTATATTAATAATAATAAGAATAGTAATAAGAATGTTCAAATTCAATATTTTCTTGCAATATTTTGTCCACATAGTGCGTGTTCTTCCTCAATGTGACATAGGGGTTATTTGTTTACACAAGTTCAAGAGCAGAAAGCTGTAATTGCGCAAATGGAAGCAATTCTGAGAACAGTTTTAGAATTGCAAAACTGTTAGAGGAACTTTACATTCTAGCTTATAATTTAGAAATGACCATTGCAAACATTAGAAAATGGAACAAAACAATACTGACCTGTCAAATGTGACAAACGACATAACCTTCAAACAGAAACAGAGCAACGTGTTCATATAACCTCTTTTATAATTATTACTCTTCAGACCTTTTCATCTTCCATTCATGACTGTTGCGTAGAGATCAGCACAGCATGTTTAAGTTTTTTTTCCCCCATCCCTCCCTCCCCATGACCTGTCCGTGAGCAACCACACACCCATTGCTTATTAGCTGGACCAATGTTAAACGTATGTACAGTATGTACAGTATGTACTGTATGCTGTTAATTTTTCATTTACTGAGCCAGTGGTTGTGTACACATACCTGATTTTTTTTATTGTACCTATAAGTGTATCTATAAAAAAATGTACATTTCTGCACTTCATAAGGGTGACCATTTCCAAGTGCCCTATGAACGGTTCTGGATTAGAGTCAATTCTTACAATACAGTTATTCCTGTATACTTTTAGACAGTTAGGTCATTGAGTCATGCTTAGTTTTGTATTCTGTTCACTATATTGAAGTTCACCTAGTTCATGCAAGTTTGATTTCTTTCTGTTCCTAATATATACTGTATATATTTAGTTGCCTTGATTTTGTGGTATTTATGTTGTTATTCTGTTAATCTCTGTGTAGGCAGCTGAGAAAGAGTGGGAAGAAAAACGACAGAGCTTGTCTCATTATGATGGGCTCGGGTTTGAGAAAATGCTGCAGGAAGCAGAAGCCAAAATGCTGAGGGGAATACCAATCATGGAAGGCGCAGTCGATGGGATCAGGCCAAGCCCTGCTGCAGCGCCCCCTCCTGCCACAGAGGAGCGGGTGGAGAGCCCCAAGACTTCTGCACTCCAAACTCAAGGTCAGATGTCATCCACACACTTATTGTGCTCAAAAGAAATATTAATATGGTCAAAAAGAAACGACTTTGTAGTTAACACACCCACTCGGTATACAGTGTCCTGTGGGAGTGTTCTAGTGGCAAGACCGGTTGTCTCTTTTTGTACTATACACTGAAGACGAGGGTTTGAGATCAAGCGATCAATATGAACACACAGATCAAAATTTCAGATTTATTTCTTGGTCTTTTCATCTAGATGTTTTAAACATAGTTACATATTTAACATTTTTTATATTTATATTTCATTCTCAAAATTTAAGGTTAGTATATTGAAAGTAAGTAGCGAATATACATTTTGCTGAAATTGTGTTTATATGTACATTTAGGGTAGACATCAGAGGATATAAAGTTTAATCATCTTAACATCGTAACGTATTTAACTATATACATATTACTCTGTGGTGTCTAAGGGCCTCTTCTCTATGAGCAGTTAATACGGGTTACCTGTGTGCGTTCTACTGTGTAGTAGAGTGTTTGAATTGCAAGAGGAATAAAAATTTACTAATTTACTTTTAATGTAGAGGTGATTTGTCCATAGCATTCTGCATCAGAAAAAGCCAGGCCTGTTACCCCTGAGCTACCATTCCAATCTGATTTTATGATTTTAAAGTTACACTAAATAGTTGTTATGTACCAACATACTGTATATTGTACTATATTATGATTGTATTAATTGCATTGCAGAAGACAAGCAGCCTGACCCTCCCAGCTTCGAGAAGTCTACTAAAACAGGATCTGACAAAGCTCCAAAACTAGAAAAGGCCACTAAAGCAGTTTTGGGTAAACCTGTAATGCCCAACCTGTCAATCAAATCAAGCATGGAAAGGCAACCAAAGTCTAAGGACAAAGCTACCAAGACAAGTCAGAACTCAGAGAAGGCCAGCAAATCTCCCCCTCCACCTCCCCCCCGCAGGAACTACATCAACAGCACTGGAGTCACCACCACCCGCTCAGCCGAGGTCAACTACGGCTCCAGGAAGGAATCTGGATCTGCACAGGTTTGTTTTTTTATTGTTTGCCCTGGTTTATAGTTTGATGTCAAAGGATTTTTGAACTGGGAAGGCATCATACACTATTTCATACTTTATATAATTAAGCCAAGAACACACATAATCACATAACATATCAAAGATGTCAACTAGGGAGGTGGAAATTCAAAAATAAAGGATGGATAACAGAAGAGACAAGATACTTCCTCAATGGTTTCAGGAAACTGAGGTGGTTAATCTGTAGTCAGTTGCCGCTATCTGTTTGTCTTACCTTATAGTTGACATCCCTGATGCTCCATGTGACCTCAAGGGTTACTTAAACAAACCCAGTGGGGACTTGCAGGCTCTCATTTACAGCAAAAAGTAGAGGCTCTTACCACATGTCTGAGTTCTGAACATTCTTATGAACGAACATACAAAGCATCTGATTTAACTGTTCATGCAGGAGATAAAGCTGGTACAAATTGATTTCATTTCCAATACTTTGTACAGTTTATGTTCATGTAAACAGGTAGTATTTTAAACAGCCGGATTTTTTGGGGATTCTGAATCAGGGTCTTGATTAATGGTAGTGGCGTGGCTGGTGGATTTAAGAACCATGAGACAGTTTTATGTCTTCATTCACTCCTAACTGTCCTTCCAGAGAATTGTGATGAGCCTTTTCGAGCTAACAGTAGACTGCCATAATATACCTTGGACTGGATGTGATGTGAACATGTTTATATAATGTCATTGATTTTAAGATCTAGGAACTTCTGAGCAATTCACTGAATTACATTTTGGGAAAAATTCAATGCATTTTATGATTCTTAGCCCACAAAAGTTGTGCTTTAGACAGTAGCTGTCAACATGAGCAGGGGAAGCATGATTGATACAGGGAACAGCAGTTACTTATATGAAAACACGGATAATCACATGCCATGACACAGCTTTTGACCTTCCAGCCAAGGCTAAGTAGGTTAGAAATATTTTTAAGAAAAATTAGGCCATGGCACATTTTTAATGATCTGGAAGTCGAATAATAATAATAATAATAATGATAATAATTATTATAATATGCAGATACTTGAATCATGAACCACTCTGACAGGCTGTGATAACAAACAGTTTCCAGTCAGTTTCAGTCACTCTGATGTAAATGCCTTTGTGACAAGATGAGATCATGTAGAAATCCAAGGAAAGAGTTTCCTTTTGTCAGTATTTCTCCCTTACACAAGGTGTAGGGTATGACAGATATCTTCAATTGTCACTAGGTTACACAAAAGTGTACACACAGAACACAAGAGAAGGGCTTTTGGTCTACTTAGCATTAGGGTTCTAGCCAGAGTCTAGTATGATGCACATCTGTTCATTTTCATGGACAACTTCCACTGTGGGTTTTCAAGGTTATAAAGAGCCAGGAATTGGATGTCTTGATGTCTGTTCCTTTTCTTGCTATCAGAAAGAGACCTTTAAAACACTGTTGAGCAAGATGGCTTACTAGGGCAAACAGGCATTTAAACTGGCTTAAAATGGCAACCACGGTTTCTGTTTTTGGCAGACACCAAGGTCAAGGAATTGCCCTCATCCCACTGAGAAAGAGTAAGTGAATAGAAGGACGCAAGCGTGCAACCAAAGAGGAGAATGCTGTCCGTGCACCAGGTCTATGTAAACAGAAAGCCTGCGCCCTGGTTTATTCATACATTCATACAGTACACAGCTCTTAAATAGTGTGCTTCTTGTATTACAGAATTCCTGACCACGTTAAAGTTATTACAATAAAATGCAGTAAAACAAATTAAAGAATTGTAGGCAACAGATCATCTTTTTGATCTACAAAATGGGGAAAAGGCTATTGTGCTAGAGGATTTGAGTGCTGGCCCAGAATGTCTATGTGTATTGTAATAGTGCATAGAACCTGGTGGGTGGGAAGGTCACGGGAGACAGGCCGTCTTTGACAGTTTTTACAAGTAGTGTATTTTGCTGTTTTTCTAACCCTCAATGGAAAACACCAATAAAACACTGTCCCAGTATTTTGGGGCTTTTCTTTTTTTCTCAGTGCTTTACACACTCAGATGGGCTGAGGTGTATCTTTGCCCCCTGTGTTGCATTTTCCCCCTGAAAGGAGAAACAACCTAAACACACACAGTAATCTTACTCAGAATCATGTGTTACCTGCTAATTTCTTGCAATTATTATTTTGACAAGATTATTGCTTAAAGTATAACAGGATTTTTACTCTACAGGAAGTTGATGTCGATGGTCAAAATCCGGCATCTCGGCATGCACCAAGGAGCCCTTTAGAGGTGAAGCCCAAGGCCTGCACTCCTTCTCTTCCTGTCACAGCTTCTGCCAATCTGGAAGAGGAGGATGAGGGGAATAAGATCATGGCGGAACTGCAGGTGGGAGATCTATATACAGTATTGCTGCTCAGATTGTCAATAGAATGGTAGTGATGAGAATCACTAGTCATCAACTGATACAATATAATCACGACACGATCTTGGTGTCGATGAAGTTAATTTTGCAATTCTGTACATATCGTGATTTTATAAATATGCCGTTTTAATATTAATTTGTTCATGATTTTGTTACAATTTAAAGATCTTAAGCCTAAAAAAGAAAAATTGTCATAACTTGAAAGGTTTATCCCTTATCTTTATTCAACAACTTTACAACTCAATTGAGTAATTAAATGTATCCTGTTCCTTATAACCTTTTCTCACTTAAAAAGCAAGGGCAGCATTTAAACAATACAAACTAACTTCAAATGAAAGTGTTTTAACATTCAACTCAAAAGAGTTTAAATGAAACAAAAGGCTATATGTTTACTGAGCAGCATGTATCCCTGTCTTCCACTGTAATTATTATTTCTAAACAAACATAGCTAATAATTTGCTCCTACCACACGGGATGCAGATGTGGGAATAGTTCAGAATGCGCCACCTGTAGGACGATAAACAAACAGACATTTTATCACCTCAAATGCCTCCAAAGTCTTGAGCCTGTGTTGAGCACTTGTGACCACGCGGTCATACACAGCTTTTAACATGCGTGTTTTGAGACTGGTGTAAGCTTGTGTAATGAGTGGATTTGTGACTAATTTGCTTGCAGAGTTTGGAGAAAAAGTACAATCAGAGCCGCAAAATTTGCCATAAAAATGCATTTGTGTTGCACTACTCAGAAACTCATGTACTTGGCACAGAATCGGTAATGTACACAGTGATGGATCATGGATGATCAAGCTGAAAAACAACCAATTCTGGTTGACCGTTGCATCTGCATTATAAATGTAATAAGTCATTAAAAAAATTATTTTGGAGTCAGTGTGGGGATATTTACTGTAACATGGCACACAAAAGAACAGAGATTGATTGATTGTTCTGCGATATTCGTAGAGAGGAATTAGAAATAATCAAATGGTTTTAGAAACACTGAGCACTTTGTTGGGAACACTTGTTCACCTGTGCGTTAATCCACTGATCTAATCAGCCAGTCATGTGGGGGCAGTGCAGTGCAGAAACTCATGCAGATACAGACCAGCGGCTTTGTGTGATGTTCACATGAGCAAATTGGGCAGAAGATGATCTTGGTGATTTTGACCATAGTGTACTTTATTGATCCCAAAGTTAAATACAAACATCCAGTAGCAAAGGACACAGTAACATAGTAACTACCCAGTTTTCTCAGAAGAATAAATGACATTTTTTGTGTAGTCAGTCAGTGCTTACTGTCCAGTCTATTTACTCATCCAGTATTTGCATGTCCTTACTACCTCATGTTAACTCCTCATTAGAGAGTGGACCTGGACTGGCAAAATGCAATCACGACCTGCTTGATTTTAATAGTGTTCAAATGTCATCATTTCAACTACACCAGGTCCTATCCCAGGCTCCTTTACTTTACTCCTTAAGGTGCTACGTGCTGCCGACCTGAGGTCTGAGAGGTCAGAGAGTCGCTCCAAGGCCTTTATAATGTGTGCAGTGCCCCTGGCCTAAAAAGATTAAACTCTTTAGGGCAGCTCTTCTTAGGGACTGTAATAAGGCATGATTTGTCCCTAGTTGCAAACTCAGATCAAATATGTATTGAAGTGGCTCGCTTAGTTCTTCAGCATTCTAAGAGACACCCTATCCGTGCCAGCTGCCTTGTTGAGTCTCTTCAGTTCTCTTTTGACCTGATCTGCATGACGATTGAGATGGCAGCTGAGGGGAGGGGACGTAAGAACTGAACAGTAGGCTCAGCATAGGCAGGAAAATCCGTTGTAGGACCAGTTGAAATCATTGTCTTTTCCCATACCCCCCTCTTAAACATTGTTGTTTTTTGTTGTCTTTTTACAACCTGTTGTGTCATTTGTACCATTACAGAACTACAAGTTATTTTCTTGCAGCTTTATCTCCACTTTCCCTCTGTATGACTCCTTGGCCTGCCTCAGTCTGATCTTGTGCTGCCCTTAAAAATGCCTTCTTTTTTAGGTTAAGGAGGTGCTTGACATTGCTGGTAATTCAGGGTTTGTTAATCGGGAAGTAGCACACAGTTTTATCAGGAACAGAGATGTCCATGCAGAAGTCGAGGTAGTCAGTCATGCAATGTGTGATCCCCTACACGTCTTCTAAATGAGGCTTCTGCAACAATTCCCACACAGTGCTCTCATCAAAACCCCTCAGGGTCTCCTCTGCCTCAGGAGACCAATTCCTAAACAAGCAGGTGGCGTTGGCTGGCTCGTGTACTGAGGCTAAGAAGGCCAAGGGGGGTGACATTCACTTCCCTCACTTTAGCACACAGCAGGTTTATGTCCTGTTTTTTTCTGGTGTGGTAATTCACAAGCTGATGATGTAGTGAGTGTAGAATTCAGTCACATGATTAAAGAAGAAATGCTTGAATGAGTAGGCGAGTATATATATTTCTCACATTCATTTTAAAAATGCAATGTTTAAGTGGGTTTGATTTGAGTGATGGCAAAACAACATATTGATGTGCAGTAGTGGCCTCCTTTTAAAGGATGAGTTTTTCTATTGTACTAACAGATGTATAAAAATAGCAAGTAATAGTTTCATATAGGATTAATTTTCATTCTCTTATTTAAGAATTTACACTAGTCTGGACGCAGGCATGATATAAATCAACACCCAGAATGGTGCCATCCCAATTTAGGATGACTAAAATTACATGAACAATTCACAAATTATGGCATTCCTTTAGAGATTTTAGCTCTTTAAGAACTTTATGAGCATGTGTTCATTTGCTTTTTGTGATATGCTTTTTTGGCAGTGAATTTCATAGTCTTTGTGTAATGGTGTTAGTTTGGCATATATGATGGGGTAGGATTTAACTACAAATTCAAATATCGTCAGTTTCCACAGTAGCTGATTTGTGCAAAGGAATGAGATGAGGCACTGTGTTTGTCATGCAGACAATGCTCTATAGGTTACTACAGTATAGGAACATGCACCCTAACCCCCTACAAATATTTTCCCCCTCTCAGGTTTTCCAGAAGTGTTTGGTTAAAGACATAGAGCTCAAAGGTTTGGTAGAGCCACAGATCAAAGAGATAAGATCTGGTGCTTTACTCCACTTTAAAGAAAAGAAGGTAATGGGCATGACATCTTTTAACTATCCCACTAGCTGCTTGTTCCTACATATAATTTGTCCCTAATGGCTGCTCTTAAAATATCTGTTGCCATTTCTACTCTTCTTACTGTACATCTTATGATGTTATGTTGGACATCTGCACTACAATTGGCACAGATTTTCTTCTTCTAGTCTCTCTGTTTCCCTCTAATAATCTATAATCTATATATACTTTCACCTTGTAATCAGACTAGACCAGTGTGTGTCGATATCCATTTAATAAACCAACAAATTCTTTGTCATCATCATGCAGACAGCTGTTTTTTGTTTTTGAGACTTTTAGATATGCATATTTCAAAACGTAAATACATATACTGCCTGGCCAGAAAAAATACTATGTACTATAAGGCACTATGACTTTGCTCGACCGTCCTTATCAGTGTTTCCAGCACGTAATGTGGTGGCCAATTCATGTGTTAAAATGATTCCTCGCTATTAAATATAGCCCTGATTTCTGCTGTTGCTTTTTTTTCATGCAACTTCGCCAAGTGTTAGTGATCGCTATTCATATATTTTTTTAATCACATTCCTTTATTGATGGTTTAGGATTATCTTTCCAGAATTAAATATGTTACAGTTCATAACATTCCAGTTATTTAAAAACTCCGTAGTTTTTTTTTTTCTTTTGCTTGATGCAGGGCAATAATTTGAATCTTCTGAAAATGCTTTTTTTGAACAAGCACTGTATTCATACACTATACTTAAAACTGAAAAGTGTAAACAGTGTTAGACAATTCTGTTTACAATCCTTTTTTTGTTACTGCCCAGAATTGTGTCATAAATTATAGAAACAAATTACTGTGGTACAAAATAGTAGGTTTATTATTTAGGTTTGCCTTGTCTTTGTCCTAATTTTACAGTTTTATAAAATCAACACTGTGGAAGTAATTAGATTTAGACCTAAGTATTTTCTGATATTGCTGAAGAGTTGTTCCTACTGAACATCTGTTGCTCTGATCGTCTTACCTGCTCCATGCCCTGTTGTAAGCCTTCTGTCGTATCTTCTAGACTAATAGCATATTCTTTCCTCTGAACTTCTGCTCGGTTATTACATATATTTTACTGCATCTTCATATATGCTGTGATTGCTAAACAAAATGTAAATTGTATGTAAGGTTAAGATGAAATATTTTTAGATAACATGAATTATTTAGTCACTGAAATTAATAGAAAAGGTGCATAGATTTGAGATGGAGAAATATGAATCTAAAATCATTGATGGGTTCTGGAAATTATAGGGGATAATGTAGTTTTTCTTACAACAAGCTTTTGAAAAGAGTTACCAGATACATTAAATTAATGGTGGCAATAATTCATCTGCTTAAAATGAGACAAGATCATCAGTTTAGATATTAATTAACATTTGCATTATTGGAAAAGATCACCAGGTAGATAATATAGTGGAAGGGGTTTTATGTGATGTGATGTTATTCTTCATAAACCTCTAGCAGAATGCAGAAATACAGGAGAACAAAGATCTGGTCATGGATGAAAATGGCAACAACGCAATACATCAAAATGCAGGGGTGAGCATCTATTAATAAATCTATTTATTTATTTTGATTCTCAATTCAACCTCAGTAGGGAAAAAAAGTAAGAATCAAACATGTGCACTTTATCAGCATGTGTTGTGGTAGAATGTATTTCTTTACAGTAAATGTCTAATGACATGATAACAGGTCACACTTGTTATATATTTTTTGTGTGTGTATAAATTCAGTGGCAGAAATTTTACTAATTATTATTTCTTAAGTATAAGTGTTATTAAAAATACTTACATGAGTATGACACTACCTACTTAATACTTATTACTCTTTTTGTGACCTTTAAACCTTAAAGGTCATCTATTACGTCACAGCACAGATCAGCAAGGAGTCTCCAGAGGAGTCAACTGACAACAGAGCTGCATCTCGGTCATCCCCATCACAGGTGTCAAAAGTCAATACTTATGAGAAATCCCAAAACAAGCTGCTGGTATCCCCAGATGGTCTATCTGGGGTCCATTACCCAGACAACATTTGGAGCCTTCCTAGTGATTTACCACATACACCATTTACTCGTTCAAGCTCACTGAAGACTAAGAAACAAGACCCAGGTAGCCCTACTCAGGGGAAAGTCCATGTGGTCAAGGTTCCACAGGTCCAACTTAGCATAGAGGAGACAGTAGAGTCTCCAAAAGCAATTTGTACCCCAGTCTCACTGGATAGTCCTGACCTCATTCCCCCCAAGGCACCTGCAAACTATGGTGAATTGACTTCAGCAAATCCACGGCAGGAATTTAGTGTGCACAAGACTAGGGAGAAGTTTGAAAATGTGGATGATGAAAGTGAGACTTTCCTCAGTCCTGACTTGCCAGGAGAAGAACCTCCTCCTCCTCCTCCACCTGATAATATTGCCTTCATGATCACCAACACCAAAGTGCAAGCTTTGTCCACTGGAGAGTATCGGGATCTTGTAAAAGCCAAGAAAGGAAATGTGCAAACTGTCACTGTGGGCAGCAAACCACAGAATAAACATGGCAGTGACATTTCTACTGTGTCTAGCAATGGTTTTGATGATGCTGAAAATGGTGAATTCAGTAAAAAACCTGTCATTATTATTTTTGATGAACCAATGGATATACGCTTAGCTTACAAACGCCTTTCCACCATTTTTGAATGTGAAGAGGAGCTGGAAAGAATGCTGACTAAAGAAAGAATAGAGGAAGAAAGTGAGGAAACTGAGGATGAGGATAAAACAAATGTACAAGATGAGAACAAGATGAATTCTGGAAAAGCACAAAATGGGGCAAACCTCGTTTTGCCTTCATCTCTTTTATCTGATGGAGGGACTGGAACACAGGCTATTACTGATCCCAAGCAGGATGTTAAGAAGAAGTTCAAATTTAAATTCCCTAAAAAGCAGTTGGCAGCTCTAACACAGGCCATCCGCACTGGTACTAAGACAGGCAAGAAGACTTTACAAGTGGTGGTGTATGAAGATGAGGAGGAATCAGATGGTACTATTAAACAACACAAAGAGACCAAGAGATTTGAAATTTCTTGCTCCAAGGAGGATAACTTAAAATCAGAGTCTACTGCACAGGAACCACATGGAAGGACAGAAGAGATTCGAAAGAGCGCCTATAAGACACTTGATAGCCTTGAACAGACTATCAAACAGCTTGAAACCACAATAAGTGAAATGGGACCAAAGTCTTCTGACGACCTGCTGGCCACTAAGTCCACTGCTTTATCCTCCAAGCCTTGTGCCAGACAGGGTGCAGAGGCTTTAAACAAAGTAGTTCCTCAGAAAGCTTTGGTCACCAAATCTTCCAGCTCCAGCAAGCGTCCTAGCCTCCGGAAGAAGCCCAAACCACAGCTTCTTCCTCGGCCTGCTGGGAGCAACACAACAGGCGTGTCTGTCAACCCAGCTCCTCCTCAGCAGGTCTCTCTCTAACTCTGACCGCCTTGGTATTGAAGACTATGGGTTTCTTCATCTCCTGTTCCTTGCAGTAATCCCAGTCTAACCAGAGGCTTTCACAGATTCCTAACATCCTCTTCCTTTTCAGAGCAATGACTATGGGATCTTTGCTTTTTAACCCTCTATGTAAATATAATATCTATATATGTTTTGTCTGGTGTTTTGTGGGTGATTTTCTAAGAGTCTACAACACTGCCTTTATAATGTATATTCACTGAGGAGTTTCTAACTTTGGGTTTAAACAGCCAAAAAGATTACTCACCGACTGAGCACACTGTCACTTTGTCTTTTTTTCTGATTCTTTTAATGGTTCTTAAGGTAACAAGAAGAGAACAAAAAAATGATTCTCTTGGTGTAGAGGTTCGCATGTTTTTTTCATCATTTTCTCTTCTGAGGCCATATTCAAAGAATTGTAAATGTAAAGCAAAGCTCTTAACAGCAGTGCTCAAATAGAGGAGACTGGGTAAAAATCCTAATATTCATCCACCGTTAGTAATGACTTTCCCCTGGTCTTCCTAGTTTTATGAAACCTGCATGTATACAGCAAATATTAAACGGCAATAGCATATACAATAAATGCCCTCTGCACACTGATAATACCAGGTGAATAAATCAGCCGAACATTGTCATTAATGAACATGAATTATTCACAAAACGTCATCAACCCTTTCTTTCCTCCTAGCACAGACATTTACTGGTAAAATATACTGCCTGAAGTTGTGGATGGTTTTTTTTAATTATTATTATTATTTTATTTAAGAAATGCTTAGTTGGGATAACTGTGTGGATTCTTTGGCAAAATACACCGGACGTCGACTGGCTATTCTACAGTTGAAGGGGTTTCCATTTCATCCCTGAATAGGCTCCAGATCTACTGCAGCCCTGATAAAGTGGTAACTGAAGATGAGTGAATGAGTAACTCCTAGTTGGAAACTTTTAGTGCCACTTAGAAGAACTCTTAGGGGTACAATACAATTCTTTGTGAATATGGCCCCTGATGTCTTCAAATGTTATTTAATGCTACAGAGATTTTGTCAAGACTTTTTTTTTTCCCCAATACACCACATTTTGAGTTCCTTTATTTTTATTTCTTGTTTGGTTTGAATCCCTCTTGCAGAATGTCAGCGTGGCCTCTCCTACTAGTCGGATGCCAGTGCCCATGTCTGCCAAGACCAGGCAGCAGCTGGGCACCTCAGACAGAGAGAGGGCAACTAAACAGCTAAAGCTGCAAGACTCACAGAGGCAGTTTCGCCAGGTAGTCTTATAATAGGACCACTGGTCCACTCAGCCAGTGATCACACATTTAAATGAGAGCATGTATCTGACAGAACAAAGAGCTATAGTGTGGGTATTTGAGAAATGGACAAAGACTTAAGAGAAATTGGAACAGCTGTCTATTGTGTGATCAGCTGAGTGCGGACAGTAACACTGGATGAGATGTTGATGACTGTGCTTTCATTGGCTGTGGCTGAAGGCATGTGGCAACTGCAAGGCATGATGCGTTTCTTTTAACATAATGGAATGCGTCTGCTAATTCTCTTTGCTTTGGGCTTTGGTGCTATGTAAGTCACAAGGACAGAAACATTTTAAAATAATTTCCTGAGTTGCTGTCGCAATTTATTCTCCTTTATTTCTTACTCCATTACCCTTACCTACAGTATACTGTGCATTGGGGAGATGCTGCTTGATGTATTAACTAATACTGTATCATATGTTTTATATTTTACTTTTGCATCCTCATCCAACCAATTTCTAACACCAAAAAAATGTCATTGTTTCTCATGACACAACTTTCCTTGCCTATATACTCCTAAACTCAATATCGGACACTTTCCTATGTTCACCTCTCAAGGGATGAGTCCCCTTTACTAATTCAGGATGAACCTGCTACTAAACTTCCAACATCCTGTGGGAACATTTCCACAGTGCACCTCCACTTCTCTGGTCTTGTATAACTGGTTGGTTTCCATGACACTTTGGATTAGTCTCTGGATATGAATAATCTTATAACATTGTTATTTCTTTTCCCCAGTTTTCACTCTTAGCTTTCAGTTTCAGCCCTGAACCAAAGGATGATAACGTACTTGTGTGTGTGTGTGTGTGTGTGTGTGTGTGTGTGTGTGTGTGTGTGTGTGTGTGTGTGTGTGTGTGTGTGATTTTGTCTTAGATGTTAGTATATTCTGTCTCTGAATTTCTGTGAGAATTACATGCTAACTTCTATTAGAGTAAAGTTTGAACATTTTCACATCTGCATCATGACCTTAGGGATGAATATCCATCTTTTGTGAAATCTTTGTTTACAGGCTAACGGAAGTGCTAAAAGATCTGGAGGAGATCCCAAGTCCACTTCTCCTACAATGTCTGCCTCTAAAATCCCCGCTTTTTCCACTAGTGCAGGAAAAGGCGCTTCTCAGCCCGATGCTACTAACCCTGTTAACCATTCTGTTGCTCCCCCTTCCTCTTCTTCCTCTTCCTCCTCCTCTAAATCTTCTATCCCCAACCCTCGATCTATCCCCAACTCTTCCTCTCATATTCCCTCTGTTTCTAATGGTTCTATTAAGCACGCACAGTCCACTCACAACACTAAAACCCTGTCCTTGTCCACACAGACCCAAAATGGACGATATTCCTCTTCTTCCTCTTCCCACTCTCCTCTATCCCCCACCATGTTGTCACAGGTTTCAAAGAGTATCCGCACCATTCACACTCCCAGCTTCGTCAGTTACACTCGGCCGCACAGTGGGAACTCTGGGAAATCGGCTATCCCTACAGCAACAAGCACCAAGGACGCTTCATAGAATGCTCTGCTGCTCTGCCATCATTTGCTTCTGCACTAATGAGGTAGTGCTGCTCCGACTTTGCTCCACAACAGTATACCTTTGTTTTTTATTCTGATTATCTCACATTGTAGATATCCAGTGTATGTCTGTTTTGTTCTTTCTTATTCATACACTTCTTTTTTCTTGTTTGTTTTTTTCCTCCTCACTCAGTTTAAAGTGTTTAATGCCTAATTTTCTAAAAGTCATGGCAACAGAATTCTGATATACTAATAAGTGAGTGTTCGTGGTAGAGCTGGATGTTTGTATCATTTTGATCTGTTGGTCATTTTACCCTGACAGACGGTTGCAGCAATGATCTTTCTGGTTTAAAGTATCAAGAGTGCGGGCGTGTGTGTATGTGTGTGTATACACACAAACAGGCATGAAATGTACTACTGACTTTTTGAAACATGTCAGTAACATTATGAATAACAGTTTAACAGGCGGTGAACACAAAAATACAGTATATCCAAGACAAAAATACCCAATTGGTATTTTTGTGTTCTATCAAGTTCACCGCCTGTTAAACTGTTATGAAACAAGTCAGTAGTCATTTTATGCCTGTTTGTCAAGGTTGTCTTTATTTTGCATCCTCATTGTGGAAAACAAATGACAGTTCAACAGAATCTACCTATATGAACTTATCTAGCTTTACTGTAAGATTATAGCTTTTATGTTGATGAATGTGCTTTTATAAAAAGTGTCCTACCCCTGTCTATACTAACTGTTCCTCAGAGTTTTCACTGGGTTTTGGTTGCATAATACACCAAAGTTTATTTCTATGTCTTCCTGCATCTGTAGAGATTCATGCAAGTTGAATGTCATGTAATAGAGTAACCATGTCTGCACAGATTTTGTAAATAGACATTTTTTTTTATTTGTGTAAAGCTTTAAAAACCAAACAGCTTAAAAATATCTAATGGCAAGACAAGAATGAAAACATTAAATATCTGCATGTTTGTCACCTGAATTGTCTTTTCTGTTATTTTGTTCTAAATCTTCTGCATGTGTTTAAGGACAAACCTGGTGAATTCCTTAATTATTCTTATCCTTAAAAATATTTAAATAAAACATTTTTTGTTTAGTAATTCCCACATTGATGTTTGGGTCATTTTGAATCATATCTTCATTCAGTCAAACTCTAATCTCCAGTCAGAGGCAACCAGACACACTGATCCCCCGAAACATTAAAACTCCTGACAGTAGAATGACGTAGATTTTAATGTTACTGTGACCATTTTCAAAGGATGAGATATACAGCCTTTTAATTCAGATTTTTGTTTATAAACAATTAAAAAAAAATCTTTAGGTCATAGCAGGCAAGTAGAACCTCATACAACAACATATAACTTTTTTTTTTTTTTTTTTTACCATGCCATTATTTATTTAACAAAAATGAAGCCAAAATGAAAAACGTGGGCAAATTTAAGTACGTCTATTAGAGGTCCAAATAAGGACAACCATGAGTGTTTGGTGCCTAATGTTGTATGTGAGGAGTGAATGCTAGCCCATTGGACCCAATCTTACAGAGGAGACTTGGGGCACTTAAGGCAGGGTAGACCCTGAATAGGGTGCCGATCCATCGCAGGGCACACACACACACACATGCAACCAATTTGGGAATATCAATTAACCTAACCTACATGTCTTTGGACTGTGGGAGGAAACCAGAGTACCCGCAGGACACCCACCAAGCACGGGGAGAACATGCACACGGAGATGGGAATCGAACCCAGACCCTGGAGGTGCAAGGCGACAGTGCTAACCACTACACCACCGTGCCACCTACAGAAAAGCTACTTTTGCAAAAATTCCTAAAATGGTCTAGGCTGGCTATGTTTGGAAAGGTGACAGAGCATCACAGCTCACTGGGTATGGGGCTGCACTACACCTGGACAGTGGGGCCAATAAAGAAGTTGGCCCAGTTTGACGGATCACATTTTTTTAACCGCATTATGTGTGTGTGAATTGCTTGCTTGAGCAAGAAATAATAGGATGCACTATGGGAAGAATGCATTTTGTTAGAGGGAGTGTTCTGTTGGGGTTCCTTGCATTCTGGGATTCATGTAGATGTCACCTTGAAACATCTGCTGGATGTGATGGACAAACAAGTGACCTCTATGGTGGCACCAGCTTTCAATTTACAGCACTTAAAGGATCTGCTGCTAACATACAGTATTGGTGCCATATACAGTATCAGAACACATATTCAGAGGTCTTGTAAAGTCCATGCCTCAATAGGTCAGAATGGCTTGGGACACGTGGGACCTAACGTTATGTACAATGTACTGTATATTTAGATTCCTACTGAGCAAGCCAGCGGCAACAGTGGGACTGTCTGAGAGAGAAAACAGGTTATTATGTATGCTGATGCCGTACAGTTAAACTAGACAGGCTAAAGACATTTACTCACTCATTGTCAATACAGGGTTGCTGGGCCTGGAGCCTATCCTAGGAGAATGAGACAGAGTATACCCTGGACAGGGCACACATACAGTACAATCACACACTGTGGATAAATTGGGAACACTAGTTAGTGTAACTTGCCAGTGGTTGAATGTAAGCTGTGGATGGAGAGTACTGTAGGTGGGTTGCACCAACATGTTAAGGAGTGATGATTCTCAAACCTGTCCGTATTTGTGTTTCTTTCTGCTTCGACATACAGTGAAATGTGTTGAGGAACTTGAACAGAGCCACAACCACAAAATTCATGAGTTCCCTTTTCAGTTGCTCTTTCAAAGTATTTAAATACGACCAAGCCCATGGAGATCTCACAGACTTCCACCTGCTGCCCGGTTTAATCTGCTGGGAGACCTAAAACTACTTCTTCTTGTTGTTCCTCTAGACTTAAATGAAGAAGTCCCTTTCTCCCAGGGCCTGCCCTTTACGAGTATATGTCATATAGTGCTTAATGAATTCAGTCTTAACAAGAGTTTCTGGTCTACTGACTGTAATGCAGTGCCTGTAAGAAAAAGTCCAGTAGAACTAGGATTTTTAACACTACTGGTCAGAGAGGCAGTTTTTCCAGGCAGTGGACGGTTGATAGACTTATCCAGACGACACATATTTACTATGGATGAAACACTATAGTTAGCCCACGGTTCCATATTTACCTCAGGTTTTATATCATTAATCTAAAATGTTAGTGAATGGTGTGCTACTGCACTGGAATTTATATGAACAAAAAAGAAAATCATACAACGAGCACCAACAGAAACTACAGCAGGATCATGTGTCTCCCTGTCTCTTCATCTTTCTCCATCACCTGTGCGTCTGTCCTTCTCTCTGATTCTGTGTCCTCTTAATCTATTTATAATTTATCTTTTTCTCACACATTAATTTCTACTTCTTTCTCTTCTCTCATTTCCTCATTTCTTTCTGTGCGCTTCTCTCTCCCTTCTCGCATGGTCTCTTCTGACACTTACTTCTTCTTCTGTATTTCTCTTCATATCTTCCTTTCGCTCAGGCATCCTCATAAAAAAAAAATTCAATTGCCTTTAATTTTGCTATTTGCTTGTGACTGGTGTGACCTATAGCATCACGATATTAAAGGTTAATATCCACATACCTGTACTTCCTCAGCCTGCATTGTATGAGAATGCTGCATCTGAATGTAATACATTACAATAAAACTATTAAATCAACAAGGATGTAACATTGTGGTGAAAGTGGTGTGGTCACGCACCATGCTGTGAAGGGCCTGATGAGTGGCAGGTGACGGCATGAGAGAGAATACTGTACATACTGTACATCTTCTTGAGCAGAGTGAATGGGCAAGAGAGATTCTGACTTTGACTCATCTACAGTGTCCACCTTCCTTTTCCATCATTACCCTGTCACAGTGATCCAGAGGTGGGTAGAGTAGCCAAAAAATGTACTCAAGTAAGAGAAGCTCTACTTCAAAATAATATTACTCAAGTAAGAGTAAAAAAATATTCAGAGACAAGAGGTGACTGACGAAGATGAAGAACAACACAGAATACAAAAGTGTATGATAAGTTAGCCTAAAACAATACTGTTGTATTGTGTATATGCACTTTAAATGTACACTAAACAATAAACACTGCCTTTTGCAATGTGAAAGTGAGTGGCGTTGATCAAAAGGCTGATAAATATGTGCGCAGGTACGAGCAGATTTATCGATAAAACTGCAGACATATATGATATACCCCAGAGATGCAACAAACAAATATATATATACATTATATACACATATATATATATATATATATATATATATATACTTGCTGAATACAACGCGACAGCGCGCTCCAAGGTGAACACCTGCAAACCCCCAGTTACTGTAATCCCTCTTCTCACCTTTCATTCACGATAGGTGTGAAGTTATCAAACCGGTTTTGCTGATGGGGGAATTGGCAGAATTGAATTGGGTTCAAAACGAATTAACAAGACGAAGCAGACGTCTCTGCCTATAATGTATTTCGCCAGCAAAACATAAAATAAATACAAATAAAATGTTTAATGGTATCAATTAAATCAAACTTCATAGTTGGATTCGATACTTTTAGTGTAATTCATAAATTTACTGAATATATTCAGATTTTGTAAAATAATGAAACCTGTTTCCTCCCTAGACCTTTTGTCCGCATCACAATGAACTGAAGCTCAGCACGTCTACTTTCCTTATTTTAATCTGTAATATTGAAATGAAATATATTGAATTGAAATATTGAATTGAAGACCTGTTGTTCAGTTGTAATACTGTTACAGTTCCATTTGAACTGAGCAGTTTCACCCCCTGAGGTTTGGAATCACACTAAACATGGATGAACACCTTGTGAAGTATACTGTGCAGGGTAATTCACAGGATCGGAATGCACCTCGAGTATCATGAACTACGTGTGTGCGCATGTCTCATAGGTGTATCTGCACGGAGAGTTTGTCATATGTGTTTGTGCGCGTCTCATAGATGTGTGTGCATGGAGAGTTTGTGCGTGCGTTTCATATGTGACATTCATATGAAATGCAATTCTTATGCACACAAAAAAAAACTACACAGCAAAAATATATTATATTATATTATGACTTGAATAACGCTGTTCACATAGGGGTACGCTGTCGTGTTGGAAAAGCCAGCGTTTATCTAGTGAGTAGCCTATATATTTGTGTTTGTTGCATTTGTGGGGGAATATGTCTGCATTTTTATCGATAAATCTCACACGTTAATCAGCCTTTTGATCAAAACGCTGCCTTTTGTAAATTGAAAGTTTACACACAAATCGGGATTTACGCACGCTTTATTTCAGTCATAAATTCACAATCACATTCAAGCTATTATTTTCAGCCGTAGTCAAATAATGGATGAAATAATTATTCAATGCTGGACACAAACAGCAAAAAAGCCAGATGATTATTATTATAAAAAGCCCGGAGCACTTAATGTGCATATAAGAATATTTACTTAAAAATATAGATTTTTTTTTTGTTCATTCATGCCTTCTGATGGTGCTCAATGTTGACACATTTTAACGTTTTAATGAAGATATGTTGACATATTCACGAATCAGGACATTCGCATAGTTAACACTATCAGATAGACTACTAGCAGGAAATTAAATTAATTTCAAGACCATTTAAACAGACACATCGCCATGTCTTTCATTGTTTTGTCCCTGTTACGACATTACAAAGGATATCTAAGAAACTTTTTATTATGAATTTTAAAGCATGGTTTAGGGCATCTCATTTCATTATTATGAACATGATATGAAGCACATATATACACGTTCATCATGAAAGATCTATTGTAAAATAACATAAAATTCATGTTTGCTTCAGCATTGGAAACAATATTGTTTTAGGCTACCTAATCATACACAATTCTTCGTTGTATTTGGTCTGGCTTTTTTTCCTTCCATGCACCATCTGGCAGATATTCAGTGAAGCACAACACTTTTATGGGGTCAGGGGTAGCTCAGTGGTTAAGGCATTGGACTACTGTTCGGAAGGTCCCAGGTTCAAGTCCCATTACCACCAAGTTGTCCCTGTTGGGCCCTTGAGCAAGGTCCTTAACCCCAACTGCTCAGATGTATAATGAGATAAAAATGTAAGTCGCTCTGGATAAGGGTGTCTGCCAAATGCCTAGATGCATTTAAATTCTTAAATGTTGCTTGTGGGATTCCGCGGCACAGTGTGAGACGAATTGTGCCCTTTCGCGGGAAAAAGCACACATTCTTAATGGCCACATCTGTACATAGGCCAGAACTCACTTTTTCAGTGACATCTTTAGGTTTTATAAATTAGAGGTCTGAAACCAGTCTCAGAGAATTTTATGGTTGTCCAGACAGATTTTGTCACAGCATCACGCAAAACTGGAATTCAATGAAACTTCATGAGTTCCCTAACAAGCAATAGTATGGACTGTCTTTGTTAGATTAGTGCAAACATATTCGCAGCAGTCTGAGGGCATGTAAAATACCCAAACTGAGAACCCAGTGTTATGTGCTAAAACTCAACCTTACAAAATGTAATTTTTTGTAGTAATAAGTTACACAAGGAGTTCTGCTGTTCATGTATTGTAAAGGGGGCATAATGTTTGTGTGCATGCAGTCTCTGTGCTTTATACAGCCTATTCTGTGAACTCTGTTTAGGGAGCGACTTTACTTTTGGCTCACACAGCACACACCACCATTACTGCATCATGTTTTCATCACAGAGAAGCTCTTCCAGCAGCTCGCGGTCTGTATTAAGCAGTGCTGTGGTCTGTAGCAGCAGTGCTCTGTGTGTGTGTGTGTGTGTGTGTGTGTGTGTGTGTGTGTGTGTGTGTCATTTAGATGCAGTACACTGGAACACACACCTGATGTGTAAAAATACTGATCTCTCCCTCTGCCTCTCATTTTCCCCTAAGCTTAAACAGCTTATGGACATGGCTGTGGTTTGTTTATATATTCACAGTGTTAAGAACTGAAAAGTTGGGAGAGTTCACAGCATATAGAAGGGGGAGGATGCCTCTTGCCACTCTGCCCCTGGGCATTAGAATAATCTCAGAATAATATAGATTTTCTATACATACAGTATATATCTTTTTTTGTCAGTCAGTATTCAGGTACAGTCACAACTGTCTGCCTGAATATGATTGGCCACAGTGATCTACAATTCTCTCTTCTGCATGTTTTTCCTTTTTTTTCTTTGCACAGCGGTCACCTCATGTCACCTCACATTGGCGTGATCCATCTGTCACCTTCACACTTTTCTTTATAAGGAAGTATAGATGCACACTGGCTATTTCATTTGGAGAAGTAGCACATTCAGTGGGCAGCAGACACACATCATTTCCAAGACAAATTTGATTTTGATGAGAGCGCCATCCCTCTTCCATCTTGCACGCACAGTTCTTCAAAATCTTCTATTCTACTGTCATAGGAAACTAGTTATATACAAAGCTATGTATGCTGCACCCAAAAGTTCAATATCATATTGAGAATTGTGGCATCCACAATATTTACACAAAAGTACAAGGGTGAGTCAAAAATTATACACACTCTATAAAATTTATTTGAATTAACTTGCATAATTTTTCAACATAATCTTCTTTCTTTTCAGTACTCTTTTTCCATCTTTCGACATGCTTTCGTCATAAAAAAAAGTTTTTTCACAAAAGAATATATTCGATCATAAAAAAATATATATTTTAGGCTGAGCTGTGAGCTACTTCAGTTCTTCATCAGAAGTCAGGGGACCAAACAGGTGAAAGTCAAATGAAGCAAGATTCGGACTATAGGGAATATGCTTTGGGCAGACGTGTGTGGATGTGTATCATCATGCAATATCACAACGCCCTTGGATAGCAGTCATCTGTGTTTAATCTGAAGTTTGAGGCTTCAGCTCTTCAATAAGCATCTCACTGTAATGAGGACTGTTGATTGGTGAAGCTTCTCTTGTTGATTTTCACACTGCAGGTACTGTAGAAAGGAACTGATGTAACACGTTCACACTTGCACAGCAGTGACTGGGGACACAGTAGCCTTGAACGGAAACGCTGATAATGGGTTTAATTTAACCCAGAGAGTGGATAATTTTTTACTGTAGATATAACACAGTCATATTTCATTCATATTTAACATTACAAATATATGTTTTTCTCATTACAGAAATTTCCTTAATGGCCAACAATGCTTGGCAACAGTTCTGTAATGACATTTTAAAAATCCAGAGCCTCCACAGAGTGCAAAATCCCCCCTTTTGTAAGTTTCCAGATCCTATATTTGCCGTTGCATAAGGAACAAGTTGACTGCATTTGACATGCGCAAGACAATATATTGTGATATTCCACTTGCACAATATTGTGTGAAGGTCAATTGTTCTACCTATTACTAAGTTGAGAAGTGACATGTTGTAAGTAGACATATATGTTAAGGCGGTGTAAGATAGAAAAGTTTATATAATGACGCTGTACAAATTCTCAGATCTATCGTTATTCTCTCATTCACTGGACATTCTATCAGCCACACTTACTGCATGATGTCACCGTGTAACCTTGAGGTACCTAATAAAGTGGACACAGAACAACATAGTGACTGCTCCTTATAGCACATTTACTGTTCATGCATTCCTATACTACAATTTTTGATTAAATGGTTTAAATTTATAAATATCACCTTGATGGTCATGTGAGAGTGTGTGTGTGTGTGTGTGTGTGTGTGTGTGGGAGGCTTCTGTAGATTATGAATAACCACAACAGGAAGAAAGCAAACTAAGCTAAGTAAGAGTCATTTCAAAAGCCGTGCTGAAGCCAAAGAGCATTAGTAATCACCATAAAAGAAGAATTATTCAACTTCTCAGTAAGTACGTAATTCCACAAAATATATAATTGCTGTTTTTAATAAACATTACTTAACATGGTAGAATTATGTTCTCCTTATATATTTTCTAAAATCTTCAAGATGATTGAAATAATTGAATGAAAAGTAACTAGTGAAGTATATATTTTTAGTGAAAGGTGCTTATATAGTCTAGAATTCATCATACAGTGTGTGTGGCGAGACCTGTGAACATGGATGGACGTGGGCCAGTTCGAGTTTCCTCAATGTTAAAATTTAACATTCACGATCAGAGCATGGTTACATCCAGTGATCTCAAACTATTAGCATTTTAAGCTTATACTCATCACTGGACTGTGATGCTACTGATCAACAACAGACTAAAACGAAGACTTATGTCTTTATCACTGTAGAAATATGATGCTCCGGTGTTTCTTATGGTAATTAATCAAATGTGTGCTATGTTTGGTGCTGAATCCTCAAAGCAGGTACATTTGGGGGAAGTTGCCTTTCCTCAGCTTGTAAAAATAACAATAATGTTACCGAACATCCAGGTACTATACAGTATAACACTCGCGCACAATAATGTAGGCACTCACATGCCATTCCCTAAAGGAGCTTAAAACCAAACCACAGAAATAACACTACAAAATAACATTACATAAACATGGAACATGTCATTGCTGATGTTTATTAAACAAATTCTTATCTTTTTTTTTTTGCGTGTGTGCCCATTTTTCATGTTTACACAGTGCATTACTGAGGCCCTCTGATGGTGAGGCCCTGTGATGATCCTGTGAGGACATAAACAATCCAAGTTAGGATGGAACAAATTGTTGGCATTTACAACGACGTCTCATATTGTGTGGGCTAGATGCCCTGGCTCACACTCTTGCTTTTGGTTTTATGACAGTATCAATGCACAAACAATGAATTAAATTTCACAGCGTCCTCACCAAAAACTTCAAGTATCATTGAATTAGTGAGATTCTGTCTGAAAATTCTGTGAATTTAAGATCAAAGAAACATAAGGCTTTGTCTTATATGGTCAAATCAGATGTAATTTTATGTTTATTTATGTGTTTAATTTATATTTTGGTGCAAATGCATGTATTCAATGATGCAACATTTAACCTGCAAATCTGAGACAACTGTCCAATTTCCATGTCTCAATGAAGACATGATATACAGTTGTGGCCAAAAGTTTTGAGAATGACACAAATATTAGTTTTCACAAGGTTTGCTGCTAAACTGCTTTTAGATCTTTGTTTCAGTTGTTTCTGTGAAGTACTGAAATATAATTACAAGCACTTCATACGTTTCAAAGACTTTTATCGACAATGACATGACATTTATGCAAAGAGTCAGTAAAGGAGTCAGTCAGCCCTTCTTTTTCAGGACCTCTGCAATTTCACCTGGGCTGCTCTCAATCAACTTCTGGCCCAAATCCTGACTCACTCCTGAATCACGTCTTGGAGTTTGTCAGAATTAGTGGGTTTTTGTTTGTCCACCCGCCTCTTGAGGATTGACCAGAAGTTCTCAATGGGATTAAGATCTGGGGAGTTTCAATGAGTTTCAAAATTTCAACGTTTTGGTCCCCGAACCACTTAGTTATCACTTTTGCCTTATGGCACGGTGCTCCATCGTGCTGGAAAATGCATTGTTCTTCACCAAACTGTTGTTGGATTGTTGGAAGAAGTTGCTGTGTGTTTTTGGGCAAAATTGTGAGTGAGCCCACTCCCTTGGATGAGAAGCAACCCCACATATGAATGTTCTCAGGATGCTTTACTGTTGGCATGACACAGAAGTAGGTAGAGGAGAGGTAGCGTCACCTTCTCTTCTCCAGACAAGCCTTTTTCCAGATGCCACAAACAATCGGAAAGAGGCTTCATCCGAGAATATGACTTTGCCCCAGTCCTCAGCAGTCCATTCGCCATACTTTTTGCAGAAGATCAATCTGTCCCTGATGTTTTTTTGGAGAGAAGTGGCTTCTTTGCTGCCCTTCTTGACACCAGGCCATTTTCCAAATGTCTTCGCCTCACTGTGTGTGCAGATGCGCTCACACCTGCCTGCTGCCATTCCTGAGCAGCTAGGCACTGGTGGCACTCCGATCCGCAGCTGAATCCTCTTTAGGAGACGTTCCTGGCGCTCGCTGGACTTTCTTGGACGCCCTGAAGCCTTCTTAACAAGAATTGAACCTCTTTCCTAGAAGTTCTTGATGATCGTATAAATTGTTGATTTAGGTGCAATCTTAGTAGCCACAGTATCCTTGTCTGTGAAGCCATTTTTATGCAACGCAATGATGGCTGCACGCGTTTCTTTGCAGGTCACCATGGTTAACAATGAAAGAACAATGATTTCAAGCATCACCCTCCTTTTAACATGTCAAGTCTGCCATTCTAACCCAATCAGCCTGACATAATGATCTCCAACCTTGTGCTCGTCAACATTCTCACCTGAGTTAACAAGAGGATTACTGAAATTATCTCAGCAGGTCCTTTAATGACAGCAATGAAATGCAGTGGAAAGCTTTTTTTGGGGGGATTAAGTTAATTTTCATGGCAAAGAAGGACCATGCAATTCATCTGATCACTCTTCATAACATTCTGGAGTATATGCAAATTGCTATTATAAAAACTTATCAGCAGCAACTTTTCCTATTTCCAATATTTATGTAATTCTCAAAACTTTTAGCCATGCATTTATCTGTATAATCAACGCTCTTTATTTCTTTTCCATTACTCTCTCTCTCTCTCTCTCTCTCTCTCAGATTCAAAGTGAAGATATAATTATGAATGTCTCAGTGGAGAATATCATCTACTCACCTGCATCCCATGAAGAGGACATGTTCTTTACCATCTTTTACATCATTGTCCTCATTGTTTCTGTTCCGTGCAATGTGCTGGCCCTATGGGTTTTCTTTCATAGCAAGAGCTCCTCCTCTTCAAAGGTGTTCCTGCTGAATCTGGCTATAGCTGACATGTGTTATGTTTTGGTACTGCCCATGCGTGTGATTTATCATGCTTCAAACAGTTCCTGGCTGCTTGGAGATGCAGCTTGTCGCCTGGTGGGATTCCTGTTCTTTATAAATCTCTACTGCAGCATGTACCTCATAACTTGCATCGGCCTGGACCGCCTGTTGGCCCTTAGTCTGCCCCTGAAATACCAGTCCCTGAGGAGAAGTAAAAATGCCAAAGTGGTATGTGCCATTTTGTGGGTGTTGGTGACTTTTTCAATGGTCCCTGTGCTCATTTCCTCTCAAACGGAGATCAAGAGGCCATCAGGGAGGAATGCCACTCATTGTAATCAGCTATACTTGGAGAAAAGCTCTTTCAAAGCCCTTGTCTCAACAGCAGTTGCAATCACTATTCCTCTGGTCACTCTAATGGCATCTTACATGCTTATTTTCCTCAAGCTTAGAGTGATGACATTTCACCAGAGAACCTCTGGCCAAATTAAAGCAGTCAGAATGATCGTGCTGACATTGGCTACCTTCATAGTGGCCTTTGTGCCCTATCATGTGCACCGTTTGCTTTATATTGAGCACCACTTACACAACAAATCTAGTAATGAAGATCGATCTTTGGCCTTTGCTAACCGCTTAACTTCTGCGCTCACATGTGTTAGTGGTATAATGGATCCAGTTATGTACTTCTTCCTGGCTCGTAATTACCAGACCACTCTGCTACAGCTTTGTGGAAAAGCAACAAGCCAAGACAGGCGACAATCCACAACCTGAACAAGACTACTATCTACTAGTCTACTATCTCCTAGATAGATATATACTATCTACTATCTACAAATCTGCATTTGGCTACATTTATTAATCTTTTAATAAAGATAAGTGGCAATGAAATAAAGTCAGCTGACAAATTGAATGTATTGAATGACCAGGTTGTCTCATCTTCTGAGTTTTTCTTTCCTGATAGCAGGGGAATATTTCATGATTCAAATTGTGTGTGAAAGGGAATTTTTACACATGAAATATTGCATGCTGTACATAAAGCTAAGGGCATTTGGATGAAATATGGGAGTTTTATTTGAGTTTATTTGTTTGCCCAGGCAGTGTACTATATATTATATAAAGTCAGTTAATCCTTTTACACTCATCAGGAGCACAAGTAGGATACAAACATTTCCCCTAAAATTTCAAGATGTTAATAAATACATTTTCTTGTGTCAATGCTCCAATTAAAGATTTTTATAAATTTTCATTTATTTATTTTGTGTTAAATTGTTGACAAGATATATTTTTTCATTTTCTTGTGTTTTTTATGCTCAACAATATGTTCTAGTTTTTAATCTAAATTTTGTTGTTGTTTAACTTCCCGTATTAATTTTTAACCCTCTGTGGATAAAAAATATGTATAACCCAACTGTTTGCCTTTTAGTAATGTTGCTTCCCTAAATGTTCATTTATTTCTCTAAGTATTGGTTCTGTATTGCAGTTAGGGAAAAACAGTAAAGCTTTTCTACAAACCAAGTCCGAACAGTATGTATAATGCTTCCATTACATTTGAGTCACTTTAACTGATTTTATCAAAGCCAGTGGTTTATGAGGCCCATCTGACTACAGTATGATTAACGCTGTGTGTCAATATGTACTTGGGGATATTCCTCTTATTTATTTATTTATTTATTTTCCCCGATTTTCTCCCTAATTTAGTCGTGTCCAATTCCTCCCCGTCACTAGGGGGCTCCCACATTAAGGCTACTACTACCACTCAGCCGGGAGGGCCGAAGACTATCACGTGTTTCCTCCGAACCACGTGACGCCAGCCGACCGCATCTTTTCGAACTGCTCGCTCGCGCACCGTTGGGGGCGGCGTAACACACTCGGAGGACAGCGCTATCCGCTCCCCCCGCTGCGCGAGCTCACAGACGCCCCTGATTGTCTGTAGAGCCATGATTAATGTCGGAGCACTATGTACCTCTCATCCCTCCGCTCTGAGAGAGCTCGGCCAATCAGCTCTCTCTAGACCTCCGGCTGCGAGAGGATACAGCACCACCGGGGATTCGAAGTGATCTCCGGATGATAGGGCGAGCGCTTTAACCACTGCGCCACTCGGAGGCCTCGATATTCCTCTTATTGACACTTTCCCCTAAGACAAAAACAAAATACTCTAGAATGTCCGTTTTAGTGAACTAATTAACATAAATGTGGGTTATTCTATAAGCAGTCATCACTCATCATCTATACCTGTACCTCTTGATCCTGTGTTCAGGGTCACGGGGGGCCTGGAGCCTATCCCAGGAGACTTACACACATACACACACTCCGTGCAATTTGGAAATGCCAATTAGCCTAATCTGCATGTCTTTGGACTGTGGGAGGAAACTGAAGTACTCGGAGAAAACCCAACAAGCACGGGGAGAACATGACAACAAACTCCATGCACACAGAGACGGGAATTGAACCCAGGTGCAATTCGACAGTGCTAACCACTACACCACCATGTTAGTTCTAAAGCACTCATTGTAAATGAAATGTTTACTGATCAAAGATTAAATGTACGTTGTTTATCAGAAACTAGTTTGAATAAGTAACTTTAAATGAAGTTATTCTTTCAGGATCCAGTCCTCATTTAATCACCAGAGGAGGAGGCACTGCACATGTTTATTAATTACATGTTTTGGATTTGAATTTAACTCTTTAAAGTTCCTTTTTACTAACGTGGCAAATTTATGCACAAAAAACGAGGCTCTCTCTCAAATCTGGTTAAAATGCAGTTTTTTTTTTTGTTTAAAAAAGCTTGTTGGAAAATGTTAAAATTCTTTTTGACAATCTAAAGTACAAGCTCCAGAGAGCAGTGTAAGTATGTCTATTTAGAGTTAGTACACTGTATATTATTTAAAATATAACAAGACACACTCATGAGAGCATGCTTAGAAACTTCACACAGCCAGAGAAATAAGCTCAGAAATGAAGTGGAAATGACTCTGAAACTGTGAAGTGGCAGTGCCTCCCACTGCAGCACTAACCACTCGGCATATTCTCTCTCCATTAATATTGAGTTAAATGTTATTTTAACAAAGGAGCTTTAACTTGAGCTTATCAGAATGTGAATATGGATTTTTATCATATTATATATGATAATATATTTTTTACCTATAATATATTTTATCATATTGTGCGAGTAGGACATTGTGGTGGCACTAGATAAATTCCAGCGATGCTATAAGAAAAAAGCACTTATGAGGAACTAGAATCAAAGGGGAACCTATCATTTTCTAGGTGACAACAAATATAATCTTATATTCTTATTTACAGTACCAAAGTTAACTAGTTCCAATACCAACAGCATGTAGTGGTGCGCCTGTTTCTTTGTCTCTGCAAAGTTGCTAATCAGTTTGCAAATTACAGTAGGGATAAAAAATAAATGCTTTGCAACAATACCCATTTTTAAAAGCGCTATGGAAATAAAACTAAATTAAATTAAACATCTGGGCGGCTCAGTAGCTTAGTGGTTAACACTAGAGGTGGCAAAAAGAGTGGGTAAGTAAGAATGATTCATAGGGCACCTGACCGGAAAATGCTATGGCAACTGTAAAGGTTTTGGCTTAGTCATAGGTTGGGTTTCCAGGATCTCTACAGGCACCCCTGGTTAGCTCTATTCACATACGTCAAATGATTGGGGGGACAGTGTGTCCATTCCATGACCTTTTTCTTCTTTCAGCTGCTCTTGTTGGCGGTAGGATGATTTGTCTCCATATACGTAACTCTTTCTGCCACATCACTCCAACCTTCAATGGTGAAGAACATTTTTATCAACATTCACACATGCATTTGCGCGCTATATGGGAACGGCAGTTACCCTTATCTGCCCTGGAGGAAACCGGAATGCCCGGGGGAAACCTCTTAGCAACATAATTTCCCCTTACAGCAGTGACCACTGGAGCGAAGTCATAAAATGATTGGTGCAACAAAATGTGCAAAAAGGGAATGTAAACTTTAGACCAAATTTTAGACCAAAATTAATTTTAAATACAGTACACTATTTTGACCCTCATCTATTATTACAGACGGTCTGAATAACAGTGTGAGGAAGTAGAGCCTGCTGAGATTCAGCCTGAGTTTTCGGGTCGACCCCAGTTTGTGCTCAGAGGAGATCCGTAGAAGTGGGCGTGGCCAGTCGGCCGGTTGATCCGGAAGAAGCGCCTCATTATTTACCTCTGAGCCAGCCAGAGTGTCGCGTGCGCTGTTTGTTTAAAGCTCAATAGGCAGAATGTTTTAGTAAGTTGCTGTTTAGAGTTTTCATGTCTCGTCGTTTTGTGTTTCGTCATCTCGTTCTCTCAGTAGCAATTCTTACTTGAGTGGAGTGTTTTGAGCACAGAGATGGGTGACTTGGTCCTCATCAGCCTGGGCAACAGTACAGGACAGTTAAAGTTATGGACTCATTTCCCTGTGGATGCTGACTTGCTATTAATATCCTCATGATTCTGAAAGTATTTAGTCTTTTATTATTTTAAATAGGTTTCTATCATAATTAATTGAATATTACTTAAAGCAAACATGTCCATGTTAAACTGAGCAATAACTGTCTAACATCAATGTCCATATTTTGTAGTAAAAGTGCAGATTATTATTAAAATGATTTTTAAAATGTATGTAATATTTTATAATAAATATGCCATATGAAGATAAATGAGGTGGCACAGTGGTGTAGTGGTTCGCACTGTTGCCTCACCTCCAGGGTCTGGGTTCGGTTCCCACCACGGGGTCTGTGTGTATGCATTTGCATGTTCTCCCCATGCTTGGTGGGTTTCCTCCGGGTACTCCGGTTTCCTCCCACAGCCCAAAGACATGTCAGATAATTGGTGTTCCCAAATTGCCCGCAATGTGTGAATGTGTGTGTGTGTGTGTGTGTGTGTGCGCGCGCGCCAATCTTGGGTGTACCTGCCTTGTGCCCTATGTCTCCTGGGATAGGCTTCAGGCCTCCCACGACCCTGGATACAGGATAAAGTGGTATAGAGTGAGTGAGTGAGTGAGTGAGCATTAAATGAGCACTGTAAATTTCTTTGGTTGTGTCAGTGTGACACTAACTGTATATGTTTATCCTTCTATCAGTCTCTATCAGCAGGACCAGTGATGATGACGGGTGCTAAATAGAGTTTCACAAGAGAATTATGGGTACAGCCTCGTCTTTAGTGAGTCCTGGTGATGTGATCGAGGATGGGTATGGGGCTGAGGGGGGTGAAGCGTGCGAGATTCCTGTGGAAGTGAAGCCAAAAGCACGACTGGTACGCAGTTCGTTCAGACGTGGCCCGCGGGTCATTGGGGCCAGCTTCAAATCCACAGGTTCTGTGGAGCTGGAATATGCTGCTGAATACGAGCGTCTCCGGAAGGACTATGAGATCTTCCGTGTAAGCAAGAACAATGAGATAGCGGCCATGCAGAAGAAAGAGGCCAAGCTGGATGAGGAGAACAAGAGGCTACGTGCCGAGCTGCAGGTACCAGAACAGAACCAGATCTCAACCAATGTGTCTTTCACAGGTCTCAGTAATGAAGAACGCCTTCATTCCTCCTGGACTCATGACATGATCATATGTTATTTATTTCCTTTTAGTTGGGGAATACATTGGTGAATATCCTAAAATGATTGAGCCCCTAAAGTGGAGCAACATAATGATTATGTCACAGACACTTTCTATTAATTCTATGAACCTTTACATCCTCTGTGCTCTGTGCCCACCAGGCCTTGCAAAAGACCTACCAGAAGATTCTCAGGGAGAAGGAAAGTGCTTTAGAGGCAAAATACCAGGCCATGGAGAGAGCAGCCACCTTCGAACATGACAGAGACAAAGTGAAACGGCAATTTAAGGTACAAAACTTTATTTAACTGTTCTTTGCTTTTTTCACAAGTTCAAGAATGACAATTTCACTAAAGGTTTATTTAAACCATTTCATTTGAAAGCTGCTTGAAGAAACCGCATGCCTTTTCAGTATGTAGTGGTATTAGTGCTGATTGAGGATGCCGTGCACATGATGCAGAGTTAACCTCCACTGTGCATCTTGGCCGACTGCAAACCCTTTTTTTAATTTGCCAACCTTAGTGTTTTCTGTTTTCCTAACAACTCTGCCCATGAGGCTAGCTGATTTGGACCTCCTGCACATAATGTCTGTGCACACAGGTTTCTCTTGTTTTTTCAAGATTCAGGAGCAGTAAGGCTTCTGATTCTCAGTACACTTGTCAGTACTTCCTTCTTTGGCAGATGTCCATTTGGGCCTTCCACTGCATCTTCTGTCACGTTGCAGTATGTCTCTGAAAACTAAACTGTAGTGTTCTTGACTACATCTCATGTAGAATAACTTTTCTTTCTCAAAACATGTATACATGTATAGCCTTATGAGTTTCTAAAGAAATTTAGCCATTTTATTTTGTTTTAAACGTCAATGATTATGCCTTACAGCTCATGAATATTAAAATGCCAGTATCTCATTAAAAATTAAAATATTTTGTAAAATCAATCAAAAATGGATATATACAGATACAGAGACATCCTACTTTTGAAAATGTATATGTACATGTTTGTTAATTTATGTACTCAATACTTTGTTGGCGATTCTTTAAAACGAGTTACTGTATTGGTGAGACATGGCATGGAGAAACTCAACCTGTGGCACTGCTGCTTGAAGACCAGGTTGCTTTGATAGTAATCTTCAGCTCATCTGTATAGTTGGGTTGGATGTTTCTCATTTTCCTCTATAGAATAGCCCATAGATTCTCTATAGCCCCAATTACACTGCAGGTCTCGATGCCCAATTCTGATTTGTTGCCTATATCTGATTTTTCTGACTGTCTGTTTACACGTTCTTTCAACTATGACCCATATCCGATTCAAGTGTTTGCACTTGCCATACTGTCTGAAACATCGCGCATACTTAAAGGGAGGTTCTTGCACTACACACTAGCCAAGATGGACGAAGGCAAAATATGCTTGATGCTAGCTCTGCGATATATGCAAAGTTCACGAAACGGAGAAGGAGGAAAAGGGTTATCATTGCAACTTGCGCATATGCTTCATTTATTGTGTCCTCAAACAGTCAGAGGAATGTCTGGGTGCGAGACGTGTCGGGGTCACTCTCTGGTGGCTTGCAACAGGTGCGGGCTAACCGCACACTGGTGCATCTGTTTGGGATGAGCAGCGCCTTGGTGTGCCTGATTATGTCATTAAACCGCGAAGAAGTCCCAGTTTTAATGACGTACAGAACGCAATGCCTCAGAAAATCCGATTTACACGACAATCACATTAGCACATATCTGATTTATTTCCACAAATGAGGGAGGCCTGAAACCGATCTCGAAATATCGGAATGCATGCGTTTTTTTTCCTGTTTACACGGACATAGAAAATATCCGAGTGATGATTTAAGGCATCATGTCATCTGCTAATGTTGAAAAAAAAGGGTCAACATTAGCAGATGACATGATGCCTTAAATCATCACTGACTGTGGAAACCTGACAACAGGCTTTAGGCAACTTCAGTGCAAGTAAACAGTCTTCCCCATGTGTGTGCTTCCATGCTATTTGGGATGAAATGAAATATTCTAATATTTTGAGATACTGGATTTTTTTTTTCATGAGCTGTGAATGAGTATAATCGTTTAAATTAAAACAAAAATAATATTTGAAATATTTCACTCTTCCATGCAATTAAAGTAGAATAAATGAATTTCACTATTTGAATAAAAAAAAAACTATAACAATATTTTTTTTTAGATGTTAGAAAAGACCTTTCTGTTAGTATATTATCCCAATGAGAAGAAACTTCTAATCTTAGTTTAGTACACTTTTTTTCTGGAAGTGTTTAAAAAACTATGTGACCACAATCTTCAACTACACCATACCATCTGCTTCTCAGTTATCTCTTCTTACACAACCCCTCTCTTTCATGTCTTTATGAACAGATCTTCCGTGAGACCAAGGAAAAGGAAATTCAGGATTTATTAAGGGCAAAGCGTGATCTGGAGTCCAAACTGCAGCAACTGCAGGCTCAGGGTGTTCAACTATACGAGCCTATTGACTCTGACTCTGATGACAACCACACAAGTGTCACAAGTAAGATGTTCATATCTATACAGTATGTGTGCACCTGATTTCCAATGTGAGTAGTCCTGATTTACTAATTATTGTGCCTGATGGTACTTCTTCAAAGTCAAGTAAACATGCTAGTTTTCTTTCAGTTAAAAAAATGATGGCTATAACACAGCATATATACTACCAGTCCTTCTTCTCCTTCATTGTTTTTTCTTAATTTTTATTATTTTCAACATTGAAAGAACATGTATGGAATCATGTAGTAAAAATGTTAAACCTACTACTAAGTACTAAGTCTACTACAGCCGGGAGGGCCGAAGACTATGGGACTGTTGCTTGCGTGAGCTCACACACGCCCCTGATTGGCTGTAGAACCGTCATTAATGTGGGAGCACTATCACAACTGGGGCCACATGTCTTGTGATTCTTGTGCTCAAACACACTTATAAGTAATCTTTTAACTACCAGGTTCAGTGTGTGTGTTTTAGGGCTGCAAAAATCGATAATAGAAATGAATTTCATTGTCGACGTTGTCGTCAGATATGTTTTTTCCGACCGAGTGAGGCATCTTTCTTCATTACAATCTCTGCCGAGAGTCGCACATGCGCATTAGCTCCTCTGCTGAGCGACAACATACAGAAACGGCGGCGTCCAACGAAGCAGCTGCGCGTAGCGAAACGTCTAAAGTTTGGGAGCATTTTAGCCTGGACACGGCAAATAAAATTAGCATGGTTTGCAAAGCAGTCCTTGCGTATCACGGCAGCACCTCGGTGATGCACGAACATTTAAAGAGAAAGCACGTCGGACAGTTTAATGAAGCGGAGTTTGACTCGCCTCGGTAAGCTTTAAATAACATGGAAGCCAATATTTTCGCTTTAAAAAAAAAGAGAGAGAGAGATTTAACGTTATGCCCGACTGTGCCTGACAAAAGTATTTTAAATTAAACGCATGCAGTCTGAACCCCCATGGACTCCTGATTCTTCACATTCAAATTTTATTCGTCACATACACAGTATGATATGAAGTGAAATGCTTATACGACTGCTATTGACCTACAATAAAAAATAAATAAAAAACACACACTTATTTACATAATATACAGAATAAGAATAAAATGAAAAAGTATTTGAATAAGATAAATATAAGAAGTTAAAGAATATCTAATAAAATAGTGGATATATACAGTAACGAAATGTAACGGAAATGTGATGTAGTGCAGTCCAGAATGTAGTGAAGTTCAACTTCACAGTGTGCAAAAAGTGCAAGTGTGCAAATGTTCCATGTGTAAACCGGTTGTGCATGCTGGTAAAAAGTAAAAGATAAAAAGTATGCAGTCTTTTAATTATTTTTTTTTTATATATAAAACAAATGTGCCTGTCCTTTTAAAAAAAATTATAGAGTTTCTTTATTTATGCATTTATGTCTATACTGACCGAGCACTGTGCCTCATTGGTTTTAGACAGGGCATTTTTATTTACTTTTAGTATGAATCGGCCTATCAGCAGCAAAGTTCAATAAAATAAGCATTTTTCATTGAAGTACTCCCTTCTTTCTTGTTTACTATCATTTTCCACATAATTAAAGCAATCTCATGCTAAATTTTAGAAGGTTTAGAATTTTTAGAATTTTAGGTGACTAGTCGACTATTAAAATAGTCGTTAGTTGCAGCCCTAGTGTGTTTAGAGGTGTTGGTGAATTACAAACGGTGTTGGACGCTGGCCCTCCAGGACTAGAGTTAGAGATCCCCATGCTATATAAATGTTTTGATTTGCTGGTTTTCATTCTGTATCTTTTTTCTTCCTCCCTACCCTGTCTCTTTGACTCTAGCTGCAGGGACACAGTGTGAGTACTGGAGTGGATGCATTCTTGGTAGTGAGCCATCCATGGGGAGTATGATGCAGCTGCAGCAGGGTCACAGAGGGCCAGAATTTGCTCACAGTCTCATAGATGTCGAGGGGCCATTCGCCAATGTCAGCAGAGGTTAAAGTTCCTCATACACTTCAGCTGTAATCTACTACAGTTTTGTTCATGTGCAAGTGTGTTACACATTTCTGTTTTTTTTGTGCCTTAGTGCAACAGTTTTGACCATTTCTTGCCCGCATTGCTTTGGAAATGAATACAACCAAAGGGCTGGTGTTAAATTAATCCAAACAACTGAGCCCAAAATAAAGCCTTATAGATGATAATAATAATCAGAAATTGTCAACATTATGACCTGGTCAGGTTGGTGAAGTATTAGATGTCCTACATATGCCAAAAACATTCAAATAGACTCTGCAAAAGATTTTTCTTCACATAAATCTCAGGAGCCTTTTGAATTTATTTTAGATTAATATTGTATTTGGAACAGGTTTTAGGCATGTCTTGCTGCTACTTAACATTATACGTAAAACGTACAGTACACATTCGTCGGACACATTCAGTACACATGGTGTTTTTTGTGTTGCAGCTTTCTTTTTGATAAATTTGCTAAAGCTAATACAAACAAATCGCTTATGCAAAAGCCTAATTTTATTGTGGTTTATACTCTGCAGTTCGATAGTATTGTCATTTTTTAATATCTTTATATTGGGGCCTTTGGTACTTCAGAGTCCCAATTAGTAAATTATCAAAATGTTTGTTATGGAGTGCATCATTTATTAAAATGAAAATGCACAAAAAAGACATTTTTATATAATGTACCTAATTTAACCATGAACTAGATTATATCATAGTTAGTAGAACAGTTTGCATTTATATTGACATTAAACATCTGTTTTAGATGATTGGGATGCAGCAGTGTCCAGCCTGCTACAGGTTTCTCCCCATGTGTCTCAGGCTTTATGGAGTAACACAGTCCGCTGTTATTTCATCTACACCCAAGAGACCAGAGCAGAACTCCAAGCCTTTATACAGGTACACACATCCACATTCTCACACCACCCTCCACACAATCGGGCCAGCTGATGCACAGTATGACCTGTGTTCTGTCCCTGTTTCTCAGACTCATTCACCTGGATTGAAGAGGTTTTGTGAGAGTTTGGGTCATTCCTATTTAACTGTGTGTTTCCCGGAGGAAAAAGCTGCTCTGTATGCTACTGAGCGCCAGCTGGAGCTTGAGAGGAGCTCAGTGTGTGTGCTGCTACTCAAATCCTCAGTGTCCAGGTGAGGCGTGCACACACACACACACAGAGGAACAGAATGTGTAACTCTGCAATGGAGAAAGTGAAAAAGTAATAAGAACTCGAACCATCTATTCTGGTTGTTCCCATTTTGACCGTTTAGCTTTATGCTAAAACATCTTTGTTGTTATTTGTGACTGCTGATGTTGTCCTCTTCTCACTTTCTTACATAACTTAAGTTGTGTAATGGAAGATGTGGAGGAGGCGTTTGTCCGCACTCCAGACTCTCGTCCTTTGCTGATCTATTTAAATACGGGAGAAAAGAAAGTAGAGAGTGAGGGGGCTTCCTGTCTGAGCTCAGCCACTAGAGACCTTCTGGAGAAAGTTAACAATGCAGACAAGGCCGCTAAGGTTAAGGTAGGACACACTTTTGCTCCTTTACATGTTTTTAGACGAAAACCCCACAATTCAACAATATGACCTATACACACTCGCTGGCCTAAAAAAAGTTGCACTCGCTAAGGTTCTGTTCGACTGCATTTTTTGTCACGGCACACAATGTGGTGCGCAGTTCATGTGTAAAAATTATTGTTCATGGTCACAGAAAACTGTTTAATATTTTGAGTCCTGGAATATGCCAGTGCCATCAGGGAAGAAAAACATCTGATCGGCTGAACATTAATTCATTCAGGTCATTAGCTGACTTGATCAACCTGACCAACTCCAGATCATAACACTGTCTCCAGGGGCGTGTACAGTGGGACCTATGCATAAAGGGTACATCGGTTCATTTGTTTCCCTTTTTACCCTGAAGCACCCATTAATGTGGAATAGGCTCAATCTGAACTCATCCGTCCATATACCCTTTTCCAAAAATACCATGTTTATGTTACTTTAAAGCTTTCTCTGTGTAAATGATCTTACTTTCACAATTTAACATACGGTGGAACCTTTGATTGCGAGCATAATTGATTCTGATGTGCTCCTATATCAAAACACTCGTAAATCAACCTTCGTGCAATTTCACACACATACATTCTGCACCGTGTCAAATAATGCGTGAGCCCTCAACCTGCAGGCTGATACAGAGAAAGAGAGAGACCTCTTTAACCTCTCTAATGAGACTTGCTTTTGCTTCACATGCGCGTGCACGTGTGTTATAATAAACAGTACACGCACGTGTGAAAGGATGACTTTCACACAAACACAAAATAAAAGATATTTTACGCACACACACGTCGTCATAGTGTTAGAGTAAACAGCACACGCGTGCATGGATGTTGATTATACCAGTGAGAGATGCGCACTAAGACTCAGCAGGGGAAACGATTACCCACAATTCTGCAGGGCAAGAGAGAAAAACCATTTGTTCAGTTGTGATCACATGTGATCATCAAAACGAGAAGCGCATGCGTGATACATGCTACTCTGCACTCCTAAATCAAGACTTGCTTGTTTTTCACGTCAAAATTTTTTACAAATTTTTGCTCATCTTGCGGAACACTCGCAAACCATGTTACTTGCAATCCGAGGTTCCACTGTAGCTCTGATTTCTGCTCATTTTTTAATTGTGTAACTTAAAATATGGATGCATTTCCATTATTTATATTAATTTTTTTTCCACATTTCTTCCACATTGGTTGCTGGCTCAGCATTGTCCTTTCATGGTTTAATAATATGTTGGACAGTTTTAACCTAATTCATGGAGATTTAAAATCTTTTTAGTTGTTTTCTTTGCTTGATGGCAGCTAATTCTTGGACTCTTCTGAAACACGGCCTTTTTTTTAGCCAGGCCCTGTGTGCGCGCGAGTGTGCGCGCGAGTGTGCGCGCGAGTGTGCGCGCGAGTGTGCGCGCGAGTGTGCGCGCGAGTGTGCGCGCGAGTGTGCGCGCGAGTGTGCGCGCGAGTGTGCGCGCGAGTGTGCGCGCGAGTGTGCGCGCGAGTGTGCGCGTCATATCTCAAACTCAACCCAACTTTAACACTAAGACTGTAAAAATGCTGTAAGAGCTTAAAACCTTAAAATTAAAGCATTGTTAATGAATCACCAGTATTCTGCTTTAAATGCATCTTATCATATGGGACAGCTGAGCCTGTTTAAGCACAGGCTACTAACATAATAAGTCAAAATAAGACTCTCTTTGTCCTGGTTAGCATTTTACTTTCTACAGCCAATTCAGGAACGTAATTTGTCTGAGTTTACCGTTACTTTCTTTTCAACTCATTTATATATGTGCTGACACTGTATGTGGTGTGTGTGCGTGCTCAGAGGTGTGTTTCTCGATGTGCAGGTGGTGGACCACTCAGGCTCTGCAGAGGAGGGAGCAGTACTTATTTTTGCTCAGCTAGAAAAGATTATAAAGCAGGTATATAAAATTATTATCAGATGTCTTGTCAGATTTATGGAACACACTGGAAAGTTCATTCTACTTAATCTTTTATTTCCTGATGTTTATATCTAGACATGTAACTTTTGTCTGAATCCAACCACTTTTTTACGTATTTAAAAGTATAATGCCTGACTGGTGCTTCCTGTTTCCCAGATTAAGCCTTATGGTGTTTATATAAACATTAAATATCTATAAATGTTTACTTTTAGGTTGAGGTTGGTAAACTGGTTTTTCACGTTAAAAGTTTGAATTCTTATTAAGAAGTAAGATGGCATGGTGGGTTTAAAGGTCCTGTGTGCATGGAGTTTGCATGTTCTCCCTGTGTGTGGTGGGTTTTCTCAAGGTTCTACATTTTCTTTCCACAGTCCAAACACATGCAGATTAGGCTAACTGGCATTTCCACATTGCCTGCAGTGTGTGAATCTGTGTGTGCTCTTGTTTCCTGCGATAGACTGGTGCCCCATACGGAGTCTCCTGGGAGGCTCCAGGGCCTATATTTACCCATCTTCTCAGACTCACGCCTAGGAAACGCATCAAAGTTAATTAAAAATACTTCAACCTCTGAGTAGGACATAAAAGTTATTTACAGGTGAAACTTGAAAAATTTGAATATCGTGCAAAAGTTTATTCATTTCGGTAATGCAACTTAAAAGGTGAGAGTAATATATGAGGTAGACTCATTACATGCAAAGCAAGATAGTTCATGCCATGATTTGTCATAATTGAGATGATTATGGCTTATAGCTCATGAAAACCCCAAATCCACAATCTCAGAAAATTAGAATATTGTGAAAAGGTTCAATATTCTAGGCTCAAAGTGTCCCCCTCTAATCAGCTAATTAAGCTATAACCAGTGTTGGGGGACGTTACATTTTAAAGTAACTAATTACATTACAAAATTACTGTCTTCAAAAAGTAATCCGTTACATTACAGCATTATCTTCTGATAAAATGAACCAGTTAGAGTACTTTTCCATTGCAGAAAATTAAAACGTCTTTGTGATTCCTCATGGATGTTGTTTTAGTCAAGACCTTTTTAATTATTCTGCCATCATTACTCAGTGAAGTTTGGCCCATAATCTGTTAACTACTAATAACTCTATTTCAACTACGCAGTTTCGCGTGGGTTATCGGGGACGGGGCTTGTCAGGGGCTTACACACACACACACACACACACACACACACACACACACACACACACACAATAACGGAATGGGAATGACTGCTGTCTGGCTCACGAATTACATAAATTGTCTGAATAACGGATTCCATTCTTGAAAAAGTAACTAAGTAACTGATTACTTGAATGGCACCTAACACTGGCCATAACACCTGCATAGGGTTCCTGAGCCTTTAAATGGTCTCTCAGTCTGGTTCAGTAGGAAGCACATTCATGAGAAAGACTGCTAACCTGACAGTTGTGCAGAAAACCATCATTGGCATCCTCCATAAGGAGGAAAAGCCTCAAAAGGTAATTGGAAAAGAAGCTGAATGTTCCCAAAGTGCTGTATCAAAGCCCATTAATAGAAAGTTATGTGGAAGGGAAAAGTGTGGAAGAAAAAGGTGCACAAGCAGCAGGAATGACCGCAGCCTGGAGAGTGTTGTCAGGAAAATGTTATTCAAAAGTGTTGGGGACTTTCACAAGGAGTGGACTGAGACTGGTGTCAGTGCATCAAGAGCCACCACACACAGATGGATCCTGGACATGGGCTTCAAATGTCATATTCCTCTTGTCAACGCGAACAACAAACAACGTCAGATCTCATTTGGAAACCAAGGATTCAGAGTCTGGAGGAAGAAGACACACACACTGCAAGATGCTTGAAGTCCAGTGTGAAGTTTCCACAGTCTGTGTTGATTTGGAGATCCATGTCATCTGCTGGTGTTGGTCCACTGTGCTTCATTAAGTCCAGGGTCAACGCAGCCGTCTACCAGGAGATTTTGGAGCACTTCATACTTCCTTCCGCAGACAAAGTTTATGGGATGCTGACTGTATTTTCCAGCAGGACTTGGCACCTGCCCACACTGACAAAAGCACTAAAACCTGGTTCAGTGACCGTGGAATTACTGTGCTTGTTTGGCCAGCAAACTGACCTGGACCCCAAAGAGAATCTATAGGGCATTGACAAGAGAAAGATGAGAGACATGAGACCGAACAATGCAGAAGAGCTGAAGGTTGCTATTGAAGCATCCTGGTCTTCCATAACACCTCACCAGTGCCACAGGCTGATAGACATAGACAAAACTGCGTGACTCGACTGCATGACGTTATCCTAATCACACTTCTCCAATCACAACTGTTTCAAGCCCCTATAATAGAAGTGTTCAGGACTGTCATAATCTGATCAAAATGACTTTGTAAAGAAAGCCTAACTGGAGAGGGGAGGAAACTGGTTTGCTTACAGCGAAGGAAATAAAATGTACAGAAATAGTTGAAGGAAATGATGCCCTTTCCTCTATAGATAAAAAGTGAGTGGGTGGCGGTTTGTGAAACCATCAATGCGACTTGTCAGTTTGCTACATGTACCTCAGAGAAGTGTGAAATATTGTGGTAAGCCTTCACAGCTTTAAAATAATAGAATTTTGTTGCTTTGCAGCATGAAATGAATAGACACAGTTTTTGTTTCATCCAGCTATATTTACTCATTGCAACTTTTCATTGATCATTTCTCATTGATATGGAAAAGCATCACCCCCTCCTAAAATGACTTGTAAACTTACTCAGGTAAAGCTAATCATCACTGTGTGTGTTTGTGTATACTGTGTATGATTGAATTATCTAGAATTTTAATCACCATACTATTTTTGAAAAACACAAATTGCAGCGCAGTTACCCGCGTATGTGTAATAATGGCTAACTCGGATAATACTGAGGAAAGAACACAGGTGTGCTGAACTGCAAGTTTAATTGTAAAAAGCTTCTAGATGGAAGTTATAAAATTAAAGTTGTGTGTGCAAGCTAACCTGAAGGGGAACTATTTTTACCAGAATACATTAAATGACAGCCCTGCCTAAAATAATAACATAAAAAAAATTATTTCCTGTGAGAATAACCATAAACATCTCATAGTGCTAGTGGAAAAAGTATGTGAATCTTTGAGTTAATGACTTCAAAAAATCTCATTGGAGTCACATGTTCGCATAGATAGAGGTCTCAACCTCGCTATGCTAAAGAATTGTTGTTTAATATAAAGCTGGAAAGGGTTTTCAAAGAAATTCACCAGTCTACAATTAAGTTAATGGAGACCATGGATAATCTACCAAAAAGTGGGCACCCAATCAAAATGACCTGAGATCGCAACAAAGACTCATTAACAAGGTAGAGAAACAACCCCGAGTGACAGCCAAAGATATGAAGTCATCATTGAAACTGGCTATCTGTGTTCATGAGTCTACAGTACGTAAAACATTGTGCATGGCAAGACGCCACAAATTAAGCCGCTGCTTACTAAAAAGAATATTGCTGCATGCCTGAAGTTTTCGAAAGAGCACATCGACACTCCTATTGCTAAACGTTTTGTGAACTGATGAAACTAAGATTGAGCTATTTGCACTAGCACTACATCTGGTATATAAAGGACCCTGCACACCATCATAAAAACATGATCCCAACCGTAAAGTATGGTGAAGGAAACATCATGATTTGGTCCTGCTTTGCTGAATCAGGACATGGCCAGCTTGCAGTCATAGAGGGGAAGATGAATTCCCAAGCGTATCAAAAAATTATTCAGCGATCAAGTGGCATCATGTTTGATTCTTCTTCTGTTTTGTTTTTCCAGGCTTTTAGAACCAGCTTCTTTTAGGGTGTTGTTTGTTTTGGAGGGTTCTATAAATGTTTAGTTTAATTAATGGGTTGAATTGAATTGGCTGGTCCAAAACCTTCTGTTTTTTCCTTTATTGCTTTGGCAGTTCATTTTTTTTTCAGGCCTTCTGTTTCTGTCATTAAACTGCTGTTGCTTACCTTTCTTAGTTCCTTATTTTTTTGTATGTCTCTGTAGGAACTGTTGGGGTTGGAGCTGGAGGACAGCATGGGACTGGAGGACAGAGAAGACTCTGACTCTGGTGATGTGCTCTGGGATTTACATGATGAACAGGAGCAGACTGAGGCCTACCAGCACATTTGCAGTGCTTCAGCTAGTCTCAGCTTTCAGAAGGTTCTTTCACCCTTGCCTCATCTCACTCTCTTTGGCTCTTTTGTGTGTATATCTAAAACTAAATTATTATATTTAATTTATTTAGCACGTTTAGCAATGAATATGTTTAATAATTAGTAAAGCTTTGCAATACAAATATAGATTTCTGTATTTTGTATAGATCCCTATGCAAAAAGGGACCCTGTTCTGTTCTGGGTTACATCAAAGCAATTATTCATTAAACCAATGCTCATCCACAGCTGTATACTATAGAAGACTCTGTAGTATCTGCTAATAATGAATAAATGTCTTCTCACAGATTACAGAAACCCTTAAAAAAAACTCTTCATTTTGTTTGTTAAATAAACATATTTTAAACCATTGGTTATTATTTTTAGATTATGTAGACAATCCCTATAAAGTGTGTGTTACTACAGAAAGTATAATGAATTTCAGGAAGTACTTTATTATAAACATGTCATTTGAAATTACAGACAGAACTGTTAACAGAGCTGTGGTTATACAAAGTGAACACCTGAGAATTCAGCATTGACATTACAGCACTGTAAATCACTTGAAATATCAACAGTGCCTAAAGTCATCAATCATATCCTGTTTGCATTGCAGTTAATTGCTTTATGCATTATGTGCCAATGAGAGTATGTAATAATCTTTTATCCACCTCTCCCTCCCTCCTTTTGCGCTGTCTCTCTAGTACATTGATTGTCTGAATGATATGGTTGCTGCTCCTCCCCCCACTCCTCCATTGCTGGTGTCAGGAGGGCCAGGCTCAGGCAAATCTCTCCTTCTTGCTAAATGGTATTTACTATTGCTGTACAGTTTAAACAGACTGCACTTATTTTTACATAAAGTGAGCAGCATCAAGAAATGTCTTGTACTTGAATTGTTGCCACTAAATATACAGTATGTTAAACAAAGAGTATATATCTATCTCAGGATAGAGCTGCAGCAGAAGCACTCGCCCAACACACTGATCCTCTATCACTTTGTGGGTCCTGCTTTGTCCACCAGCGCAGAGCCGGTCCTCATCATCAAACGTCTCACTGTGAAGGTCTTTCATGCACACATGACTTCACATATGCTACTCAGTATAACTGTAAAAGCTTTGTTAATGGTAAAGCTAATAATTGTCAGTCTATTGATTAAACTGCTGTTAATATGACACTTGCATAGTTTCTAAGCAGTTTATCAGTAATGAATTAACAACATTGTTGTTGTGTCACTCGAATACAAAAATATGAAAGGTTGATAAAAAGCTAGAAATGTATAATAACAAAAACACAAAGCAGGTATCGGGAATTTAGATAAAGTGAAGTCAATATGTTGTTAAGTCTAACTTTAACATGAATAGAAAATGTTTATTTAAAAAAACACTAATAACCATTTTTATCCCAATCAGCACTTTACATGCTAATAAAACAAATACACATGATCTCTGTACAATACCTGTTTTATGCTTCTTGGTATGCTGATGAAAATATTGCTGAAAAAAGTTGTAAATCAAAGTTTTGCCTTTGCCTTTTCCAGCTTTTGCAGCATTTCTGGACTCTCTCAGGCTTGTCCATGGACCCCTGTAAGATCCTGGAAGAATTCCCTCGCTGGTTAGAGAGACTGTCCTCACGTCATCATGGCAACATCATTATTGTCATTGACTCCATTGATCAAATCCATGTAGGTCTGAAGATGTACACCGTTTATCCATAACATTACAATGTAAAACATTTGATCATTCATGGAATACACAGATCAAACATGTCTGAGCCACAGAGGCCCCAGCCTGCAACCCAGAGCACCCAAAAGATCCAACGCTAAAGTAGCACACCCCAAATTCCCTGCAGCTCTGCAGCTGTGTACTTTGCAAAAAGTGCAACTCAATCCCAAAACAATACAAAAGACCTTGTGAAGACACTGGTGGAAACAGGTGCAAAAGTATTCGATAGACCGATATTTAACCTGAAAGGCTGCTGAGCAAGCAAAAAGCCACTGCTCCAAACCTGGACAAAGAAACCTGAAACAAAAATTTTGTTGTTTGGCCATAATGCTATTGATGTCGTCAGGAAAAAGGGTGAGGCTTGCATGCTGCAAAATATCATCCCAATTGGTCGCAATGTGGAACACATCTGTGTCAAAAGCTGTCATACGATCACTCAGATAAATTCAACTACCTCAAAACATTGGAACTGAACTGATACACACACACGTGCAAACACACACGTGCTATCAACAACCATCTAACAATTGTTTGTACCAACTTGTAATTGCTCTTTTGCACAATATTTATTGCTTCTTATTTGCCAAAAACTATTTTCTGTTTTTGCTGTTTACTGTTTTCTAATGTTTACTGGTTACAGTTTCTCCTTCCACTACCTCTACCTCATCATTGCAAAGTATTGAAATGTGTCGTGTTGTCATCCTGTCGCACTTGTTTGCACATTTGCATGTGCACTTTACTGTATGTTGTTTGTATAGGACTTAGACAGTTTTCTGTTCTGGTCATCTTGTCTCAGCTAGTCAGCTAATTAGATTTCATAGTTAGCTAGTTAGTTTTGTTAGTTTATGGTGTTCATTTATGTTGTGTGTAGCACCTTGGTCCTGGAGGAACATTGTTTCGTTTCACTGTGTACTAAACTGTATACGGTTGAAATAACAATAAAAGCCTACTCGACTTGACTTACCTGACTTGACTTGAAGATGAAGGAGGTCATTGTGGATTTCCATCAAGCTGGCAGTCACACTCATGCTCCCATTTACAGCTGTTGTTGAGTGTGTACCCAGATTAAAATCCTTAAAATCCACATCTCTGAGAACCTCACCTGGTCTCTGAACTCTCTGACTAGAAACTCATACTGGAGAGCTTTTACTGCTGAACTATTGAGAGCATCCTCACAAACTGCATTTTTGTGTGGTACAGCAACTGCGCTGCTTTGGATGGCCTTCAGAGCGTGGCGAAAACCTCCCAAAGAGTCTACCCACCTTGGAGGACATGTACAAGAAATACTGTCTGCAAAGGGACGAGAGGCATGAATACCCCGTTCTATTCATGTAGACTATTCACCCTTCTCTCATTGGGCAGGTGTCTCAGCGCCCACTCCTGATTTCAGTGACTGTAAATATATATATTGTAATGTTTGTGTGTTGTGGTGATTGCGGTGTTGTTTTGTTTTTCAGAATGCAGAGCGACATATGAAGTGGCTGATTGATCCACTTCCTGCTAATGTTAGAGTTTTGGTGTCTGTCAATGTTGAGTCGTGCCCACAGGCTTGGAGGTACGTGCACACAAGGACACACTAACATAATTTGTGGACTGGGCCTGATGTATACAGATTCAAATAAGGGAAACTATTTATTTGCTGTCAGTAACACGACAGCCCACTAGCTTAACAACTTTACCAGTAATATTGTTACAGTACCATTTATAGTATAATGTATGTATTAGTTTATATATTTATATAATATGGTATAATATAGTTATTTAACCAGAATTCTTGTTAAATAACTTGGATAGTTAAATACTTTTTATTAGGTTTTTTAAACATTGAAGATCACACACACAAATACAAGGGAATGAGTTTTAAGTAGCTGCTTACTTGTATGAAAGAAGAACGCACTGTACCTGGCATGTTCCATGGCTTAGCAGCCAATTATTGCATTACTTTTGGTCCCTCAAAAAGTGTGGATCATATCTAAACTTCTGTAATTCCTTCATTGTTCACCTGATTTAAATAAATTAAACCTGAAACCATTTAAACGTCAATATACAGTACTTGAACAAAATTTTAAAAAATTTAGTTTTGATCCACATATTTATTGACCTGATTGCATATTTATATGGAAGGGGACGTGTTTTTTACGGTCAGTGTAAATATCTGCAAGGCAGATCTGTCAGAGCATTTTTTTTTTTAAATAATGATTGAGTCCTTAATTAACAAAGTACCAGAAGTAGATGTCATTTAGAACATGAAACCTATAGAATATTGCATTTCTTTTTTTACATTGTACAGTAAGGAGCTTACACAACAGTTTTCTTTCACTCTACAGACTGTGGCCCACTTTACATCTGGACCCTCTCAATCCAAGAGAAGTGAAAAGTGTACTCAATACAGAATGTCTGAACACTGACATGAAACCCACAAAAGAGCAGGTGTGTATCTCCTGTGTTATTTGTACAGCATGAATGTTTTACATGTAGCTCAAGTTGCCATGTCTCGGAAACATCACTGTGATTACTGCGAATGCTCATTCACTGTTCTCTTATAGGAGAAGAAGTTAGAGAGACATTGTCGTTCTGCGTCCACTTGCAATGCGCTGTATGTCTCTCTGCTAGCCAGACTTCTCACCCAGTGAGTGACAAACCCAGTTCAATACAGGAAGTCACTTTGAGTGTAACATGTGCTATATAAAAGCATACAGTGTAATATATTGTAGGATTCTTGTGTGTGCATGACATGTTAAAAGGCACTTATGGGAAAATCATGTTCTTTTGTTCGTTTGCATGGAGTTCCAGGTTGTGTGCCACAAACAAAACATATGATGTCTTTTTCTTTCTTCCAATTGTGTCCATAAATGTGCTGAAAGAAGATAGTTAGATAGATCTAGATAAATAGATATATACTATATTTCCATTGCACAGGATGCAACTTAATTAAGTGTCACTCCTTATGGTGTGTGGAATAGAATACATATATAAACTATAAAGATAAATATACAATAGAACTGAATTACTGAAATAGTATTGAATTATATAATCAGATAGTACTTGATTATAGTAATTAGACAGTAATTGATATATTGAAGCAGCTGAAATGTTGCACTTAAGCAGTTTTGCACATGTTGAACACTGTAATCCGCCAAGATTTTAAATATAACAAAAATGAAATTGAATAAGACTAAAATATTGTACATGACGGTATTGTACATTTGTTTGTTGAAGCACATTAAATCAAATCTTTTTTTCTTAGCACTAAATCATCGTCGACATTGGACAGAATTCTGCATCAGAGTGTGTCATGTCAGGACACAGTGGCTTTGTACAGGCTGAGCCTGAAGATGATCCTGGATTCACTGAACACAGAGAGAGAGAGGCACGTCATGAGAGAAGTGGGTTTTTTTTTTTGTCTTAATATGTATACCAGTCTAATGAACAATTCAGAAAAACTTTACCAAACGTTATTCAGCATTACCAAACATTGCTGAATTTTATTTATTTTATTTAATACACAAGGATTAATCACCATCTTTACACTAACCACATGTTAGCTGGATCTAAACTTGCTCTTAGAATGCTACAAAGTATTTTACTTGGTCATATTAAAGGTCTGATAATTGTGATGCGTGTGTGTTATATTATTTTGCAGTTATTGTGCCTGCTCTGTGCCAGTCATAATGGAGTTAGTGAGTCTGAACTCTTGGAGATTTTCCCAGAGTTGTATTTCCCAGCACTATCCTCTCTGCTCTGCAGTCTGCAGAAACTCCTCATCGTCCGCTTCAGCTGTGGCCTCGTCCGCTTTCAGCACCCACAGGTGGTTTTTTTTGTGTGTGCAAGAGAGAAGGAGAGAGAGAGAGGAAGAGAAACCGTTTCGTATCTTATTTTCAGTAATAATAAAAGTCAAAGAATATATAGCTATATGGAAAGCTATACTGTTTCTTGCCTGTGCCAAGTCAGGCGTACCAACATAGAAGAGCTTCTTTCTGCAGAATCAAATAGAAGGGAGAGGGACACATCTTATGCCCAGTGCAAACTGCAAATACATATTTGACACCTTTAATTTCAGGTCTGCAGTAGTGGACGTTGCCACAAAGTAAAAAAGGGGAAAAAATAACATTTCCTTATAGCTTTTAGACTAAAACTGAAAACATATTTTAAACAGTTGAAAGATTTTCTAATTTACAGATGTTTTGTTATAGCCTTATGCCATCATCCATCCATCTAGGAACTTCTGTAGTCCAACTAGGGACTATTTATTCCTATTTTACGAATGTGGTGGAATCTCCGGTCAACATTCACACCTGCATTCACACACTACGGGGAATTTGGGAATGCCAGTTAGCCTAATCTGCATGTCTTTGGACTGTGTGGGAGGAAACTAGAGTAGCCAGAGGAAACCCGACCAAGCACAAGGAGAACATGCACACGCCAGGTCACAGACCCCTGGAGATGTAAGGTGACAGTGCTAACCAATATGCCACCATGCCGCCTAATAGCCTGATGCTGCCTGTTAATTTGTTTTTTCTAATCATTGCTGTTCATTGAATAGTACTGATTTAAGATCATTTTCATTCTTTTATCAGCCTATGATTAATAAATTACTGGCAGGTACCACTTAAATACACAGTGTAGCAGACCAAATACTCTTCACTGCAGCAGTATACACTAATAGCAGTGCTCTCTTTCAGCAGGATAATGCTTCCTCACGCACTGTAATGACAGTAATGCTCAGGGATGGTTTTAGGAACGTGAAAAAAGAGTTTAAGGTCAAAGGCACAAGAAGGACCTGCACAATATTAGACAATATAATACAATGATACATATAATATGATATTTAATAGAAATATATTGTGTGTGTATACAGTACCATTTTTAAAATGTTTTGTGTTTAAAAAAAATATATTCTATGTTCAAGCATCAGGCTTATGTTTTTGTCTCTCTCTCTCTCTGTGTCTGTGTGTGTGTGTCTGTGTGTGTGTGTCTGTGTGTCTGTGTCTGTGTGTCTGTGTCTGTGTGTCTGTGTGTGTGTGTCTGTGTGTGTGTCTCTGTCTGTGTGTCTCTGTCTGTGTGTCTCTGTCTGTGTGTCTCTGTCTGTGTGTCTCTGTCTGTGTGACCAGGCGTCTGAGGCTGTAATGCAGGAGTTCCTCAATGGAGGAAGATGTTGCTCATCATTCAGGGAGAAACTTATTCAGTATTTTAACCAGAAGCTTAGGTTAGTATATTGTGTGAACACACATGCACATTCTCCCCTAATTACAACAAGTTTGTTAAGTGTGTGTTTACCTGTTTGTGTACATGTACAGTGAGAACACAGTGACATGGCGTGTTGCTGATGAGTTGCCATGGTTACTGCAGCAGCAGGGAGAAAAATGTAAACTCCAGCTATGTCTGCTCAACCTGTGTGTCTCCCAGAATCTCTACAAAAGGTGCCACCTTCCTTTCTCCAAGCATTGTCCATTATTATCTGTCCATTGGTTTGTCCTATAATCTGTCTTATAGTCTATTCACCAGCATTGTCCATCAGTGGAACATTAATTAATCATTGATTTCTCAATCACTCTTCGTTATTTTCATGTATCTACTTTCATGTTTGTTCTTACCATCATTCCTCGCGACTTCTTTTCTTCATACTTTATCTCCTATCTGTCACTCTACCCATCGATTATTTAAAAAGTTTATGACACATATGACAGACATTTCATGTAAATAATGTGTGTAGTGTGAAACGTTCAGGAACCGAAAATAACACCCAGGCTTTTTTATTACGATGGCACAACCACAAAATAAAAAATAGTTTTTGCTGATGCTAACCTGGTTTAGAGTTGTAGAAAAATGTGCAGATATAATAAAACATGTTATTTGTCAGGGGTCATTTCTCAGAGCTGTTGGCGTACTGGCAGTTTGTTGGGAAGGATAAAGTGGCCATGGCAGCTGAATATTGTGAGGCTCTGAAGGAGTTTGAACGGAACTGTGAGAGCGAAGAAAGCATGAGCAGACTGGCTAACCTGTATGAGACACTCGGCCGATTCCTCAAAGACCTGGGGCTCCTCAGTCAGGTACAGTACACACAAGCACACACACTCACAAAAGTGCTATTCAGGGCTGTGTTGTCGTGAATGGAAATCTTGCGGTGAGTTTTCTGTTCAGTTGAACGCCTTTACAGGTGTCTCCAAAATATTGCAATACTATCTGAAACTATCTAAATGCTGTCAGTTTAGGATGTTATTATCCATAATTATTATTATTTGATTTGCCAGTGTGGGTGTTTGGTGTATGTGTTTTTTTTTTGTTTGTTTTTTTTTCTTCCAGGCAGTTGCCCCCTTGCAGCGCTCCCTAGAGATTCGTGAGACAGCTCTGGATCCAGATCACCCCAGTGTGGCCCAGTCCCTACACCAGCTGGCTGGAGTTTACGTCCACTGGAGGAAGTTTGGCAACGCAGAGCAACTGTACAAGCAGGCCCTGGAGATCAGTGAGAATGCATATGGAGCGGAGCACTCGAGTGTGGCGAGAGAACTCGACTCTCTCTCACTCCTCTACCAGAAACAAAACAAGTACATCATTTGCTAAAAATCACGTTTATTAAATTAGGAATAAACAGTAGCCCCTTTCACCTGAGGGGTGACTCTGGTCCCTCAGGGCATGGGGGTGTGCTGTGGTGCCGGGACGATAACACGGATCGGACTTGTTTGTCCGCATTCCATGAATTCTCGAAATTTGGAGGCCGGATTAACAACCTTGAACCCTTTTCCCGCTAAGCCCTATACGTGGCAGTCTGTGATGCGCTGGGTGTTCTGGTGCCTTCTCCTCATGACCAGCATTGACTATTTTTTCTGTGTTGGCTTTTCTGTGTTGGCTTTTTCTCCCACACGCACTAATGAGCCTTGGGTGCCCATGATCCTGTCACCAGTTTACTGATATATCATTGTTAATTAGTGTTATTCAGTTTCCCTCGTGGGGGTTCATGTTGTGGCTACTAAGCTGATGTCGTCTTAACGCCTTTAGAACAATTTCAAAGTTAATAAGTTTGAAATAAAAACTAACTTGATCATCCTTTGTCTTGAGGACTTTCCGGAGATTACTTCCAAAAATGTTAAATGACAGAAAATCTCAACATATCAACAATAAATCATTTGTATTTACTAAATAATTCAATTTACTTTTATCATGCGCTGCATGCAGTGCCGGTGCCAAGCCCGGATAAAATTAGATGGTTGTGTCAGGAAGGGCATCTGGCATAAAACCTATGCCAAGTTGTTGTATGGATCGAATGGCCTGCTGTGGCGACCCCTTGACGGGAGCAGCTGAAATAACAACAACATAAATTTGGAGCTTTATCAACTGTTGTTGTTATCAATGACTAACTAGTCATCGATGGCAAGGAAAAACTCTCTGAAACTACATGAGGAAGAAACCTTGAGAGTAGCCAAACTATCCACATTTGGCTTAACCATAAATTAATCCATCTGTAACTTTGTGCTACAGTATAAGGTTGAAAGTACAGTTGTATAAAAGAAAATGTTTCAGTTAAGAAAAAGTCCATTTCATTAAGGTTACCAACTGTTCAGTGATGGAGACTTGTGTCAAAATTTGTTCTTGGTAGTGTCAGTCCTAAAGCTGTGATTGCAGTCACAAGAATAATCTTTTATTATTATTTCTTTGTCAGGTATGAGCAGGCTGAGAAGCTGCACAAGAGATCAGTCAAGATCAGGCAAAAAATGGCTCGGCAAAAAGGCCACATGGTGAGAGAAGATTCATAATTCGTATTGTATTTGTATCTTTGCAGCTCCTGTTAGGATTTTTCTTGTCTAAAAGTATGAACTATTTCACACTATCTGTGTGTGTGTATGCAGTATGGGTTCTCTCTATTGCGCCGCCGAGCGCTGCAGTTGGAAGAGTTGACTCTCAGTAAAGACTCAGCCGATTGCGCCAAGACTCTCAATGAACTCGGGGTCCTCTACTACCTCCAGAACAACCTCGAGTCAGTAACTTCCTCTTTTGTCAACTTCTAAAATTTTTCCACTTTAAATGGGATTTTATACATTAGTGCCGTCTTGTGCTGGTGGAAACCTGTGAGGGTTTATAATGGAAACTACAAAATTCAGTACTAACCCTACTGTATTCTAATACAACATAGGACCGAGGGTGGAGCATATATTACATTGCACATATGTTTAGAGTATGATATTGCTTTATACAATATGCAAACACTCCACAGATCATGAATTCACCCTGCATTTACTTCGGCTAGTATAAATTAGTTTGCATCAAATATGTTAATTGTGCATGTAAGAGTAAATTTAAATTTCTTCTTTCATCAGTAATGTTTTGAACATTATTTTTGGGAAGCTCAGTACCTTTTTCCATTCATGATGAAAAAAAAATGATTTGATGGTTCTTGTGTAAAAATGAATGAGTTGGCATTGTAGAATGGCTGTAGCATTTTGATACGCTCAAAAACAGTACAGGAAGAAAACAAACAAGTTTTCAGTGGGAAATGGCAGTGAGTTTTGGAGGCATTGAGGTTTGGGAGCTTTGAGCACTTAATGACTTTATATAAGGAAGATACGGAATATGCAGGATATGTTCTGCCCGACACTAGGCATTGATGCTGTAGTGTTTTATGTCATGCTTGTTTTTAGCCAACACGACAATCTTCATGAAAACTGACACTGAGGGTGTTTTACACAGAGTAAATTCCCAAAGACATGAAGGTGACATGTTGAGGTGACACGTGTGTGCTTTATAGCCATATCTCCATGTGAAAGGGAGCGCTGAGGAAGAAATCATCGTGTAAAATATCAGAATAATCTGTTTCACACTAGCTGTGTTACATGGACAATATTTATTCAATTCATTCTTTCCAGTTTAACTCCCTACATGGATACTGGTCTGATAAAAATGTGCGTTTACATGCTCAAAGCATTAAAATAGAATGGAATGTTTTTGAAATGCATGTTGTGGTTCTGCCCACTGTGAAGTGTTTAATCTGCTGGAAATATAACGGAAGTAGTAGTATTTTTGTCCAACATTGTGGTTAGGTTCCCATTTTTTCCAAAAAATCCAACGTTCTGAGTTATGATTGGTAACAAGAATGCAGTCTCATCTACGACAAGTTAGAAACTTTACTACGTATGAAATGCAAGCAAATGGAAGCTAAATTTGTCTCTTGAAAACGAGAGAGAATTAATTGGATGAAATGTTTACATAGCTAATATTTACTTACAGAACAGGTTTACACCACCTCCCTCATTCAGATTGAAATTTAGTTCTGATTGTGCCGGATCAAGTTCAGACTGTTCCAGTTGTTTACATGGTGCAGTTTTTCCACTTGGTGTATAAATCTGATTATTAGATATAGGATCCATGGAAACAAACCTACTGATAGCTAAAATCCTATTGATTTTATAAAGCATTGGTGTTTCTCATTAAATTCAATTAGATGTTTAGACGTGCTGTTAATCCAGTGATTAGGATTGACTATTAATGTCGGACAGTGGAGTGTTATTTAGTACAGTTCATAATTGTTTAGGTATTAAAAAAAGGGATAAAACATTGTGTCCTTAGTGTAAATTCTACAACAGTTATTTCCAGTAATGTGATTGGACAAAAGGCATTCCATGTGTCCTGATATAGAGTATAACAGCACTGGGTAAACATCATCTTCACAGGTGTTCTAATATTCATTAATTGCTCTAACTGAAGGTTGTCGGCTCTCCCTAGTTGCGCTTAGTTAGTTTGCCAGTTGCTGAAGGTTATGTCAAGTCAAGTCAAGTCAAGCAACTCATGTAGGCTTATCAACCATATACAGTTTAGCACACAGTGAAACAAAACAACGTTCTACCAGGACCAAGGATACAACATAAATGAACAACATAAATGAACAAAACTAACTAGCTAACTAAAAAAACCTAATTAGCTGACTAGCTGAGATAATACATATTGACATTTTAAAATGAACAGAAAACTATCTAAGCCCGGTACAAAAGAGACAACATAAAGTGCAGACGCAAATGTGCAACCAAGTGCGACAGGATGATAACACGACAACATGACACATTTCAGTAGTATTTGGTGATGAGGGTAATGAGTTAAGGTAGTGGGAGGAGAAACAGTAACCAGTAAACATTTCTTGTACGTAGCAGCGATGATAGGAAAGGATTTTTCTGCAAATAAAAAGTAATAAATATTGTGCAAAAGAGCAATTACATGTTGGTACGAACAATTGTTAGATGGTTCTTGATCAGTGTGTTTGCACGTGTGTGTGTGTCGGGTATGTGAGGCAGAGGCAAATAAACTAAATAAACTAAACAAATCATAATATGCTGATAATAAACAGCACCGCCTGTTGTGCGATATTGCTTAAGTAATTGTTGCAGGATGGTAACAGTAATGACTCTATTTTGGAGCACACTACCCTGTTATTGGTTATTTTTCCATAACAGCAATCCCTGTTGTTTTTTACTCTATTCTTATCACTATCACAATCATATGTAAAAATAAATAAATAAATAAAAACTTGTTTTTCAAGAAAGATTGACCTTTTTTAACAATATAATAAAAAACTATTTTTAGGATTTATAGGAAATCATTGGTGTGTAACATTTGTTGGATTGTAACACAGATGTCTCACATTGTGTTAAAGTACAGCGAAGGTGTTCTTGATGCGGTCCTTGGAGATGCGGCAGCGTGTCTTAGGTGCTGATCACCCGGACTGTGCTCAGTCTCTGAATAACCTGGCTGCCCTGCACTGTGAGAGGAAGGATTACGAGAGCGCTGAGCAGCTGTACGAGAAAGCACTGGAAATCCGCAAACAAGCCCTCGCTCCAGACCACCCGTCTCTCGCCTATACCCTCAAACATCTTGCCATGCTCTACAAGCGCGGGGTGAGACACATGCACATGTTTACTTGTGTTTTACTCAACACTGTAATTACTAACTAAATATTAGAAAGAAATGAAAGAAAACTTTAAACATTATTTCTTGTGACTGTTAATATGAAGGCAGATACAAATTTTGCAGGTTTCTTTCGTGTTCTACAGTTTATTTATCCTTCTGTAGTCAGTAACATGTTTACCCAGCGCCCATTTTCATGGGGGCCCCATAGGCTTGGGGGGCCCCTACTGGCCACAAGCTGTTTTTTATCTCATTTTATGATTGCTTTTGACATAATTTTTTCATGTGCAGACACATAGGAAGAATCAACACACTTATCCAAGTAGCGCTCAAAAACAAAAGAAAACAAATAAAAAAGAAATCAAATACTGAAAGTTTCCCAAAGCTTACAACATTTATTTCCAACTAACAATCTAAATGAAACATCTGAAGCGGAGGATGATGGTGAATATGCAAGACAACAGACAAACAGAGGGATTCTTTCGTAAAATCCTTTTGTCTTATACCTGACTGTAACAAGTTTGTGTGCTGTTATTCAGTTCAAAGTAAAATATATCTGGTTTAAATTTGTCTATTTGTCTCACTTAATTCTGTATACTGTACTCAATATTACTGTTGTGTAAATCAAAAGAAAATCTTAGGCAATGTTGGGGCGTGTGGGCCCCAGGTCCTAGCTCCCCAAAATGATAAACATGTTCCTGTCTGTGATAATTGTTCATACCTAGAAGAGTAACTTAGTGCAAACTTTTAAGTGTGTTTGTTGGTGTGTCTGTCTGTGTGTGTTTAGGGGAAGATGGAGAAGGCGGTGCCTCTCTACGAGTTGGCTCTTGAGATTCGAGAGAAAAGCTTTGGGCCCAAACACCCGAGTGTGGCTACAGCTCTTGTTAACCTTGGTGTGATCTACTGTCAGCTGGTAAGGCTGGAAGCCGCAGTACTGTACACACTCTGGCCAAAAGAAAGTCAATATTTTGATATTAAATATTAAATAAGTAAACACTTAAGAGCCTTTAATTTGATAAATACCATAATTATTAATGTTTTATCTGGCACCAATTCTTTTAACCATTACTGATGCAGCGAACAGCTCCTCATTTCTTAAAGCACTGGGTTGAAGATGCATCACATAGAAAACTGTAAACATGAATTTTCCCGATTATGGTCGACTTTTGATCTTTTTCTCGGTCGGCAACTGAGGATTTTTCCATTCCATACTTGCCGTTTACTTTCAGGCTTGTAGGGATGAATCCATATAATGGAACCAGTAATGATCCTCTTTAAGAAATGTTCACCTTCCTTGGAGTATCGGACCAAATTTGGTTTACAGATATCCAAACACTTCTGTTTATTATCGTCTGTGAATTGTTTTGGCAAAATCTTTTTTTTCCATCTGGTCACAGTGCAGTTATAAATTAACTGATGTAACACGTTTACACGTGACTGGGGAGACAGCAGCCTTCAACGAAAAGCGCTGATAAGACTGAAAGATGTTTTAATATAACCGGAGTTCAGATGATTTTTGACTCACCCAGCATAACTGAGCATATTGTAATAACTGAAAGGTATCAATGCTTATGCTGCTGGCATGGTTTAGCAAGGAATCATGATTAGATATGCCAATCTAACACTGTTTGGCCTGTGTGTGTGTTTGTGTGTGTGTGTGTGTGTGTGTGTATTGCAGAAGAAGCACATTGAGGCCTTGCCACTGTATGAGCGGGCTCTCAAAGTGTATGAGGACAGCCTTGGGCGGTTGCATCCTCGAGTAGGAGAGACACTAAAAAATCTGGCAGTTCTCAGGTTTGTTTACTCTTATCTTACAACACAGAACAATTAAACGTCCTCACAGGAAAGATAATGTGCTGTAGTGAGGAGCAGAAAACCTCTATGTTCTCTTTACTACTTACTGTAGCAATATAACAATATATTTGTGAATAAATGAGTGACCGAATATCTCAATGTCTTCCAAAGTTATGAGGAAGGGGATTTTGAGAAAGCAGCCGAGCTGTACAAACGGGCCATGGAGATAAAGGAGGCTGAAACATCTTTGGCATGTGAGAAAGCACCATCTCCTCACTCGTCCAATGGTGACACGTTCAGCTTGCGAAGCCCCGCTCTCTTACCTCACACACACAGGTGACCGCTGGCCATCATCTCTCTCATCTCCATCCCTCCTGATAAAATACAGCAATATGGACTTGTGTGATAAACCAAAGTTCTGGTCTAAGCAATAAGAAATTCCCCAATTTTGTTACCCGTCGGGTATTGGAGATTGTCAGTGTCTTAAAGAATGCTATTTAAAAGTGTTATTTTTAAATTGATGTTTTAGAAAAGCATTACAGTATTAATGCAGCATTTAGATCAGTGGTACATGTAAAAAAAAATGTGAATGAAAGTGTGAAGAACGAATCATTTGCTTGAACAAAACTCTAATGTAGGAACATTTCATAGATCTTTAAAAAGTTGCACAACTTCAGATGTCACCAGTTTAATGTTAAAGAGCCATAAGTGTACAAAGCTGCAGCTAAGAAGGGTTGGACGCATGTGTTTAAACCATGGCAGTGACTATAAATGTTTAACATTTAACTCAGTTCTGAACTGAGCTCAGTCTGTATAATAACGGAGAATCAACCTGCCTGGAATTTATACCTAAAGTTCCACAAGATTTCCACAAAGTCCTAAAATTAGCATGTCTTTGTTAACACCTTATAACTGAAGGATTTGCTGTCATTTAACAAAAATGATCAAACGTCTTGAACTTTTTCATTCCCAGCTGCCATTTCTTGCCTGATTGGGCTTTTGATGAGGGATTTCAGATTTTCTGAATTTTTATGTTCTTTATTTAATAATGCAAAATCCCAGAATGCCCTGCCTTTGTGTTTCCTCTGACAGATTTTAGAAAACATTGATTTAGTGACTATTGTGGTGCCTCAATTGCCATACCAAAATCTGCTGTTAAAATGATGGCACACACATTTATTTTTCTTTATAGGGCAAATGTGAGTTCATGTTAAGTTACAACTATACAGTATAGACCGAGGAACCGTTACAGGAACATCAACATTCCTGCTGTTAGAAGGAGAAATTCTAAAATATTCTTTTAATAACTTTTTGTAATATTTGTTTTTTAATGATAAGCACTTACACTAATGACACTATACTTACACTTTTGTTACATTTATTAATAAATTTTATAAAAATGACAATATTAAACAAAATATTTTTAATCAAAAATCCCCTCACAAATTACTAAAAACATTTTCACCCGCTATTGGGTCTTACACGCTCAGACATTATCACATAAGATTAAGACCTATTAACATGTATGACAGTAATATTATAAACAGTAATCCTATATAATATCCATCTATGGATATGATATCTGTATAACATGTGTAAATCTAACGCCATACTGAGGTGCAGTAGGTACAGTATATTATGTTGCTGTTTTGTATAGTGTAATAATTCCATATGTTGCCTGGCCAGGAAAAGTCACTGATGCGGGTCAATAACTTGACCCTTCTCATACAAACAACCAACCAAAGAGATTTCAAGTTACTGAAATTGGATTAAGAACTTTTATTGTAATTTTTATATTTTATGGAAGAAATGTGAATCATGATCAGAGACGAGTTAAATGCTTGAATTGTAAATTTAACATTGTAAAAAATCAACAGGAAAAATCAGAGCTATAGTTACTAGTGAAAATAAGATGGTCAAAACAGGACTAAACAGCTTTAATTTGCCATGTCAAATGGCAATGGACTTTGGATCAATGGAAAGTTTAGATTGAACGAGGGAGATTTTTCACCCATCCTGTACAGTGGCCACTGTACAAGCCTCTGGAGGCAGTGTTTATGATCTGGGATTGCTTCAGTTGTTCAGGTCTAGGCTCAGCAATGTAATGTGGTAATAAAATAAGTCACTTAAGTGACTTACTGAATGACCAGATTATCACATCTGTAGTTTTTCTTCTGGCACGAGCGTATTCCAGGACTCAGACTGTGAAACAGTGATTCTGAGAGCATGATGAATCATTTTCACACGTTAACTGACCATCACATTGGTTCGAATGAAATCTTAAGATTGTGAAACTTTTTTGACAGGCTGTGTAATATAAATAGTATATAAAATACACACACATATACACATATAGATACACTAAGGTGCAATAAGTGTTGCACCTCTAAACAGTGTAATGGTTATGAATACAGATTTTTCCACAGATGATCTATTTAGACCTCTGGCTCCTCAGGAAGTAAAGGTTCACATTCTCTTCACATGCCAACTTGTCAAAACAATCCAGGTACAAGTTAACTACCTCGGTGCTCTCGCCCTGGATGAGCTAGAAAGAAAATCCATCATGAGCTCCCTTGTCTTCCAGAATTTAGTTAAAGATGAATGCACAGAAACTACACTCCTGAACGGTCCACCTCACTCCCCTCACCAACACACACTCAATTGTCATCTAACAACAGTATTCTGTATTTTAATACAAGCAGCATATTTTCAGGTCAGTCTCATGAGGTCTCAGTTTAAAATCAGTGTAGCCTTGCATTTACCTCATTTACTTCAGGTTGAGCGTGCAAATTTTGTTTAAAACTTATACAATGAAATACAACTCAAGCATTCCCAAGGATGTACCATTTAAAGTGAACATACCAGAATTACATCTGGAGACAGACACTAAATAATGCAACTATGAGTTAAAATCTATTAATGTGTTTGTACAAATAATTATGATTATATGTATAAGTATGACAAAGCATATGACTGTGTATGATGTTACCTTGAACAGCAATAAATACTTTATTGAACAAGAACATCTAGGAGCGCAAAGATCTATGAGTGATTGAAATGACAGAAATGTCCAGATTCAACTGGGATGAAAAAAGCAAAACACTTGTCTGTGATTTCATTTTTAGTTAAGTTGAACAATATGCTTGAAGAGGGCAAACAGTGATGGAATACCTTGTTAATACAGTTTTCAAACATTAACATCTCCAGTTAACTTTCTAGCGAGACATTGGAAAATCTAGATGAATACAGAAATCTTGGTCAGTATGAATCATTAACTGCAGCTGTAATGTCTTCGTCAGGAAAGAGTATTTTAACCTGGCAAGAATGAGACGGTGTATAATGTCATGTATTGTAGCGCGTGAGAGGAGCTTGTGTTTGGAGAAAAAAAATAGGAGACCATCTGCTTTTACAACTTCCTCATTTGAGCCATCAACTCCTCTAGACTCTGGTCCGTCTCCTCCACTGTGTCTCCTGAATTTACTTCATCCTGACGAAAGAAAAATCCAGGCAATAATATTAACAACTTTAGTGGAAGGCTTGTAAGGAACATGAGGGGGGTTAAGGAGGGTGGGGCATTGCTATGGGAATAGGGTATTCAGGGTGGGGGTAACAAGGTTGGCAGGCCATGTGAGAGTGGTGAGGGGTTCAGGGGCAAACCTTATAAAGAAACCTGCTTGTTACAGCAAGCAACATCATGTGAACAGCAAATTCAATCCTAAAATACACTCCTCAGAAATCAACATCTAACAAAAGCCATCATTGTTGTTCTAACAGATATAGCACCAGGTGATGATGGTACAGCATGGTCATGTGTAGGTTGAGCTTACCTTATTGGGGATGGTGTAGGCTACAGTTATGCCCTCGGGTAAATCTGGCTTTGGACCTGATGCTTCCTGAAGCTCGGCTGCTGTGATCTCGGACACCAGCTCTATACCTTATCAGAGCACAGGTAGGAGACGGTTACACACAACAAACAGCACACGGGATCTTCTCCTGTATTCTGTGGTCACTTTAACAACACCAAATTATATAATCATGAGAGTATTTTTGTTAATTTATTTTCTGGTAATCTTACTTTTCCTCCATCCGGATCATTTCAACTGTATCACATTCAGTTGGATCCAATCGATTTAAATATTGTAAAAATATTACATTTCAGAGGAAAAAATCAGGTCAAGTGGGTTTTTGTCATCAGTTGCAAAGCACACTTTTATGCAAACATTAACAAAAACCTACAGTGGAGACGTTTAAGTGGTAAATCTATATAAATAAAAGATGGTTTTGTCTGTACATTGGTCAGAACTCGCTCTTTCAATGATATTGTTACGTTTAATGCATTGGAGGACCCGGAAACAGTTTCAGCAAAATTTCTGACCGCATGTCTGTCCACATGCTTTTCCCTCAAGGTGGGCATGGCTATACAGTACTCAACAGAGCCATCAACTTGATAGTTTACCATAAATACACAGTATAAAGACACAGAAACAGATGAACTGCATCTACAAAGCACCCAAATCCTCAGGAAACACGAACGTGCAACACAACATGGCTCATTCCAAAAAAAAAAAAAAAAGGCAAGTACACAAGAAAACTGAACCTTTAAAGATGTATGGACAGCTCAATATATGTATTCTTTCTGTGGGAAGTTAGAAACCGGTTTGTCTCATATATTTCGAGTAAACCTCGAAATATATGAGACAAACCGGTTTCTAACTTCCCACAGAAAGAATGTGTAATTTAATCTCAGTATAAAACAGCTGTTCTATGAAGATCCCAGAGGTTTGTGACTCTACATTGGTGAACAAACAGCAATATGAAGCCCAAGGAACATGCCAGACAGGTCAGGGATAAAGTTGTGGAGAATTTTAAAAGCGGATTAGGTTATAAAAGTATCCCAAGCTTTTAACATCTCACGGAGCTCTGTTCATCATCTGAAAACGGAAAAAGTATGGCACAACTGCAAACCTACGCGGCCGTCCACCTAAACTGACAGGCCGGGCAAGGAGAGCATTAATCAGAGAGGCAGCCAAGCTGCAGAGATCCACAGCTCCGGTGGGAGAATCTGCACACAGGACAACTATTAGTTGTGAATAAAAGCCATAAGAAGTCCCGTTTGCGATAAGTCATGTGGAACTGCAAACGGGACTTCTTATGGCTTTCTTTATGACATACATTTACTATGTGGTTCAATGGGTATGAATACTTTTGCAAGGCACTGTACATGTTAAAAGTGTTCATTAAAACACTTCTGAGTAAAGAAACTTTAAAGTTCTTAAGCTAAGTGATGTGTGTGACTCAGAAACAAACAAAAAGCCCAACTCTATTCTCAAACTCCTCAGGAGTCTATTCTTGTTCTAAGAGCAGAAGCATAATTAATTCCAAGAAACTGAAGAGTTCTTTTCTCTCTTTAAGGAACAGCACAAGCTGGCACTAACAGGATAGAAACAGAAGTGTCATTTTGCAACATCATATCCTGTGGATGGGGCTTGATTGACGCCAATTTCCTCCTACAACAGGACAAGTTTAGCTCAAGTCTATGTAAAAACTATTGAGAAATGAAGCAGTCTGGTGGTGTTCTTTTTGCCTGCAAGTCCTTGCCACTGAACCCTGTTAAACTGTTGTGAGAGCAGCCTGACACTATGGTTCATCAAAAGTGCTCAAGCCAATCCAGTTTGTGTGCAATTATTCAAGCAGCACAGGGGAAAGTTTCCTCAGATTACCTCCACAAACTGACAGCTAGAACGCCAAAGGACTACAAGGCTGTAAAACGATTCTTTGAGCAGGCCAAAATTCTTTTCTTGATGAATAAAATAATTTTACTGAGTTTTCATTGAAAATGTAAAATCTTCTGGGTAACCACCAAACTTTTGACCGGTAGTGTAGCTCGTATAGATTCCTCTATAACTCAAAGCAAAATGTTTCTTCAGGACGATGTTCCTACACATTACTATACAGTATCACGTAACTGCTTTTCACATTTTATTGTAAAAATTATATTACATTTTACGCAGTTTATTTTCACAGGCTCAAAATAATCGAACAGAAACAAAGCTCTATACACTTCAGAATTCATCGTGCTACTATCAGCTGCCACATCATCAGTCAACACCAGTGAAACAGTTCCACCATGACTGAAAGATGAAGTGATCATCTCTTTCTAGGTAATCTTTTCTTTTCATTATCGTGATACAAGTTAATCTATCTGTCCGAAGAACCTTTTCTTTTTTCTCACAGAACTTGAAAGGCTTTTTAAGTTTACTCTGGACTTTTTGCTCTTCTGTGTGACCAGCTTGGGATAGACAGATAAATTTACCGTCATTTCACAGTAACGAATGTAGTTTAGCATCTACCAGAGGTACAAATACTAGTGTATATATAGTACATCAGTTAAAGCTACACAAGAGTAATATATAGTAGAATATTACAGGCAGTGACTGTGCAGTCGATATTAAATGCATAATCCAGTAAAACTCAATTTGTATAAGGAGATATATTAAAAGCAAGTATTAGTAGTAAATATGTGTAAGAGATATGATCCAGTATTGTATATTAAATGTGCACATCTGTGTAAGTCTACTATGTGTATACATTTATATAAAGATAGATGGATAGGCCGTGTCTATTTACATTCTCTTGATTGTAGACAATGATATGATTACCTGTTATCTAAGTGTGTTGCTGACTTGACTAGATATTATGAAGGTTTTTCTCCACCAAGGAAAGAATTCTGTGATCATCCACTTTAGTTGTACCTTTTGGTTGCTGAGCTCATTAGTTCAATCCTTCTTTTTAGGAATGTGACAAAATGTTTGATTAGGCCACTCCTTCAGTTTCTGCTCTCTCTCTAATACGCCTGATTTTTTTTTTTTTTTTAAGACGACTAATGATGTCCTCCTTCATCTGCAGCTCTTTGCACATATTGAATCAATTTCAGACCTTTAATCTGCATAATGTGTCATAGCATAATGAGGAAACAGGTCATAACATCAAATATCAGTCCGTTGTCCAATTTCTTTTGAGCCTGTGATAATTGGTCGTTATTTCTGAACTGATGGGGCAAATATATAAATTTACTCCCCAGAATTAAAGCTAAAGATTATAGTCTAAACTTGTCATCATTGTCCAAATATCTATGGACCTGACCGTATACTAAATATAAATCAAAAATGTTACAATAAATCTAGAATACACCACGCTGTATGTGAGTGCTTTACTTACCCCACTCATTTTCTTCATGCACTACTTCCTCTTCCTCTTCCACTACTTCCTGTTTAGGACGCTCTGCTTCTTTTTTCTGTTTAAAGAATATAATTGGAACTTGAATTAGGTTCAAAGAACTTCACTAAAAAGCAGTGATTTTGTGTGTGTGTGAGGGATCAAATGTGCTCTGATGACTGTTTTGCTCTCCAACTGTGTCAGGATGATGTGATGTTGCTGACAGTGATGGAGTGAAACAGAAGAGATGCTCACTATGTATTCCTCCTGCTGCCTCCGGCAGTGACTGTCATCACACTGTGGGTTGGCCTTCATGGCCATAGTCGGAAAAAAGTCCTGCATGGCGTTATAACCCAGGTAAAAGCTCACTGTTCCAAACCCAAGGAGATACCTACAACACAGAGGTCATATAGTTTTACTTTTTTTGTAGATGCACAGTTAGTGAGCAAAATTAAGTATGTAATACTATGTGTTCTTTTTGTATTGTATATGAACCATCACAACCTTCTGTCTGACTTCAGACCAGAGTGACAGAAAGGCTTGATTTTATTTGCAATGTGAACTAAAACTTCATTAGCGTTACTCATTTTAATAATGAGTGTGGTGTTCCGCAGGGCGACTTCACTTCCCCTTCTTTAGGCAGAGGCCTTACTCTGTACGATTTATTGGTGATATCCTGAAACATGAATTCAGGATCTTAATTAAATTGTAAATATCTTTATTTGGAACACCATAAGACTCAGTAAAGTGAGCAAAAGCAAAACTGAACCAGTTTCAGTCAATATGCGATTTTAGACATCTAGAATTAATTTGTAATTGTCATGTAAAATATAAACATTTTAGATTTAGTCAGTTAAACTTATATTTTATTTGATGATTTTCTTCCATAAATTGTGGACTAATGAGCGTCACACACATGCATGATGCTGATGCCACAGTCCTGGAAGAACAGAATAGCGTTTGCACACTATATTGTTAGAACACGAGAAGATCAGATGAAGTGAAATGCAGAATGAAAAGATGAAACAAAGCCTACATTCGCTAGTTTAGAGCGAAAGGTGTAACCTTGTTCAGGATGGTTTTGGAGATCTTTACGTTGTTATGCAGAGAAACGACTTTTTAACTGAAATGAAAAAGCTGCCTGCTACTGAGGAAATGTATATAAACGGTTATATAACCGTCCTCCAAATGGAAGCAGACACAAGTGCGAAGGTATACAAATGTTTTGTTAGCAGTCTGACCCATGACCTCAGGAGCGAGCTGCTCCGCAATGACTGTCGTTTTTTTCTTGTGGGGATGAGTGACGTTACTTGTATCATCCTGTGGAGTAGCCTAGCAACAAACACTCGATGTCACTGTGGAAGAGCATTAAGGTAATGGTTGTCTAACGTAGGGAAACAGTAAAGATACACAGGTGGCTGCAAGAAACAGCCACAGAACCTTGAATAAAGTGACCAGTGAGTTTCTGACTCTACGTCTCCCAACTACAGACCCGGGCCATAATAAACAGCATTACTTCCTGCGTCTGTGTCTAATCCCTGACTGGAATTACGCGAAAAGTGTATTGTATAAAAATAATCATTCAAACTGAGTCACTAGCTTAGAGCAAGCTGCACTGCAGACGTGCGGCTAAAACACCGTATTGCTGCTGATTTTACTTTTTTTTTTTTTTTTACATTTTACATATGATAAAGAAAATATATGTGTACCAAAGAAGCTGCTTCTGAAGTTTATGCAACATGGAAGTGACCGATCTTGCTTTTCTAAAAATTTCATAAACTTCAGCTGTTTTGGAAAGATGATTTTATATGAGCCCCAAAATGCCTATTTTCAGTGTTATACTGTCTCGCTACAAACAATAATCATTTACAATGCTAATTATTTATATTTCTTTGAGTATCGGTACTTAAATTGGTGTAAGCTTCTAGTAGCATATGGTCTGTAAAAATGGTTGCTTAAATTGGCTTTTGGTAAAGGCTTAAAAAGCAAAAAAAAAAAAAAAATCTGTAGTGTCTGTAACCATGTCAAATACAAATCACAATATTTTAACAATTTTACATTTTAGAATAAAACACTTTTTCAGGTTTATGTTTTTTTATGTGAAATCTAAATGACCAAGTTTCATCTGAATAACAATTAAAATCACTGAAAGATTTGAATTAAAAAAAGTTAAGACACTACAGACGCATAAAAGCGCATGAAAATGCATTTTAGCAAATGTGTTTTTTTTTATCTGATAAAAATATGAACATGTATTTACAAAAAACAAAGCATGATTCGGGAGATAAGAAGCATCGAGTATTATGAAAAATGGTGTTACATGATGCTTGATGGTAACCATGACAACCACTTCACTGAGGCAAGCTTTTTTTTTCTTTTTTTTTTCTTCTGTCTAACGGGCCAGCACTTCAGACAAGCACCAGACTGTACAGAACGTTGTACTTTTTCTTGCATTTTCACGTGTTTTTCCAGCTTTTCCAACACACCGGATCACAGCACTGTAGTAATCCTGACCCGTCCTGGTAACCTGTACACACGCACACTGTACACACGCACACAGGTGGGACTCCCTCTTACTTTAGGACATTCTGCACCAGGATCCCAGCGACGACACCCATGGTCGTGGGTAGACTGGCGGCACACACTCCGTCTCTCTTTAGAGTCCTCTCATCAATGTTTGCTGCCACTACCAGCGGAGGAGCACACTGCCAAGCACACACAAGCAACTCTGTATTAACCATGTCAAACTCTCCAGGTCAAAGCAGAAACTTAAAATTTCAACATTAAACTCTGTCAACATGCTTCTCTTTAGAAACGGATACATAAATAAAGATCATTGTTAAAAACAAACATTCATTGAATACTGTAGGAAGATAAAATTTTTGCACAAATTTTTCACATTTCCTGTAAAATAACACACAGCGCTCTATTCATCAGCTGTTGTACCTACAGCAAAGCACGCCGTTTCCCCAGGAATGATGAGCTGTATGTGTCCAGACACGGCGTTCTCACTCACTCCAGACTCCATCCATGTCTGACCCAACTCATTGCAAGCCTAGACAGTGAGTAAACACAAAGCATTTTGAAAGAGCCACACCCAGATTGTGTGTAATTCAAGATTACAGGATTTAGCACAAAAACCCAACATCCTTGATCAGAGAAGACATTTCCTGTGTGAGAGATTTCCTCCTTAAGCTTTGAAGCCCTGTGTCTACTGTAGCTAACAAATAAGAAGAAATAATGTCTCTCCAAATACACTGCGTACGCTTCAGTCCTCATTCACAAACAGCACTTCAGAACTCATAACACTTTGTCTCAAAGACTCACATACTAATGTGTTACTTATTTTAAACAGAAAATCAGCTTTATCTAAAAAATTTTTTTAAAAAGGATAAAAAATTAATTGAGAACTCACTGTGTTAATGGCCATTCGAGCCTCAAAGTTATCCACACAACTTAACACCAAATCCACAGGCTTTCCCTCTTCAAGTCCACCATTACTGAAACACACACACATACACACAAATAACAAGCAGATGTGAGCAATATATCAAAATGTAAAATAAACACATTTCAATCTAAACTAAAAATTATGATCGGTGAATAACGACACACACACACCTGATGCGGTCCATGAAATGTGTGAAGTTGTCCATAGTGGTGATGTTGTAATTGTGTGTCTCAAATATAACATCTGGATTGATATTCCTGCAGGTTAATGAGAAGCGAGCATGAGTCACATGACCTTTTTATTTATGTTTTTTTTTTTTTGCATTTGTGTTTGATTATTGTATGTCATATTAACACGGTGTTCAGCTCTCGTCACTTCCTCAAAGTGAAGTGCATGTTGCGTAACGCCTTAAACAGGTTTCGTGTGTGTCATTCACCTCAGTGTGTGCTCTGCTGCCTCCACTTTGCTGAGCCCTGACTGATGCGGCTGGAAGAAGAGGCGGTTCATGTTGGCCAGCTCCACTTTGTCGTAGTCAAACAGCATCAACTATAGCAGGAGGAAAAACAAGCATACACGGTAAAATACAGCACACTGACATATTACTGGAGAGAAAAGAAAAAAAGGGCTTATATGTAAATAAGGGCCATATATGTGCAGTCCGTGATGATGGACTGTTTGTTCTGTGCACACCTTATCAGCACACTGGTATTAATAGATGGGTAGAGTAATAGTCCATAACCAAAACCATCCAGCCAACAGCATTCTTCTCAGAGTTACACATTCACCGAGTAGTAGGGCTCGTGGAGAAAATGATCGGCTGATGTGAGAGGTTGAAGGAGAAAGGCCAGGAAAGACTGTTATATTATCACACTTTACTGTATCCAGGACTAATAAAACTAACTTCTGCAAGATGCAAATGGTAAAATCAGAATTTGGAATCAACTGCATGACTTTATGCACGCCATCCTGCCGCGTGTCAAGAGTTCAGGCTGGCGGTGTAATGGTGCCGGGAATTTTTTCTTGGCACACACACTGATTAAGCATCTTGTACAAGGTGGTATCAAAATGTTTCGAGACTAGTTTTGTAACACGCCAGCAGATGGCAGCACAATGCTGCATGCACATTCACAGGGAGCACCAGCCCTCATAAGTCAGTGTGCCAAAAGACATCGTCCTGGAGCTGTGCAGCTGGTGCTGTTCTGGCCACAGGTGTTACCAAATCTGTTATTTCATCATGGACAGCAAGCTAGAACAAAGAGCAAACATGAAATACGATCATACATCTGACATGTTTGGAAAGATTACAGCGAATCAATCGAGGTGTTCAGAGATCAGGAAAACCTTCGACGAGCTCAACCTCTGAAATGTCTAAACCATTCAGCAGTGTGTGCATGATGATCATCGGAGAACAATCCACAACATTGCTGCCATTGTCTGTGCGTCATATGGAACGGTCCACGTCATCCTCACATGTGATTTACTGCCAAGTTCGTCCCCATGTTGCTGCCAAGTCCGTTCTCAGGCTTATGAAACGTTGGTGTATACGACCCTGAGGTTGACCGTGGAAGAGCCCATCATCTCCACAACTGAAAGAGGTGATGCAGGTCCGCAGCTTGAGCAGGTTCATGCTTATCATCTTCTTTGGGAATTCGTCACCTGGGGCCAGACTGTCACCAGTGAATTCTACTGCCAGGTTTTAAGGTGTCTGAGGGATGAATGCGGCTCACGGATCTTGAAACCTTTTGACAGCACCTCATACCACAGCCTGTCTGAGTCCTGATGTGCATGCCTTCACTTCCAGCCGGATACTGGGCCATGTCAAAGAGGTGTCTCAAACTGGTGCGTTCAGCGTCCTCCTCGGTTTCCACATCCGAATGCAGTGTGATGAAAGATTCACAGAATGAAGGCAGACCTCTGCTAAGGCAGTGTGATGTTCATGTGTGTGTGTGTGTGTGTGTACAGCAGTATATTTACCTTACCAATGCCACACCTGGTGAGCATCTCTGCGGTCACACTGCCCACACCGCCCACTCCCACCACGGCCACTGCGAACGAGCGGATTTTCTGCACAAACACACAGTGATCAGCACAAACTAACACACACACACACACACACACACACACACACACACACAGTGTTTCACAGATACAGGTTAAAGCATTACCTCATAGTCCTCCACTATCCCCATGCGCTTCAGAGCCATGAGCCGGCTGCGGGGAAAGCAACACTCAGTGATCACCACACGGGACAGGAATCACACTTTATCCTGAATATCTGTCCTGAAACACACTTCACTTTACCTGTACGGGTTTGAGTCCACAACCTCAGCGCTCATCTTCTCAATCTTTGCTCTAATCCCGGGGTTTGGAACATTCTCCTGACTTCTCTGCTGTTTACACTTTATTAGCTCGTTTTCTAATTCACGGATTCGTAGCTTCAGCTCCTCCACGGTCGCCATCACTCCTGCACTTAAACCCAGCTCACTCTAACACTCTGTAAAGCCAAAGTTATATCAGATATACACTCCGAATGTACACGTCTGCAGTTCCACCATCAGATGATGCGCTGTGTTACACAGTAGCGGGTCCGTGTGGGAACCACCAACACTCGATGGTTAGTTCCGTATACAAATCCTCAACAAGAAATTAGAATTAGGATTGTTCTTCTTAAATCATTTCCATAATTGTTATCATGGTGTGAAATCATGCAATTCATACAAACATATGCGTCAGCATATAAACTGACCAAGTTTACTATGAAGGGTATTTGAGAGGACTATTACTCCTATGCAGCGTAGATTAATATCTTGCTTTAATTTATTCAAGTCATACTTTTAGCACTGTAGCTAAAACTCACTCAATCATCGTCTATACCTCTTTATCCTGTATACAGAGTTTCAGGGAGCCCGGACCCTATCCCAGGAGACTTACACCTGTACAGTGTACTAATTCATCACAGGGCGCACACACACACACATTCATGCCCTATGGGTAATTTTGGGGATTATCTTTATCTTTATCTTAAGCTTAAGCCTTTGAACTGTGGAAGGAAACCAGAGTACCCGGAGGAAGCACAGGGAGAACTCCATGCACACAGACCGCAAGGCGGGATTTCAAAACCGGACCCTAGAGGTGCAAGGCAGTGCTAACCACAAATACAAAAAATAATTGGTTTACATTTCCTGGTAACCCCAATGACAATTTAGGGGAAAAAATTACAATAATTTACAGCATGGCTTTCATGTGCAAGACCACATGGTTTTCAATTACATCTAAATCAATTAATTATTAGATATGATCAGTTTTTATGTCCAATTTACGGTTATAAGTATAAAAATATAGATGCAAGCAACGATGACGGGCCCAAGAACCCTGCGCCATCGCCACCCCGGGGGTGTGTGTGAGGGTTAATGTGTGTGTGTGTGTGTGTGTGTGAGAGAGAGAGAGAGTGAGGGAGAGATGTGTGTGGATTGTGCATGTGACAGTCTGTGTGTGATGAATAAATGTGTGGATGTGAGTCTGTGTGTTAACATGAGTGATGTATGTGTTATTTTGTGTGTGATGTGTGTGTGAGACATGTGACTTTTTAGTGTGTGTGTATGCGATGTGAGAGAGGTGCGTGTGTGTGTGTGTGTGTGTGTGTGTGTGTGTTAACATTTGTGATGGTTGTGTGTTCAATAGGCCGCAGATGCTGGAAGAAAAGCATCACACAATGATGATGTCACTGAATGTGATGTCACTGAACGTGTCACTGAATATAATGTCACTCAATATAATGCCACACAGAAAGTTATTAATCATTTTTCGGCATATGTTTAATACATTATCACGACCTGTTTGAGATATCATAAATCCCTCTACAATTTTGCATCCTCAATGTCTTTAGATCACATTGGCCCGGTTTGGTGATGATCGTATAAATTCCCTAGGAGGAGTATATCAAAATCCATCAGGTGTGTTTTTGCGAACGACCCAAAATCGCAAAATGTCCTGGCCTCCTGTTGAGCCCAGGACATGCAGCGTGAATGTTGTTTGTCTCAGTGAGCTCTAAATGTGTACCGAGTTTCATGTGCCTACGTGAAAGTGTGTATGAGCTATCCAGCTAAATCTTGTGATTCTCTCAGGAATCCTGATGGCAGCAGATTCCAACTTGTTTGCCAAGTTTCATGAGTTTTTGAGCATGTTCAGACCCCTGAAAAGTCCAAAAAGGTGGGGAAAAAATTCCTTAGGAAAACAAGAGGGTCCTGCGCACCTTATAGTGCTTGGGCCCTAATGAGTAACACAGATGACGGACATAAAAGCCTCATATAAAGTTGCAAAATACAGTAAATGATGACATTTCTAAATAAATGAAGAGAGTCATCTGGTATACAGTAGCTTTTGCATTTGTACACTTTGTCTAGTGCTCTCTGACGCAGGAACAATTTCAAAATGTCAAATGAATTTCAAAATTAAACTCTTGTATAACAGTAACACAAATGTTTGGGGTGACAGATATTTATTTCATATTATTAATTATAATAAAATTTTTTTATGATTTTAGTGTTTCACTTATTTTAAAAGATATTGATGTTATTGTGAATCAGATTTATTTCATGAAAAAATATCTTTAGATGAAAAGTATACTGCCTCGCTTTGATGTAAGATCATAATGACAAGACTTTTTTTTTTTAACTTAGCCTTTAAAAAAGGGGGGGGGGAGCTACAATTAAATATTGAACATTAAAGTAAGATAATGTATTTCATGATAGAAAGGAGATACTATATTTGTCCGTTATGTTCATTTAAATTCTTTTGGCCACACTTGTGTGTAAATGGGCTGTGATGAGGATAAAACTGAGTATTTGTAGTTTGAAAACACAGTCTGTTATGTGCAATGATTCTGTGTGTGTGTAAAAAGTAAAAGGGGAGGAGCTCTCCCCCAGCCGGCGGTGATGTGTGTTGTGCGACAGCTGAAGCTGGTGTGTCTCTCTCTCTCACACATACACACACTAACTCACACACTCTTTCTGTAGTTGTATGGTTCAGAAACACACAATGGACTTCACAGTGAAGAGACTGGCGGCGGACGCGGGGACCTTCCTGAGCCGGGCGGTCCAGGTACAGTGTGTGTGTGTGTGTGAGAGAGAGAGAGAGAGAGAGAGACGGCTGGCTGGGAGGGGTGCGGTTAGCCCGTTAGCCAGCTAGCACTAGAGTAGAGTAAACACTAACTCTACGCAGTCTGTTGTCGTTGTTATTATTGTTGATGTTATTATGGTTCGCCTTTTTAGTTTGATTAATTATTGATACGCGACCAGTCTCAACTTAAAACTTCTCATGTAAGAAAAGTTTCAGACTCAGCACATCCGCTGCACAGCTATCAGAGCTTCATTAAGGAGTCGGTTCTTTGAGTAGTCGACTCTTTTAGGTGATTTGTTTTCAGTGAACACTGCCAGTGATCCGTGTGGATGTCAAAAATGTAAAAAAAAAAAAAACGACTCGTCTGGTAGATGATTCAAATGATCTGACTCGTTGACCTGACCGGAAGTCCCTTCGCTGATGTGAGCCCTCTTTGTTCCGTCTTGCCCCGGTAGTTTTGCGGCTTTGGGGCGGGGTTACACCGGGGCACTGACCCCTGACCCTGGAATCAGTCAGCCATCTTTAATACCTGCCACAGAAGAACCTCGCCAGCTTAGTATTATTACCTGCTGTAGCGGAGCATTTTAATATGTCATATATCACTGCAATCCCTACAGCCTGACCTTCAGGGAAATATATATATGTATATGATCTCTCTACATGCCAACCAATGAAAAAAGAGACACAGAGCGAACAAACAGCAAATGATGAAGCAGTAAAATAAAAAGTCCATATTCTTATAAAAATATTCATTTTTTATATAAATAAAAGGTTCTGTCTGTACATTGGTCAGAACTCGCTCTGTCAATTATATCTTTATGTCTCACACATTAGACAACCCGGAACCAGTCTCAGAAAATGTCTGTCTGTCTGTCCAGCAGATTTTCCCACAGCGTCGCATAAAAGTGGATAGACAGAATTTAATGAATCTTTGCCAGTCCTTTGGTCTTTGGCTGAAGTTAAATCTGCGACAAAAATGTGTTTATTCTTCCTGTGGGAAGTTTAAAACCAGTTTATCTAATACTTGTGAAGCCGTGGCACTAATGAAAAGCAGTAATGTGAGGCACCAAACATTGGCCGTTAGAGCAAACGTATCCAGAGCAGTCCGAGGTGAGGACGTGTAAAATGCCACAACTGAGAGCCCAGTGTTATGCGGTGAAATAAAAACATTAAGTAAAATGTTATATGATGTCATGAAAAGTTATGTTTCTATAATAATAATTATTATTATGTTTCTACAAACACGTTAACCATCAATGGCACTAATAAGGACTAAACTGCAAGGAAAGTACAAATATACAAAACACAGGCAATCTTGAGCAGCGAATGTTACCGATGAAACATCTCTGCGTTTTGTTTGATTTTATTGTCACTTTATTTACATGTGCAAATGGGACCACTGACTCTCCCATCGGGAGGAAGAACCTCATAGAATCAAACAGCAAGGACAGAGGAGGCTGTTAAAGTGTTTTCAGCTCTCTACTGAAGTGTTCTTTAATTTGTTGGAAGACACAAGCCTATAGTATAAATACTCCACTTCTCCCACAAAGCGAATGTCAATAACTGAGACCATAATAATAATTGTAAAAATAATTAAAATAAACAATTGATACAAATAAAACTTCGACAGAAGTCTGTCAGTGTGCTGTATGTTCAGGGAGGTCTTGACTAAAACGTCAGCTTTTAGGCATATGCTATATATGTACAATATCGATGTAATTAAGTGTAATTTCATTGTGTAATCACTGCGTAGCATAACTTGGAAACATCATAAACAAGTAAATTCTCTCAAGGCATAATAGTGATATATATTATTCAATTCAATTCAATTCAATTTTATTTATATAGCGCTTTTAACAATTGACATTGTCGCAAAGCAGCTTTACACAATAAAAAGAAGTAAGTTTTTATGCAATGTTATGTTGTTTTTTTTTATGCAATTGCAATGTTTTAATACTAATCATATGTATGTTCTCAGTTACTCTTTTATGCTAACAGTAAATTTATTATAATGTATTTATTGGGGAAATTAAGGGTAGCATATTCTGATTAACAACAATTAATTCCCCATTAAATAATTAAATAATCAGTCTTTGCATGTGCAGGACCGTTAAGTAGCAAAAAAGTGGTGGTAGCATGGATTAAAAGAACAGTGGTGAGAGTATCTCAGGATGCCTCATGCCTGTTTTTTCTTTTTTTGCAAGAGATTAATGCAAAAATAAATATTAGTAAAACTACTCATAGGCGTCATAAATGGAGTTCATACAAACATGGAACAGATTATAAAGGGTAGTTGGGGCTGTAGAGAGACACAAAGGACTGACATGAGAAAAATTGAGAGAAGATCTGACAGCACAGCTGACACTTACTCATGTGCTGGTTAATATTATACTTCAGTGAAATGTGATGCGTTTATTGGCTAACATACAGGACTTTAAACATCTAATTGAGAGGATTAAACAGAAACCAAACATTATGACGGTGTACACAAGAGTCAGGAAAGATAAGAAGCGGACGTGAGTGGCCATGTGTGGCAGTGGAAAAGTAGATAAGGAAGCAAGCTGTGAATATTATCACTTTCATGTCCCTTGCATAGAAATGAAACTGTGAATCCCTGGGTGTCTGAAGCAAAGACCGAAGGCAGGCGGTGACAGAGCAGTGCTGTAATGCGATGGCACTGGAGTGGAGAACATCACATTTGCACAATAAATCTCCATATCTGTGAATAAGTGGTGATTAAGGTACCGGAGTAACTGAAAAAGGAAGCGATTAGTCACTTTCTTAAAATGGCGTCAGGAAGGGGAACAATGGATCCATTAGGTTGAAGTATGAAATAGAAGCTGATGAGGAAATAGCATCAGTGTACTGATACTGAAAAAACACATGATGTAAAAGCTATTGATGAAGGTGAGTGCAACAGAAACAGGTGGGCTGATGTTAAACTTCAGTAATGGATTAATGACTGTAGATTGATCTTTATCTATGAACGGAGGGCACAAAATTTGGAAAGTGATCATGTGTTGTGATTTGCGTCTTGGTGAGTTTACGGTCTTGCCACAGTCAGGATACACACACAGACCGTTAAGTCTAAGTATAAAGTGAAGTTTAGTTTGAAACTTACAGGGGAAGGAAAGTGCTGATGAAGTCAAAGATACTAAAACTGAAAAATGATGAAAGCAAGTGAATTAGAAATAATCTCAGACACACAGATATAAAGCAGAGATACACTGCAGCTATCGCAAGATGGAACAGAGTGCTTTATATTTTAACACAGAACACGTGGAGGGTGATTTAAACCTGTTGTCTCTATCCATATACAGTTGATACTCAGTAGGTGGCAGTAAAACATCTTTCAGTTAGATGTCAACTGCCTGGGGATGAAGAAGAAGAAAGCGGTGCTCGCAATCTTTTTATGTTAAGCTTACAGAATGATCTGATCTGAATTTTTTTTTTTTAGATATTTAATACAATAATAACTGCATTAATACCATGTTGTAAAGGAAGGGATGTAATTTATTTACTAACATTTTATATTATTTGTTATTAATATAATAAAAGATACCACATTTTTATTAAATAAAATTTATTAAATTACAAAATAATAACACCTAAACAGCAGAGCTAGATTAATATACAGCTGAGACTCACAGCAAACATTTAAACATAAGCAATGTCCTGTTAATATGATCATGGAGCCAAAGGCCAGAGAGTCCAGTGAAAGAAAGCATAAAAGAAAGAAAGAAAATAGAAAAGTAGAAAAAGGTCAAGACTTGGTTCTTAATTTTTCAAGTAAATCTCACAAAGCGCCATATCCGCCAGAACAGTTCAGATTCCTTCTGTAAGTCGTTCCAAAGGGAGCAGATAGCCACTCGTGCCGAACACATCTTCAGGGTTTGTACACAACGTGAGGATCATGAGATCCGTATACATTTCTGCCAGATAAGTGATGAGATTTATTAAACAGTTTAAATCAGAAGGAAAATCTCCTGATGTTGTACAATGTGACAGGCGTATAGTTAGAGATAAAGTGATATTTCTAGCCAGTATTTTCTGAACCAAATCACATTTTTGATTGTTTTTGTTGTCACTCAAATGAAAAATAATGTATTCTTATCTTCCTTAGTTTTTCTTTGATAAACACACAACTAAAGCCCTGCCCTTGCCTTGTGTACCGACAAACCACACTGTTGTCATTATCACTGCTACAGCCTCATGCCATTAATAGTTAATGTAACCGCACTCTCATTACACTTCTATTACACACTTCCCATCCTTCTTCCTTTATTAATGTTTATCTGGTAGGCAGCACGAAAGCATCACCAAAAATGTAAAGATAAAGAATGATTATGTACAGTTATCTTACACACTTTTCACCTTTTTATATCAATGTATTAAAAATGTGATAAAGTGCACTCAGAGACATTAATGAAGTATAATTCAACACTAAAGTTCAGTGATATAAGATTAAATGAGCGAGCTGCAGTTTGGTCCAGGCCACTTCAGACCTCGGACATAAACTGTGTACTCTGTTCATGAACCTGCTGACAAAGAAACCATAACTTTATTATCTTCTCAAGTAGTTCAGTTTTGTCAGTCCTGGTTTAGACAGTGTGGAGACAGTCTTCCTGCTAATTTTTTTTTCTCTTCAAAGTCAGGGCTGCTTCACACTTTTCAGTACAATGTATTATATGTGTCCATGTATAATGTGCAGTAAATCCCCAACATAGGAACGAGTTCTGTTCCAAGTGATTGTTCGTAAGTCCAATTTGTTCGTACGTTCACCAAACATTGTCTAGGTACTGGGATCCTAACACTATTGGCTATACACAGCTATATTACAGTACAGTGTTCTTTAGAACCGGATTTAGAATTCTTTAGCACTCCGAACTGTTCTGTCCAGTTTCATTACATGGAATCTATTTTATATTATTAACATTGAATATTGCTTTATATTTTAAATAGAATACAACTACAAGAAATAAGATTATATATTTTTTAAGTTGTTAATAATAATAATAATAATAATAATATAGTAATCAATAATTCCTAAGGGATCTTTGACAGAGAGGAAGCTGTTATACTGCTCCACAGTTTCACTTACCAAAACCAGAGATTATGGACATTGTGTTCACACACACACACACACACACACACACACACACACACACACACACACACACCCACACACACACAATCTGCCCTTCAGCTATTAGCTTGTGGTTTCCTGTGAGATTTTGACTACAATAGCAGTTTTTTATTAGATTTTTTTTATTTGTAGTGCTAAACACAAGCCATTCTGTAAAAGTGATTATATGACCGAGATCTCTCATAATTATCTTTCAGTTACGTAACAATTAGACAGCTCTATGAATCCCTCATAAATAATGACCCTTGTAGTTAAGAATTTATTATATTAAAGAGTTAATATTGTTAATAAATGATGGTAAATGGTGTTTTAGTGATGGCTTTGCGAACAACTAAACCTATTAGTATAAGAAGCACAGGCAGACAAATATTATCGAATGTTTTTTTCATGTCCTTTTTGTTTCTAGTTCACAGAGGAAAAGCTGGGCCAGGCCGAGAAAACTGAGCTGGATGCACATTTGGAAAATCTTCTCTCCAGAGCCGAGTGCACCAAACACTGGACAGAGAAGATTTTGAAGCAAACAGAAGTGCTGCTGCAGCCAAATCCAAGTGAGATGTGTAGTATCTGGCCTCTGAGGGCTTTTGGGGAAAGTAGAATTCTAGGACACGGGTGGTTACGCAAGCGATGCATCAACAGTAAACTCTGTGGTTTCTAGTGCAGAGCGAAAACAGTTTTTGCTGTATGCAGGAGTTGAGAGCTACGGGTTATTTATGGGCCAGTGAGGAGATTTAACTAGAGGTGAAGATGATGACTGTCCAATAACTTTAAGGAAAGAAAGGGCATTGGTGACTCAGCGGTAGGTTTCTCGCCTGCCATGCGGAAAGCCAGGGTTCAGTTCTCACCCAGCGCCCTCAAACCCCAGCTACTGGGTACAGTGCCGGTCCCAAACCCGGGTAAAATGGGAGGGTTGCATCAGGAAGGGCATCCGGCGTCAAAACCTGTGTCACCCCTGTGGCGACCCCTTATCGAGAAAAGCCGAAAGACAAACAAAACAACCTTTAAGAAAATAAAAAAGCATTGCTTATATTATTATTCAGTCATTATTTCTTAATTTTTTAGAATCTGATTAATAATTGCTATTCTGCCAACATGCTGTAAGTAAACTGTATATACAGTACAGTAAGCAGCTGTAATTTCAGCGAACACAAACTCGCACAGCTAAAATGCCTGCCTTTCCTTCCTTAATACAATTTTATTACCATAACTTTACCAAACTAATTTTAGATTATTTTTTAAAATGTAGAAATATATTTATCAGATTTAGATTTGTTTGAGTGCACTTTTTACAAATAAAATTTATTTCCTTTATCTAAACACTGATAGAAGCAAACTACAGGCCAAACTAAACTATAACTGACACAATAAACAGTGTAAGGAATACCTGCGGGGTGTCATGAATTAATTGAATGTAAAAAGCTTGATCTAATTGTAATCATGTAAATGAGCTAGAATATTGGCACGGAAACTGGGTTTCTGTTTATTTCTCCACATAAAAGTGTGTGTTGGTGAGGAAGCCTGGGGTCATTCCAAAACTCTTCAGGGAAGTTGAGGTCAGGGCTTTGTACAGGTCACTCAAGGTCATCATACAGGATCAGGTTTGGGCCTCTGAGTTCCAGTGAATGTAAACTGTAATACTATACAGTAAAAAAGCATTCTATATAATTGTCTGCTTCACAAAAGTTGGAGGAATGCCCTTATATGGAGGTTGTTGTTAGGCGTTCAGAAACTTTTGACACTGTTCATCTTAGGTTTTTTGGGGAAAAGACTCCAAAGAGATCCAACCCAAGTGAAGGAGACCATCATTAGGCTAAAAAAAACCCAGATCTAACAGAGAGATAGCAGAAACTTAGGAGGGCCAAAAGTTTCTGCTATCTCTCTGTTAGATCTTTTTTTTTTTTTTTTTTTTAAAGGACGATGAGCTCAGCGAAACCACAAGGTACTGCTGCTAAAGTGGATCACGGAATTCTTTATTGAACGAGGTGGAAAAAAAAAAAACTCATGGATGTCCTGTCTACACACAAATAAGACTACATGAAAGTAAATACCTCAAGATGCAGATCACTGAATAATCACTCAATAACAGAGAGGACAAATAAAAAACAGTCCAGTTTTGAGACAGGATTCTATAAAGAAATGGAATCAAGCTTCTACCAGAATGATGAAAAGAATATAGGGACAGAAAGGAAGCGCTCGTGTTCCAAATCACATCACATTATAACAGACGGTGCAGGCGGTGTTATGGCGTGGGCATGTGTGGCTGCCAGTGGAACTGGGTCACTGCAGTTTATTGATGATGTAGCAGGATGAATTCTGTAGTGTACAGCACAATAAATTCTGCACAGATTCAGTCAGATGCTGTACAACCACCAGCACAGTGCTTCACACTACATTAGATAATGACCCAGACCGTACCGTGTAAGAAACCAGAGAGGTTCTGAAGGCGAACCCTTGTGTATTTAACCCATTGTGTATTTTAATCAGTGGCTCAATCAGTTTGAAGATGAACATATAAACACTGTACATGTAATCTTTGTTTATCTTTGTATTTATTTATTTTTATTTTTTTTATGAAACGTGAATTGTGTTCTGCTATTCCTTCTGAATGGTGTTTCTATCTCACTTTGCTTTACAGATGTGCGGATAGAGGAATTTTTCTACGAGAAATTGGACAAAAAAGTCCCCACGCGGATGAACAACCACGAGCTGCTGGGGCAATCCATGATCGATTCTGGGACTGAGTTTGGACCTGGCACAGCGTACGGTTAGCATCTGATAGTAATAAGAATTTCATGGAATTGATGTTGCAACCTTAATCTTTATCTGATAATATAAACTGTTGTGGTTTTTGCAGAATGTAAACCCACCTTGCACATCGCTAGTTTCACAATTTAACTGAATAATCATTCAAAAAAGCACACAAGTTGTTTACAGTGATTTACAGTAGATTTAACCAAAATGAATGTTGGATATATTAATCAAAATACTACTTGAGTATTATTGCTTCCTTAATTGTGTCACCTGCCTGTGCAGCCAAGTGCTGTACATGGAAGCAAAGGCGATAACCAAAGACATTACCAAAGGGGTGACAGTCAAATCTGCTCTCCACATCTCCTTCTAAAGCACAACTCCTTCTGAAGTTCTGAATTTGGCCAAACTTGCACAGTATCTTATTCAGGAAACACAGACATGCAATACTTACTTAACTTTCTTGTATTTTTTTTTTCATCTAATCCTGTTCAATATCCCTTACTTTAAAAATCAGAGGTTTGGTAATGTGACTACTCGGGTATGTAATACCAAATTACACCACAAGGTGGCATGTTCTTTTCCTGTTGTGGTAGACTACTTGGCTATGATGCTACTCTGATTAGCTATCTTGCGAAGTACATGCGACACACAGAAATGTCTCTCCATCCTCTCGCATCTGCGTCATCGTCTCCTGTAATCGTCACACTTTTCCTCCATCAGCTGCGCCTCCTACACCAGCCATGGGTATTTGTCCAAACCTTGACATAACCTTTATTAGGAAGCACAGATGTGCATTATTAGAAGAAGCACTTTCAGTAGACAGTCAACATGTCTTCCTTGTTAGACTCGTGAATGTTTGCTCAAAGTGGCCGATGGTAATCCTGACCCTTTCAGCAGAGCTTCACTGTATTTATCTTTATCTCACACAGATACATGTGCATCATTAGATGAAATGTCGTGTCTGCAGAAACAAGATGTAACATAAACTCGACTCCACTTCAGTCCTGGAGTTTGATGTCTGAGTTTAGTGAGAACGCTGCCTGTGTGTCGTTAGGAAACGCTCTGATGAAGTGCGGAGAGACGGAGAAGCAGATTGGAGGAGCTGAGAGAGAGTTTATCCAGAGCTCGGCTATTAATTTCCTCACACCTTTCAGGAATTTTCTGGAGGGTGATTTCAAAACTATAATGGTAAGTTTTTGGTTTTTGGTCTTAGAAGAAAGCTGTGCGTCGTGCCTCAGTGTAGTCAGCTCCTTTCACTATATTATACACTGACCTGAAGCCTTTACAAATAAGTCGAAGGACTGTGTGTTGGTTCTCTGGAGGGAAACATTATGTAGATAATCAGACAGTCATTAGCTGGCTCTCCAAGTTACATATTACTCCCAGGGGTTCACGCACATGAGTCCATTTTCATGTGCTTTTAACTGTTTCTTATAATGGGGTAAGGCTGTGGTGTGAGCTGTCGGAAAAGCTCCTCAGTGAGCTGTACTTGATATTAACCACTATACAGGGTGTGTGAACATTTACTAGGCAGTATTTAATGACTATAGAACATGTAGTATCACTGGAGCACTACCTCCCCCATTGTGCGCTCACTGTGTGTGCGTGGTTAGACCAGAATTTTCCAGAACGTTGTCTAAGACGACCCAGACCTCAGGAATGGCCTCCAAGAAGTAGGAATTAGAAGTAAGAAGGATTTTTTTTCCCTTTGGGCCTACGCAAAGGAGGAGGCGTACAGGACAAAGCCTTGCACACTGGAGGACGGATTCAGGAGGTTCTCAGCAACATCGCAAACGACTTCCTTCAGAAGAAGTGCGTTCCATCCCCGGCTGTTTGAAGAAACTAGTTGACGCCACCGGTGCTAATTTCTCTTAGACATATGGACTTTATTGAAAATATTTTAAGGCCTAGTTATTTTCCACACACCCTGTACATGAATAAGAACTGCACAGTAGTCTGCCATGTTTAAGTCACATATACCCTATATTATTATATTGCCTAATAATTTCAGTGAAAAGGAGTTAAGAAGACTTATTATTTAACATCAGCACTCAGGCTTTACGTTCCATTCAAACCTGGGAAAATGTGTCCAGTAAAGTCGAAGATAGAAATCTGAGTTATGAGTGAACGATGAACTGTAGGGTTTAGAGTTTTACAGTAATAGGAAGTGTTTTGTGATCGTGTGTTTATCTTGCTTTTCTTCACCATAGAAAGAACGCAAGCTGCTGCAGATCAAACGTCTGGATCTCGATGCGGCCAAGACGAAGTTAAAGAAAGCCAAAATGGCTGAGGCGAGAGCTGCTGTGAGTTATTGTTTAGTCATTTTTATACAGTATGTGATGCTTAGACCATTTTTAATGAATTAGTCATATTGCTATTAAGTGTTAAGAAATTTGCATATTATTATGGACTTAATGTCTCAGCAGTGGGGCGGTATACGCTACATGTATACACTATATGGGCAAACCTCTTAATTATGGAGTTTGAGTATTTCAATCGATCAGGCCAGTGAAGGGCAATCTTAATGCTTCCACATACCAAGACATCTCAGACGATGCTATGAATTCTATCAAATACCCTTTTCTGTTCCAACAGTTAATCACAATTTTAAAATACTTAGATTTATTTGTATTATGTTGGAATAAAGAAATGCATGACAAACTGGTTAGAGGAAACAAATGTTAATGTTTTAGATATAAAAGCATATAATCTAACAAATCTTAAATTAAAATCTCTCAAATGGGACCAGTTGTAAGTTATATATACATAGTATTTATTTTATATATTATTTTTAAACTGTCCAGTACAGGTTATGTAAAGCGTTTCTTATAAAATAAAATAAAAACACCCTCCCTTCACACACCCTGCCCAAACAGACCTTGGCAGCAGATATAAATGCAATGCAACACTTCACAAATAGAACAAATGTGCAAATCATCATCAGATGTGTCGGATGGATTAAAGTACAGTCAGTCAATAAGCAGTAAGCAGTAACCCTTCTGTAAGGGAATCAAAATCAACATTCATAAACGGAAAAGAGAAGAAAAAAATGTCATTTGTCATCGGTTAGAGTCAGATGTCCCTATCCGGGAGGCAGCTTCATAAGACTCTCGAAGCGCAACAAGAAAGGTTTCCATTTCAAATAAAACATTTTCACTGATCTCCTCATAGTCAATTTGATCATTTCTAGTTTAAGAAAACAAAAAATCATCAGTGAACACAATACGTTTTATTCCTCTTACTCTACAGCATCTTTTCAGTCACCTTCATTAAATGTGTTGGTGAAATGTGATGGCTTTTATTCAGCGTATATAGTTCAGCTTTTATAGTTCAGCGTTTCATTTTGTGTCATAATAAGGAGTAACTTACTGATAAAGTGAGAGATAACAGGAGCTTATATAAGACTTTCTCTGACCAGCTTCTGATTTTTTCCTCTTTGACGTGAAATAAACAAAAAACTGCTGGTCATGTTCCTGATGAAACACAATAAGCACGACATCTTCTGTACGGAAGTACTTCCTGTAGCAGAAACATGAACGGAGTGCAGACACAAGAGCCTCTTTTTTAGCCTCTTTGTTAAGTATACAACTTACAGAACAAGTTCTCATGTTAAAGACTATATTAATGATTAAAAATCCATTTGGTGTTGGTCTGATATTATGTTGAACATCTGTTCTGCAAATCTCTGTGAAAATGTTCTCATTATAGAAACAAGAATGTATTACAACACACACACACACACACACTACAGCTGGCACTACCGTCATTGTATTTAAAAAAAATTACTCAACACTTTCTGGCCCATGAGACCTGTGTTGTGATGTAATTAAAATGATCACCCCGGAATGGGTTAATTAAACTCGAGAAGTTCTCAGTCACGTGCTCTTAAACGTCTGCAGGGTGTGGTGCAGTGTTAAATAAACTGCAGACAGTGTTTTACTCCAGGAGAAATGAACAGAAGTCATTATTCAGTATTGTAGCTGAGAGGAGTGACGCGTCACACGCCTGAACAATGTGAACCAGTAATCCTCTCTGCTCAGCTACATTACTGAATAATGACTTCTGTTCATTTCTTATGCTTTTAATCTTCATTTTAGGGAAAAACATTCTACCAGCTATCCTCCTCCATCTGTGCTCTTACTTGGCAAACGTGCGAGAAATAGTTGCAAACTTGGCATAGTTTTTTTTTTTTTTCCGAGCCTGCTTGAGGGTGTTACGTTCCTCTTATATTCTGCTTATTAAGCTGTTTGTGAAGTGAGTTTGTGAGCCTAAGCGGTGAGCTTGACTCTAGCTTCCTTTTACATACTTTGCTTGTATGGCTTTAAAGGATTTCCATGTTTGCTTAATAGCTCCAACACCTTTCACAACTACACAGACTTGTGTTTAACTTCGGAAAAAAGAATGAGAAGCAGCCTGTGAGGATGATCTTCTCATGATTGGGACAGAACTAAAAGACATGCTCTACTCCCTCTGTGTGTGTCTCTCTCTCTCTCTCTCTCTCTCTCACACTCACACACACACACACACACACACACACACACACACACACACACACACACACACACACATAGTGTTTGTGGCAGCTGACTGATTGAGCAATTCCAGATCATATGATCCAGGCTTCTAGCAACGTCCGTTTCAGTGATGCAGTGCAGCAGTTTGTGTGATATGTCGCAGCCGTGGCCGAAAGTTTTGAGAATGACACAAATATACATTTTCACAAAGTCTGTTGCTTTCTGTTAGATCTTTTTGTCAGATGTTACTATGGTGTACTGCAGTATAATTACAAGAATTTCATAAGTATCAAAGACTTTTATTGACAATTACATTAGGTTTATGGAAAGAGTCAATGTGTGTTGATCTTTTTTGTTCCTCGAGTCACTTAGTTATTACTTTTGCTTAATGGCAAGGTCCTGGAATCATGCTGGAAAAGGCATTGTTTGTCACCAAACTGTTCCTGGATGTTTGCGAGTCAGTCCTGTATCACGCTAACAGTAAAGTAACCTGAGACGAGTCATATGTCGGGTCTCTTCTCAGCCAAGGGTGTGGGCTCACTCACAATTTTGTCTAAGAGTGGTACAAAAACCATCCTCCGAGAGCAGCTTCTCCCAACCATCCAAGAACTGTTGGTGGTGAACAATGACTTTTCCAGAGCATGATGGAACTCCTTGCTATAAGGCAAAAGAAATTTTGGGTCAATGGCCAGGAAACTCCCTATCAAACCTTTATCAAAATCTTCAAGAGGCGGGAGGATAAAGAAAAACCCCACAAATTCTGACAAACCCAAAGCATTGATTATGTAGGAATGGGTTGTAATCAGTCAGGGTGTGGCCCAGAAGTTGATTGACAGCAGACTAAGGAGAATTGCAGAGATCTTGAAAAAAAGATTCAACTCTGTAAATACTGACTCTTCGCTTAAAATTGTCAATTAAAGCCATTGACACTTATGAAATGCTTGTAATTACACTTCAGTAAACCCCAGTAACATCTGACAAACCCTGAAGCAGCAGACCTCGCGAAAAATTAATATTTGTGTCGTACTCAAAACTGTTGCTCACAGCTTGTGGTTGTCAAATGCATCTCAAAAGAGTCGACATTAGAACAGTTCTTGTGAATTTGGATCCTTGTCTTTAATTAAACTTCACTCCAGTTTGTATAGCACATTTCTACAATAGACCATGTCGCAAAGCGGCTTTAAAAATGCATGAGGCTAATAAAGCGGGAAGTCTCATTTTAGAGTGTCCTAATACGATCCTTAGCAACAGCACTGATTCACCAGTATAGATGCTCCAAGCAGAAGTAGAGATGAATCATCGTGAATCAGGCTGGTCCAGATCAGACACGGACATCACATCAGATAGCACAAGTACACACATAGTACGAGTGTGTGACAAAGAAAAAGAGTGAGAATCAAGGAGTACAATGGTGTGCATTGTGTACAGATCGACTCTGGTAGGTTTAGCCATGACAGCAGGACAGATTAAGGGGAGAGACAGAAGGTAACACAGGCATGAGGCCACACTGGGACGTACAGCATCCCACCGTTACCTCCATCAGCAAACCTCACATACCTCAGTCTCCTGTGGGAACAGCACTGAGAAGCTGGAGGGGGCGGAGCAATGCAGGTTTCATATTCAGCACTCAGTGGTTATATAGACACCTTTTTGTTAAGTGTTTAAAATCTTATTGTCTGTGTTTCACATTAATTCTTCTTGTATCACCTGGAGTGTAATACATCACCATATCACCATGCATGTTAGAGACAGCACTACATGCTTTATATCACTCTCTCTCTCTCTCTCTCTCTCTCTCTCAGGCTGAGCAGGAGCTGAAGGTGACACAGAGTGAGTTTGACAGGCAGGCTGAGATAACCAGACTGCTCCTGGAGGGAGTCAGCAGTACACATGTACGCAATGCACCTGACATCAACATCTCATTCAAGCAAAAGAAGCACATGTCGTGTACTGATCATTAGGGATTATTTATAATGTCAGTGTTCTGTCTGTATTTCTGTATGTCCTGCAGGCTCACCATCTTCGGTGTCTGAATGACTTTGTCGAGGCTCAGACCACATACTACGCTCAGTGTTATCAGTACATGGTCGATCTGCAAAAACAGCTTGGAAGGTACCAGAAACTTATCATAAGTCATTCATCATAAATCCTCACACGCAAGTCCATATGGTCAGTTTTTTTTTTTTTTTCATTTTCATGTGAGTCATTCTTATGATGCTCTTCCTTCCCTTTCCAGCTTTCCTTCCTCATTCTCTTCCAATAATAACCAGTGCTCAGTGGGGGCGGGGGCCAGCGTCTCAGTACCCACTCTGCCGGTTTCCTCCGTCCTCTCTGCCAGCTCCAGACAGACTCACTCAGGCTTCAGTGAGCTGTTGAGCTCAGGTGTGAGCCGCAAGGCGCGGGTACTGTATGATTACGACGCAGCCAGCAGCAATGAGCTCTCCTTATTGGCTGATGAAGTGAGTGCTCACCATTTGTCTAGATAACTCATCGATTTTATTAATAAAACATTAACAAAAAAGTCACACTGCATTTTATCAGTAATCTCCCAATCAGACCACTGAATATTTAGAGTCGGTACACCTGAGATAATATAGCTCCAGTTCAAAGAAAAATAATTAGAGAAAAAAAAAACTTGCTCCTTGGTATAATGATCACACACACGCACACTTTAAAACAGACCGCTTGAAAATTAGAACGTACATAACATCAAAAAGTGTTAGTATGTTAAATAGCATGGGAGGAAATCATCTTTATAAACAAAGCTCATAGTTTTTTTTAGATCAACGCATCTCTCCAGAAAATGACAAAAATAATCCTACGTGATAAACCAACACACAGTGACACACAATTGTGAAGCCGTGGTGGTGGTGGCGGCATCATGTTGTGGGGATGCTTTTGTTCAGCAGCGACAGGGACGATGGGAATTTGAGATGAATGGAGCCAAAAACAGAGCAATCTCGTCTGCTAATTAGGTGACCTGAAGAAAATTGATTCCACTGTATTTTAATTAGAGGTTTTAGGGGGTAATAAAGGAAGCTGAATACAAATACACGCCACTCTCTTCAGATTTTTGTTTGTGAAATCTTTTGAAAACCATTGGAACCTCGGATTGCGAGTAAAGCGGTTTGCAAGTGTTCCGCAAAACGAAAATTTAATTTTGACTAGTCTTGGTTTACGAGTACCGAGGAAGATGCATTATTTTGACACTGAGTGTCACATGATCACAACTGAGCCAATGATTTTTCTCTCTCTTGTGCTGCAGATTTGTGGGTAATTGTCTCCCCTGCTGGGTCTTAGTGCTCATCTCTTACTGGTATAATCAACAGCTCCCTCTCTGTTTCAGCGTTTCTCCTATGTGTGCGCGCACGTAATATGACACCGACACAGGCACATGCGAACACACTCTTGTCTTTACACCCCCCTCCACGGCTTCACACACTCACGCAGAAACTTTGCTCTTTTCAAAGGTAAACTGCTGGGTCTATTTTTTTTTTTTTTTTTTTTTTTACTTTACAGCAGAGATTCCCTTAGTATGCGTTCATGCCAGGTCAGAGAGATTTCTTTTTTCCCCCCTTAAAACAGTGTTTCCGTTGTGTGTGTGTTTGTTGTGAAACTTAAAAAGCGAGGTGGGGGGAGGTAGGAGAAGCGAGCAAGACAAAGCGAGGGAAGGGGCTAATTCTCACAAATACACAGCGCAAAAGGAATCACTTATCTGTCGGGATTTATTTGTACTTTTTTTAAAGGTAAAGTGCAGGTTAATTTGATTTATTTTTACTTTATATATTGTATTCATTATTTTTATGTATTTCTTGTTTTGGGCTGTGGAATGAATAACTTGAGTTTTTATTATTTCTTATAGGAAAAATATGATTTGATTTACGAGTGTTTTGGAATACGAGCCCGCTTCTGCAACGAATTATGCTCGTAATACAAGGTCCCACTGTATTTATTTTTCTTCCACTTCAAAATTGTGTGCCACTTTGTGTTGGTCTATCACATAAAATCCCAATAAAATATATTTATGTTTGTGGTTCCACTGACAAAATGTTGAAAGGTTCAAGTGGTATGAATACTTTTGAAAGGCAGTGCATCACGTAGTGGTGGGGATTTCATGTATTTTTTTGTAAAATAAAACGGACAAATTAATGGACATTGATGCAGGTGAGTGGCGGCACAATGGTGTAGCGGTTAACATTGTCGCCTTGTAGCTCCAAGGTTCGGGTTCGATTCCTGGCCAGGTTCCTGTCTTTGTGTGCATGCAGTTTGCATGTTCTCCTCTGGGTTTTGGGCTTCCTCCGGGTACTCCAGTTTTCTCCTACAGTCCAGAGACATGCATTTTTGATTAATTGGCATTCCCAAATTGCCCAGTGTGTGAATGAGCAAGTGTATGTATGTGTGTGTGTATGTGTGTGTGTATGTGTGTATGTGTGTGTGTGTATGTGTGTGTGTGTATGTGTGTGTGTGTATGTGTGTGTGTGTATGTGTGTGTGTGTGTATGTGTGTGTGTGTATGTGTGTGTGTGTATGTGTGTGTGTGTATGTGTGTGTGTATGTGTGTGTGTATGTGTGTGTGTGCGACCCTGCCATGGATTGGCACCCTGTCTAGGGTGTACCCCGCCTCGTGCCCTAAGTTTCCTGGCAGAGGCTCCTGACCCCCGCGACCCTGTATTCAGGATAAAGCAGTGTAGACGATGAGTGAGTGATGCAGGTGAATATCAGAATATCTCCTGCAAAATCATCAACTTGTGTACTAGATCCTAGACCTACACATTTTCTCAAATAAATTGTACCAGCAGTAACTGAACACCTGTTTAAATAGTTGTTCTATTGCTGTTCCCCTGCTGGAGCATATTATTGATAAAGCAAAGTGCCCGTTTGTAGTTGGATTATTTTTCCTGTTAAGGTTACAGAAGCTGTATTTCTGAGATGAGTTCGTGAGCAGTCATCACATACTTTACTGTAGCATAAAGAATTACACTGCTTGTCAATCTTGCACACACTATTTTGTTGGACCACATTTCTGCTATAGTCCATAAGGGTGTGAAGAGTCGCTCACTACAAGCATACGAGTGTTTTAGTAGTAGAACATAGTGACTGTTTATGGCTTGTGATGCAACATGCTGTAAAGCTAATATTTCAACACAGATTGTTCAAATTAATTTCTGTAGAAACCAAAGAATGTTGCAAAAGTATAGTGCAGCAGTTTGCACAGACAGAGTGCATTGCAATGCCATTGAAAAGATGTACAATATTATTAATAGACCTAATTATTAATAATAATTATTAATAGACCTACAAGCTTTATGGAGACAATATATATGTACTGCTGAGTGTTGGATCTGCTATAGAATGGTAACTGTGTGTGCTTTCTACTTTAGGTGATTACTGTGAGCAGCGTCCCAGGCATGGATTCTGACTGGCTCATGGGAGAGCGTGGGCACCAGAGGGGCAAAGTGCCAATTACATACCTAGAACTCTTAAACTGAGTGGCAACAACAAATTAAACCATACACACAATTCAGATCGGTTTACACAGTTTTCAGTTTGTTTCTACAACTGTGCAGTTTTTGTGAGGTGCTTTCATGCATCCGTGTGTCGTGGATATCTAGCTTGGGCAAGGGAAGAGAGTCTCATCCAAGTCATTTCTGTTTACAAGTTGATTAATGCGCAAGTGCTTCCGATGTAATGTAATTACTGCCAAAACTCTGTATTCGAGAATAGAGCTGATCAGAAGAGCTTGCTTTTGTATTGAAATATTATTTAACCCATGACTCACTTTATATCATTTTAAAGTCTTTATGGAAAGTCACTTGTGCTATTTCTTAGAACTTTCAGAACTGTTTTTTAAAGAAATCCTTCTTTTTAAAAATGTTTAAAACGTTTTGGCAGGGATAGAAACTGAAGCGATGTATTATATTGTGAGCTATCTGATTTATAATAGCTCTAGTTACCATGTGCCTCGGATATTATTTATGTTTTTATTTGTGAATTTAAAAAAATGCTTTCGGTTTTAGTACAGACTGTTAACCAGTGCATTTTAAAGGCTTAAATTTGATGCAGAACTTAAAACAGAACTATATAAAATGAGAGAACAAGCAGTATTTAGAACGTGACCATGTTTAGAGAAAGCACATTTACTTGTCAGGTTATTTACAGTTTACAGTTTGTTATAAACTCAATAACTTGATGTTCTATTCAAACCTCCAGTGTTGTGTGCCTTAAATACCGCAGTGCCTTTTTAAGTCGCTCTTATCGTCTCAGGATGAGCATTAGGACTGTACAATCTTAAAAGTACAGCTGGTTCACACAGGCACATTGTTAATTAATCTGTTTGACTTCAAGGCTGTCATCTCAGAGGCTTAAAACTGTTTACTAATATGCTTGGTGGATTTTTTTTTACCCCATTCTTTTGATACAGCTTCGGAAAACGTCATAGTATGGCTACACCTAACTCTACTTTCAGTTTGTGCATCATCCTGTCATGTCCATTATTTCACCAAGTCTCCTAAGAATTCTTATATTGTTTTGCATTATTACAAATAAAAACCTTTTGCATCCTTTATTATATACAGTACAGTACACGCTTACAGTGTAACAGTTTTGTGGAAGGCTGCAAGCTGTTCATTTGTCTTAGCGGATGTCTTTTGACATGATGTATATGTATAATATAAAAATAATCATAGTAATAAAAAGTTGTAATTAGATTTAGATTTAATGGTTTCAGTTGTGATGTTTGTCTAATTTTCCCTTTCAGCTGTACATGTGGACCAGCAGAGGTCAGGCTTTTCATTTGGACATTTTAGCTGTTCTGTAAATATATTTTAATACGTTAAACCCTGCAACTTTGTTTAACTGTTTCATTCATGTCTCATTATTATTGTTATATTATATTATGAAGCATTTCTCATTTTACTGACATTTTAAAAGTAACTTCTGGACAATTCCATGCAACGGTCAACCTTACCATAGCTCTTACTTATCTATTAATAGAGCTTTTGCCAAACCATGCTGATGCACTAAAAATACTACATCTGCTTATATTGACTAAACTTTTACTTGTAAATGAAAGTAGTGCTGAGCATCAAATAGCACAAAGAGGCACAAAAGTGAACTACAGAGGAAAAGAAGAGGAAAGGACCAGAGCAAATTATCAGAGATAGTGCCTGATTTAATCATTTCATGAGTTTTTGCACAAATACTTTTTCAATTGTTTTATAAATAATTTCACTGTTAAACTATTTGTCTGTTTAGCGTTTGTAGAGGATTGACGCTGGTTTATCCTAAATCATTCCTTCCAAAAATTACATTTTGCAAATCTATTCTTTTTTTTGTGTTCATTCACCTGTAGCGCTTTCTGCAGTTGTTTTTCAAATGTACAGAGTTTGTAGAAAACCTGTACTCTCTCATTAAAGATTGTCTGTTTAAAGTGACATCATAACTCTGATCCAGTGTTGTATTTATTCGTGATATAAGTGATCGTGGGAATTTTGAGGATGTTTGTTTTACGCTAAGGAACGTCAAATCAAAATGTATGCAAATGAATTCACTGATTCTTTTTCTTAACCAGAGTACAAAAGGCTCATCCATAACCCTTTATGGAAACACCCTTTTTAAAGCAGTCTTTGCTTACATGTCAGAGTGGAACCCTGGACTGCTGTCAATTTTTTTGTTTGTGTGTTTTAATGCTTTGACTCACTTTTTTTTTTTTCTTTTTTTTTTTTGCACACTCGAAACACTTTTTGAGTGCCCTGACTGCAGTGTCTGATTATCAGTGCTGAGAGGGTTAAGTGGAAGTGGAGCTGCGCATGCTGTTCACTTCCTGTGCTATGGTTCTGCAAGTCGTCCGTTCCTGGCGTCCGTTACTCACTCTCGCATGCTAAAGACGACCCATGTTCAGTTCCTTTCTGAAAATATGAATGTGAGTTCAGCCCTGGTCAGCTTCCGCTCCACCTGTATTCTGTGTTCTGTCTCCTGTGTCTGCTGTATGGCTTCATCTAATGCTTTCTGTTACAGTTTGAATGCTGGTCAAGGTCAGTCAAGGTCAAGTAAAATTATGTATCAAAAGACTGAAAATACCTATCAAGTATTAATCAAAAGACTGCTCATGTACACTGATTCTTATTGATCACTTCAGTTCTTAGAAATAGTTCTACACTGAACTTACAGCTGTATACTGTTTTAGTTATGCAGCGATGAAAAAAATATTTTTAACTCATTCTGGAACCTGCACCCAAATGCAAAGTGAGCTGTTCTAAATGCAGCCTGCTAACATCTTTCTCAAGTGTTGTCTCTGTTTAGTATAGAAAACTAAAATCAGAATAGTGAGTCAGTTTCAGTTTCACAAAGAAAAATGTTTCCTTCCTGCATTTTTATATTCTCATTTAATTTAAGTTGAATTTTTGTCATTCTCATGACTTTGTGTGACACCAAGTGAGAATCACAAACAAGAACTAACAGAAGTTTCACACAATCCAGCAACACGGCTACTAGAGAACAAGGAGAAACGTTTGTCCACATTCACACCTTCTTGTGACATAAATATGTTTGAAGTACTTTATAATCTCAACCCAGTAATAGTCATGTCAGTACCACAGGACCCAGTTATTTTTTAAAACTTAACCCAGATTATTTAGGGGTTGAACTCTCATGGTGGCAGCTGTGGCCTTCCTCTGAGATCTCCAGTTTCTCTTTCTCACCGTGCTCAAACCACCATGACCCAGAGCATCACCACAGTGGTATTCTGGTTACGCTCTGGTTTAGCCTCCACACTTTGTTTTCAATAGGCTTCAAACATATGAGCAAATGTTCCCATGCCTCAGGCGTTCAGCCTTCATTCAAACTTGTTTGCCTTCGTTTGTTTTCTTAGACAACATAAAACAAAAATCCTATGGAACAATCATAATGACAAGTGTGGCAAGAATTACATGTTATGTTCCACCCTCCGACCCCTTTATGGTTGAATCTGACACTAAAGCACCACTTTGGTCTCTGCGGATATTGTTCCTGGCCACACAAGACCCCACCACTAATATACTTTCTATGGCCTACATGGTTTCACACGTGTGTTTGTGTAGATAGATAGATAGATAGATAGATAGATAGACATTATTTCATATTCCTCAACATTATTTGAATATACACATGCCACAGATTTGCTGAAATAAAGATCAAAGAACATTTAAATACAAAATGTATAGACTTATAGTTTGTTAATTCATCACTAATGTTCGAGCTGGAGGTGACGTTATTCAAATGAAATCTCCATGAGATATATAGATAGATTTCTTGTTGCTGTGTAAAAAGAAAGCAAAAAAAAGTGGCCATTTTGGGGAAGCAAGCCTTACTCCCACCTCCCCACCCCCATCCACTGAGACCTTAAACTGGGCAGTTGCTACATACTGCATCACAACAGGAAATTTCAGTTTCCTCTGCTTTTTTTTTTGGTACTTTTGCAACACAGTGACTGATCATCCTTTAACCATGTTCACATGTGTGTATATGTGAATGCCACAGCGCTCCTCATGATTATCAAGAGGCATGAAATACAGCATGTTACAGAAATCAACAGGAAAACAAACCACAGCGTATGGTTTTATATACTGAGTTACTCCCAGCTGACATTTTGGTTATTTGGGTTAACATTTAGGTCTATCTATATATCTACTGTATCTACCCTCCAATCTCTCTCTCTCTCTCTCTCTCTCTCTCTCTCTATATATATATATATATATATATATATATATATATATATATATAAATTGTGTGTGTACACAGTAACTTTTTCAGACCCTTTTAAGTTTCCACATTTTATGTTTTACAACCCATCCTAAAATGGGATAATTATATATATATATATATATATATATATATATATATATATATATATATATATATATATTCTACTCACAATACTTCATTCAATATTACAACACTACATGAAACAAAAACAGTTTTTTTTATTGAAAATAAAAACAAAAAAAAATAAGACTGAAATATCCCAATTACATAGATTCTGTATTCAGACTCCTCATTTAGCATTTCGTCAAAGCCCCTCTGTCAGCAATGACAGCCTCAAGTCTTGCTTGTGAATGATGCTACAAGCTTGGCAGACATGTCTTTTGGACATTTTTTCCAATCTTCTTTGGCAGAATCGTTCAAGCTCAACCAGGTTAAAAGAGCAGGGTTCAGGTTTGTTCAGAGCTGCTCTATTGGGTTCAGGTCCGACTCTGGCTGGGCCGCTTCAGGCCTGTCATGGGTCATGTGGGTCTGATTGGTGGAGTGCTGCAGTGATGCATTTCCTTCTGTAAGTCTCTCATTTTTCTCTCATTTCCACAAGGGACCATTACTTCTCTGACCAAGGCTTTGTTGGGCGGCCAGATCTGGACAGACTGTTGGTAGTTCCACATCTCTTCCATTTGAGAAAGATGGAGGCTATCATGCTCTTGTGTGCTTTCAATGCCCCTGAAAGTCCCTCCCATCCTTCCCCACATCTGGATCTTGATCCTGTCTACAAATAATTCTCTGAACCTCATGGATTTGTTTGCACATTATATAGACAGGTATGTGCAGTGATCGAATTGTAAAAAAAAAAATAATAAAAAATTCAAGGGGGATGGTGTGGTCAAGTATTTATTTATTTGTTTTTTTGTTTATTTTGGAGTTGGGGTGCTACAATTCAATTCAATTCAATTCAATTTTATTTATATAGCGCTTTTAACAATTGACATTGTCGCAAAGCAGCTTTACACAATAAAAAGAAGTAAGTTTTTATGCAATGTGTATGAATCAAAATGATAAGATTGTCCCTGATGAGCAAGCCGAGGGCGACGGTGGCAAGGAAAAACTCCCTGAGATGGTAATAGGAAGAAACCTTGAGAGGAACCAGACTCAACAGGGAACCCATCCTCATCTGGGTGATAACGGATAGCAGAGAATGATCAGCATAATAATGTGTACTGGAAGTTCAGTGTAACAGGAGATGTGTTAAAATTTAAATTAAAAGGAGTCCAGTTTGTTCCCGGAGGCTCAGGTAGACTGTAGGAGATTCCAGTCCTGAGCTATCGAACAACTGAAGTCACAGGTCCCCAGAGCATCAATCGATGATAGGACAGTCTTCATGGAAACCATCCCCAGCCACCAAGCGCATCCAGGCAGACCACACGGGGCATCCATGTGAATAAACAAACACCTGTTTTTATATTGTGATTTTAATACATTTTAAGATGAGTTTGAAAAGTCAAAATGTGGAAAACAAAAAAGAGTGTTCTACACTACCAGTCACAAGTTTGAATTTATTTTCCACATTCTAGAACAATACAAGATCCCCCCCCCCCCCTTTTTCACTATGACATAACACACATAGCATTAGCTAGCAGATGTTATTTTAAGGTGGCATGAAGATCAGCTGTTCTGGAACAGTTCTTGTAAGAACAGTATTGTGTCAAGTGCATTTGCAAAACAAACTCCATGATGAAACTGTTTCTCATTGAAGACCTTCACTGGAACACAAGACCAGAACGTAGCTCTGCTGCAGAGAAGTTCATGTAGAGTCACCAGCCTCAGAAACTAACAAACTAACAACTAACAACCAGCACCTCGGATTAGAGCCAGTATGATTTACAGAGCAGAAGTAGCCGACACATCTCAGTATGTAATGTAATGGCTCTGATTTACTAAAGCAAGTGTTTTCTTCAACTGTAATTCTCATGTTTCATCATGACCAGGCACTGGCTTTTAATGAAAACAGTGAGTTTGTGTTTTATGCATGTTAACTATGCTTGGGTTTAATCTTTAAATCTTTAGTCGTGTGTCAGGATACTGTAGCGGTTTCTTACAGTTTTTTTTTTTTTTTTTACCATATCTATTCTCCTCCCCCCCCCCTCTCTCTCTCTCTCTCACACACACACACACACACACACACACACACACACTGGCACTGGATTTTAATTTTTTAAAAAAAATGCTTTGCATTTACAAACCGTTGCTTGTGTTTAATCTTTTAAAAGAAAGAAAAATAAATAAAGAAACTCTACACTCAACAAACACACCAGGGAAACAAAAAGAAAAATAAACCAATGAAACAACAACATGGCATCACAAAATGCACTAAAACTTGAAAATTGATAAAGAAATGCATTGCTTGAACGTTCCCGTGCCCAAACAAACATTACTGAAGTATTTAGCTGTGCTGGGTGCAGTTATCATTCAATTCTAATACACTTGAGAAAAAAAGGTACAAACAGCAGGAGTGTACGTATTCACATTTAATATACATATTGTTATCTCAGGTAATGTACATGCATTAAATGAAATAGTATTTAGACATCATTTGATATTGAAAATAATGCAATAAATGTCCATTCACAACCTTGTTATTATATAAAAGACAAAAGCTTAAACTTCAGTAAAAGAGTACTGTAGTTATACACACACGTGCACACACACATACTGTACAGCTGCTCTCTTACTGAAGCTTTAAGCTTTTGGCTCTTTTTAGATTTTAATTCTTTTATTCAAGTCTCAGTCTCTAATTTCAATTACTTTTTTTAATTACTTAAAAAATTATTACTAAACTGGGGCTGGCCTTAGAATACAGTAGAGTATTTAGAAAATATATATATTTGGGGAAAAAAACATATTCTCAAGGGATTAACACTGTAGGGTAATCAGATCTAGACAACAAATCATAAAATAACCAACTAAAAGCCAAAATGAACCTCCTGAAAATTATTGCAAATGTAGTAAAACAATAAATAATGGCAATATAACTGTTTTATTCACTTCTATGTGGCACAAAAATAACTTGCCATTCTGAATGATTATTAAATGATTCACCTGTTCATTTTGTTTTCCAAAAAAAAAAAAAAAAAAACATTTCTCAACATATAGACCTTAATGCACTTTTTTGCTTTTGTCAAGGCTTTGCACAGAAACACGTTAAGAGCCTCTACTTAAGCCTGGCCGTCATCTACATCTGTATCCTTTTTGATTAAAACAAGACACTTGTTTATAAAAAATAAAAGAAAATACAATAAATAAAATAAATCTGCATGTGTAGACTTAATCGACCAGCTTGCTGGCTGTGTTTTTTAATAAGTTGTGGGCTTCCAGCATTTCTTTTTAATTACACGTGGCAGTAGTCTTGGTCTGAAAGTCAGGAAATAAATGACAGAGATCCCCACCATGGACACACCAACAGATACAAACAGAAAAATGTACCAGAAAATCGATTCATCTGTACTTCTGCTTCCACACAGGCCAGACTCATAAAGACCGGCTTTTAGTCTCTGCTGCTGTGGGTTTACACACGTAACCTCTAAAAGATCAGAAACGTGCAGAGTTTTGGACTCTTCAAATGTCTTGTACCATTCTAACTGGCAGCAGTTGTAATAATTTCCATTCACATAGACAATCTGCACTCGTTTAGCTAGCACAGTAGCGTGTTCAACTTTAATAGTGGACAACATGTTGTCTCTCAAGTCCAGGAGCTTCAAGTTCAGTGTCATTAGAGATTTAGGAAGCTCTGATATTGAGTTTTTAGAGATGTTTAAAACTTTCAACTGTTGAAATGGAGAAAAGTTAAAGTCCCGCAAACCTGTGTTGCTCAGGCCTAGATGTTGTAGAGTCCCACTGAGACCAGATAAACAGTCTGGGCCAATCTGCAGGTGTGGGTTGTTGGACAGGTCAAGGTGTGTTAGTGGTGTGCCATCAAATGCATATGGTGGAATATCGGTTATGCTGCATCCTGCAATGTGGAGCTGTTTTAATGAGGAAAGATTTGTCCAAAGAGTACAGCGTGAAAGGTCTGACTTTGGTAGCTCTTTAGGATGGCACAAACCCACTGTGTTGTAACTTAAGTCCACAATGCTGAGACTGGGGAATGTAGTGAACACTCCAGGGGGAAGCTTCTGTATGTTGTTTAAGCTCAGGTTCAAATGTGAAAGTTTATTTAGTTCATTGACTGAGCTGGAGTGTGCATGTAGTTCAGTAAGTCTGTTGTTGCTCATATCCAGCTCGTAGACAGATACAGGAAGATCTTCTGTTAAATTCAGTGATTCCAGGCAGTTGCCCCTTATCCTCAGCCAGTGGAGATGGGGCATATTCCGAAAAAAACGCGGAGGGAAGTATCTCAACTGGTTAACACTGAGATCCAGCAATTCCACAGAAGATACATCTCCATGAAGGTCATCACTCCAAAGCTCTGCTGTAACATTGCTGGCATTTTTACCCAAGTTATAGAACACAACACTACTGGTCCAGTTTAAAAAGGTGTTATTTGACAGATCACTGAGAAAGCGGATTTGGTTATTGGGTAATAAGAGTGTTTTAATACGATTATTGTTTGGAAGGAATGGAAAATACAGGAGCTGGTTATCAGACAAGTCCAACGTCTCCAGCTCAAAGGTATCATTGAGGTCCTGATTACTTATAAACCATTCGATGAGGTTGTGACTGGCATTTAGTACCACCAACTGTGTCATATCAAATTTGGTAAGGCATGGCAGAGAATTGAATGCCAAGTTAAGCCGCGTGAGCTTTTTTAAGTGATCAAATGCAGTATCAATCTCAAACAAATTATTTCTTTCTAGATTCAGTTCTTTGAGCTGATAAAGATCTCTAAATGTGTACTCGTCCAATCTCAGTAGAACATTCCTGGACAAATCCAGGAACTCAAGAGATGTGAGGTTCTGTAAGAGCTCAGAAACCATGTCCTCCGTGAGCCCATTGCCAGAAAGATCCAGAATTCGTAGCCTGGTCAAAGAGCCAAGAGACAGCGCAAACTGCGTGTGGTCGTTATGAAGTTTATTGTTGGCAAAATTCAGGCTCTCTATGAGAGGTGAACTGGAGAACACCTCATCACCCACTGCATTTAAAAAACAGTTTGCACAGCTTAAGGTGTGAAGAGACTTGTATCTTGAGAGGCATCCATTCGGTAATTTTAAAATAATGTTCTGATTTAAAAACAGCTCTTCTATTTGCTGTGGCAGGTTGCTGGGAACAGAAGACAGTCCGAGGCTGTTACATGTAGCCGTCCTTCCAACCTGGAGAGAGAGAGAGAGAGAGAGAGACTTTACTTATAAGACTTTTTAAAATTACATAAAGATGACACTATGCAGATAAACTATTAATTTACTCAGAGCATAAAGTTGCAGTCACATTTTGCATGCCCTTTGCAATACGCTTCATTTATCATAATTTAACTGTAATCCAGCTTTACATGGTACTTACCGATATGCAGTTGGAGAGAGGATGGCAAAGGGCTGGCAGTAGAGCCACCAAGCCAAAGTAGAGAAGGACTCTGATACCCGGCATCTTGTCATGCTCCCTAAGATGAAGGTACAAGAGTCTGTTAGATTAACAAAGATGTAATTGCCAATCAAACCATAAACAATGCATTACAATCATAGCTTTAAAAAAAAACAAAAAAACTTTTTTATTACTGTCTCACAGTTACTATTTTGTTTTAGTACTGTAGGAACATTACCAAGTGACTGCATGCTTTACTATAGAGACAATAAAAAAAGGCAACTGTGTAACTGTGGGAATGTATAGAGAGGTGTTATGGGGGTGGAAAAACACACCGCCCTTGTCATTCTTATCATAATTAATATTACATTTTTGTAGTTATTATCTGGTATGTGCACACTTTTATATAACAAAAAAATTACATTTGTGTGTGTACTGTATATATATATATATATATATATATATATATATATATATACACACACACACACACTGTATATATGTGTATATATACATGCACACACAAACGACTCATTCGGCGGTTGCGGAATGAAGCCAGCAGTATCCGTTTCAGATTTAGTCAGACTTGTCACATATGAGCTCAACGGACATCAACGGACTCACACTGTTGCTTTTACACAGATGGTGTTTGGGAGCGATCTGGACAGAAAGCGCAACAAAAAGCAAGCTCCAAGCTAACTCTACATCTACAAACCAGTGTTTAGATAGAGCTGAAGTGAATGGACAGAGTGCACAGACAGAGCTGCTTCTTACCGCGGCGGTGTGGTCGGTGTGCTCCTGGCTCACTGCACACCATCACTACATCAGGAGCTGATGGAGAACCTGAACCGCTTCCTCGCCCTCGGACTGCCTAATGTGCTCTGCTAGTGTGCAGAGAGCTCTATATGTATTTGCGGAAGCAAGAGAGCGCAACGGAAGCCAATGTCACATGTAGAGCTGTCAAGATCGCACAGTGAGATTCAAAGTGCTCACACACACACACACACACGCATACACACACACAGCTACATCTCCATTTACATCATGCAACAGCAGTTCTGCTTCACTTATATACACTTATATACAGCATAAGCAGAGTTGTTCTGTCCTGAATTGCAGCACAATTATTAATTTCTGCAGAAGGTCACAGTACATTTTTGTGCAGAATACACATCGAACTGCATAGACACTTAGGACAGAGCGCAAAAAAAAATATATATATATACACATGCTTTCAGATGTCTTTTCACTTAAATGGCTTTTCTTTAGCCATGTTTCATATACCACATGAACCTTTGAAAGGAAACACGCCCATGACAGCCAATACTGGTTTCACTCGTCAGATACTACTGAAGAGGAAACCGCCGAGAGCTCACACCCTTCCTGTCGAAAACAGAAAGCCATCACTTTGTGCTACAAGATAAAAACAGTTTTCTGGCACCTTCGTGCACCAATAGTCACACTTCACCATCCGTGCGAAAACTTGTGTGCTTAACAGTGCTGTGGAGTGCATTCCATCTGTTTACTGGCCTGAAGAGCTCTGGACTTCAATCAGTCTGGTTTATGCAATTTTAACAAAAAACACATATATAAATAAGATTCATTTAATAAAATAAAATAAAAAAGAAATATATAGCATATATATTTTGCGTAACCTTCTCGACACATGGGGTAATGTGTCAAGATATTTAAAACAGCAAGCCTTAAAATAGACAAGCCAAAGACAGAAAGCAGGTTAAAAGTTCAAAATATACTAATGAGAGCATGAATACAAATGATAACCAGTTGTGCATTGTTGGACTGAACGCTTCATCTCTGCATTAGTTGTGTTAAAGCCGAGTATACTGTAAGCGAGTCTGTGATTTTTCTTTTGCTGCAGAAAGCCCTCATTAAGGCTTTATACATTTATTTGCTAGAAATACTAATACAACAAACTACTGCAGTATCTGTAGTAAAAGCTTTGGATTAAATTCATTACTTTAAGCCAGAATCTTATGAACGCATCAGTGTTTATAGCAAATACTGCATGCGTTTAGTTTCTTTCAGTCCTGTCCATTACTACAGGTTTAAAAGAAGCCGTTTCTGAAATACTCACACGAAGGCACCAACAATCAGAAATTATAATATGATGTTTAATATGAACAATACTGGAAGCTTTTGACCTGGATCTGCATGATTTTATGCATTGCACTGACGACGTATGATTGCTCTGTTGGAAACAGCATGAACGAGTGGGGGTGCAGGTGTGTCTCTTAAAGCGGCCTGAGAGTGCATGCAGCATTTGTACATTTTGAGGGACTTTCTACATCTTGGTTTTGTTATTGTTTTTTACAGGAAATTTTGCAAAGCTTGTTTAAAACTTGGTCGGCACGGTGGTGTAGTGGTTAACACTGTGGCCTCACACCTCCAGGGTAGCGGTTCGGTTCCTGCCTTGGGTCTGTGTGCAGGTAGGGTCCTCCCCTGTACTAGGTGTGTTTCCTCAAGGTATAGTCCCCAGCTGTCCATAGTTTGTGTGTGTGTGTGTGTGTGTGTATACCCTGGAATGGATTGACACCCTGGCCAGCGTGTACCCCGCCTTAAGTGTCTCCTGGGATAGACTCCAGGCCCCCTGAGACCCTGTATATAGTATAAGCGTTATAGAAGGCCTCGGTACACTCGAGTTCTTCCGCAACCCTGCAAACCCAGTCTTCATTGAGCTCCATGGACAGGGGCATTGTCATGCTGGAACAGGTTCAGGCCTCTGAGTTCCAGTTAAGGGAATGTGTGGTACTCCAGCAGACTGACAGCTTATACAATTGTGTACTTTTACAAGTAAGCATGCACTGATCAACTGCTCTGTAGCTGTTGCCTGATTTTCGGTGGATTTCATTTGTACAAACAAGCTCTGTCCTGTAGTCTAGAGCACTTTCTTTTTCTTTTGAGTGAACCAAGTCCTGTGACTCTACAGTTTTGGAGAAAATTTACAACATACAATTTAACTTTCTACTAAACAGTTACAGTTAAGTATAGTGAATGTTTAAAAAGAAAGAAAACTCGATTCAGTAGCTGAGACTCTGGACATCTGCAATTGTTGAATCTTTTAGAGTCCATACGAGTCTGATGGTCAGGTGTCCACAAACTTTTTGTAATATAGAATATTAATATATATAGACCATGTAGTAATTATTACACTGTACAAGGATGAAAATGATCCGCACTCTGGATTTATTAACACGTCTTATCGCCGCTTTCCGCTTTTCCGTCTCCCCAGTCACTGCTGTGCAGGTGTGAACGTGTTACATCAGTTCCTTTCTAACTGCAGTGTGAGCAAAATGGATGCCGGCTTGTGATTTGCACAGAAGCAGAGCAGTGATTAGGTTTTTTTTGTAGTCTGAGGGTGTACCTGGTGCAGAAAGAACTCACAGAGGAGTGTAAACAGAAGTGGTTGGCTATCTGCAAACAAAATTTGGCGCGATACTCCAAGGAAGGTGAAAGTTTAGGTTAAAACGTTAAAGAGAATCATTACTGGTGACGAGACACAAATTCCTCACTACGAGCCTGAGAGTAAACGTCCTCGGAAACATCCTCAATCACCAACTGAGAAAAAGTTCAAAAGTCAACCATCAGCTGGACAATTCATCAATGCTTACAGTTTTATGAGATTCTCAAGGGCCAGTAGTGGAACATCATCAGGAAAAAGCTTCAACAATCAACAGTGCTCGTTAGAGGGAGACGCTTATTGAAGAGCTGAAGACTAAACTGATCTCATTCCACTGGACGGTTCAACGGTTCGGGCCCCTGAAAGCAGCCCTGTAAGGACGAAGATTCAATTCTGATGAAAAAGTGAAGACAGCGGTGCATTCCTGACTCGCAGCTCAGGCTAAATAATTTTTAATGAGAAAATACGAAAGCGTGTTGGAATTTACAAAAGCATGGAAATTATGACGAAGAATTATGCATTTGTCTTTTCTAAAAGTTGATTAAATTCTAATGCCAGAGTGCAGATCATTTTGGCCTCGCCGTCATATTATATTAAATGCAATCAAATCCACATAGAATTTTGTTGTATATGCTTACAGACCAAAGGTTTGGACGCACCTTCTCATTCAAAGAGTTTTCTTTCTTGTGTTCTTTAGCCCAAACGCGTCTCTTCTGCTTGTTGCCTGACCTTAGCAGTGGTTTCCTAGCAGATATTCTAGCATGAAGGTCTGATTCACACAGTCTCCTCTTAACAGTTGTTCTAGAGATGTGTCTGCTGCTAGAACTCTGTGTGACATTGACCTGCTCTCTGATCTGAGCTGCTGTTAACCTGCGATTTCTGAGGCTGGTGACTCGGATGAACTTATCCTCCGCAGCAGAGGTGACTCTCGGTCTTCCTTTCCTGGGGCGGTCCGCATGTCAGCCAGTTTCTTTGTAGTGCTTGATGCTTTTTGTGACTGCACTTGGGCACACTTTCAAAGTTTTCCCAATTTTTCGGACTGACTGACCTTCATTTCTTAAAGTAATGATGGGCGCTCGTTTTTCTTTACTTGGCTGCTTTTTTCTTCGCATAACACAAATTCAAACTCTTTGAATGAGAAGGTGTGCCCAAACTTTTAGACCAAAATATATACTGTATATATTTTCCCATCAGTAACCTAGGGGACAATTGCACTGAACTGTACTTCATCCTTTCCTTCTCTGCTTTATTAAATGAACACAACCCTGGATTTGTAACTACTGTACAAGGAAACTCTTCTATACAATACAGTCCACATCTTCTCCACCTCCTGCTGCTGTATGTGGAGAGGATCAGTGTGCAGAAACCTCAGACTGTTGGTTAGATTATTTGATAACTGTACATCAGATACCCCCTTGTGGCAGCAAAAACACAACCCTCAGTTCTACTGAAACATTGTTGGACTGATTTAAACAACAAAAACAACAACCAAAAAAAAAAGAGGAAAAAAGGTAGAAATGTTCAACCAGACTGGCACCATATAGTTTATTTACCGGTCCCATAAACTTAATGATATCAAGGATAAAACCTAATAAATTAATATCATAGACTAGTACATCACGATTAAGTATTACAGTAATTTCCTGCACAAACACCAATGGCAACAGACAGCTTCAACTACACTGCATGCGAAGCACTAACTCTAGTGAAGCAGGCTTGCATTTGTAGAGGTAATTGGAACATTGTTTTCGGCATGTCATCTGCCAACATATGGGTTGTATTTAAGTAAAATTCTAAAACCATTCAGTTTATCGTATAAACGGAATAATTACAGTCCCTCATCACTGTAACATGTTATAAACGCATTCTTTGACCCTGGTTAATGCTTCAGACCCGTCACTGAATCAGGCTGGATTAATTAACTATAAATGGGACACAGCCCAGTGTCTATTCATAAATTACATTAAAATCAGCTTTAAAAAGAATTGTCCTCAGCTATCCAGAAACTTCCTTAATTCACAGAGGCATGCTTTTGAAGAGTCTCATCCATAATCCCAGTTTATAATCTGCACGTTTCTGCCCAGATGAATCAGCTCTCACACTGGCTCAGAGTCTTTATTACGCCATCTGGATGTCTCCTTGGCATTTGGTTTTTGTCAGCATGGCACTGGGATGCTCCTCAGCCATCTAGAGGTTTTCCCAGGTACACCATCGTGACTTCGGTGTTACCGTAAACTGCCGAAACGGCTGGGAAGAGACAGGTCTTGGGCAGTCCCCTGAACGCCACGCCGAGAAACTCGAACCCTCTCTCGAACGCCAGCGTCTTGTCATCCATGTCTAGAATCACACGTATCCGCTCTCCAATCTGGAAGAAAATAAAGAGCAATCAAGGGTTCATAAATCAGTCGGTGAAAAGACTTTCTGTTCTCTGCAAGAAGTATGAAGAGTCATGTTCAAGGTCAAGGTCAAGGTCAAGTCCTCTAAAGCAATGGGCATACATCTATCGATATCTATATAGACAAAATGAAGTGTGTTACGCCATGAAGAATTGATTAGCTAGATTCATTTATTCTTTTCATTTATTTTAATATGGTTTGATATTTGTTAGAAATAAATATGCTCAGAAATAAAATATCAAACCATATATATATTAGAAAACAAACAAACAAGAATATTATCAAGTGGCAACTGAACGAGACCCTAAAACTAACACCCTTCTGTACGTTTTAACTGATTCTACACTCACACACACATACACACACATACACACACACACACTTCTTCAACTTTATGACTTGCTCAATTCTGAGCAGACCATTTCAAATAAAGAGTGTATAAAGCAGGATGGTGACTTGAAAGCACATATTTAATGCAGCAAAATTCAACACTATAGTAAAAACACAAGTTATGTCCTGATACCAAAAGTTAAGCTGGTCTTTACGATTATTGCTCTTCACCGTATACAAGATGATCACAATCCATTTCTGTAACACACTGTGATCAAGGGTCCTCTGTGTCAGATTGCGCAATGAGGAGAGTTACTAATGTCTGCCATACCCGTTACATTTACATTATGGCATGTGACTGACGCCCTTATCCAGAGCGACTTACATTTTTATTATTACATTTTTTGTATTAGAACAGATGGAGGTTAAGGGCCTCATCGCTCAAGGGCCCAACAGTGGCAACGTGGTGGATGTGGGGTTTGAACCTGAGACCATCCAAACTGTAGTAAAATGCCATAACCACTGAGTTACTCCTGTCCCAGTGAGAGCTACAAACCCGAGTGCTGATTAGCCCCGTTGCTTTTCAGCAGTGCTCACTTGCAGAGATTGTAAGTGCAGTGTTTTGCCGCTGCCAGAACGTTGTCCGAGTCCACCAACCTCAACTCTTCTTTATTTCAAGTAGCTTTTATTGTATACAGTTTAGTACACAGTGACACGAAACAACGTTCCTCCAGGACCAGGGTGCTACATACAGCATAAATGAACAACATAAACTAACTAAACTAACTAGCTAACTAAGAAATGAGTAATTTTATCATGTATGACTGTGCTTTTCATTTTGTACAGCTTTAATCAGACAAATATAAAAACAGACTAAAATGATTATCACAATGTTTAATAAAGAAACACTATAACCATTGTTTTTAGATAAGACTGTATGTTTTTCCATCACTATTATAACAGGACGCTTCATTGACTAGTGGCAGCACTGCATCCCAGCATTACAGTGGATTCGGATATCAGGCCCAATCTAGCAAACTTAAATATTACACCTAAATATTATTCTACATTAGTTAGATCTGACCGACTAATCTGATTGGACATGAGACATTCCATGAGTGGTGATGTAGAGAATAACAGCACTGGTACGTGTAACTATATGCATCAGTCCACAGCAGGGAAGTTATAATAACCATTAATTACACAAACTGCCGATTGCAGCACGAGTGAAAGGAGGTCTGAGAGGAGTAATGGGGAAGAGCGGCTACCTGTGAAAACCACATTCAAGCAAGAAAACACTTCTCATAACATTACATCATTTTAAACAACACAACGGTTTGAAAGTCATGTATCATGGCTAAATAGCTTCTAACTACGACTGCAACGATTAATCGACCATTCGATTTGTTGCAGACTAATTTGATTATCATTTTTAGTCAACAATGAATTTAATAGTAGATTAGTGAGGTCATCACACTTGATTTTCACACGAGCTGTTAACGCTCTGATGTGTAGGTGTGAGGCTTAGTGGAGTGAAATGAGTAATAGCGCGATGACAAACACCTCAAAGGCAAAACTCTCCTAAGTGTGGGAACGTTCCACCTTTAACTCGAGGCAAACAGTCGCTAGAATCAGAGGGAAATGTTTGGCTTTGAATTGCTCTTCTATTTGATCGGACTAGACGGGCCAGGCTCGCCCCCGTGTGCATCAGTGAGCCTCGTTTTTTTCCCTCCAGATGTCCAGTTCCGATGTGCACCTGTTACGGCTTTTGAGCTCTGCATGCATGATCTCTCTCGCTGTGCTGAATCCCATATCCCTCTCTAACCCCTCACCAAGGGCACTAAATGGTGTGTGGAACAAGGGATTGTACACCACAGTGCACTAGCTTTCCAGCTAATGATATTTGAGATTCAACACCGTAACCTGGAAGTTAACTCATATTCTAAAACGGAATAAGTGGAAATACACAGTAAATTCTCAGGACTGTCCACCAGCTCCATGGTTTTTATTCTTCTTACCTTTTGACTACATAGAGCCGGTTAGAATGTAAACCTACTTTCACCTGTTAATTACACTAAGTGTCGCCGACCAGCTCCACCGGTAGCGGTGAGTTAGAGTCGCCTGTCACAGGAGGAGGAGAAAAATAACTGCTTTATTAATCAGACAAATCTTTTGATAATAAATGATGTTTGTGGAACTGTTGTATAAAAGCAATATCACACCTGATTATTATGAGGATGTTGTAATGAATATCAGCACCACTGTGGTATCTTCAGTACTCAAACTATGACCTCATGCAGACATCCGCATCACACCCAGTCTGATATTCAGTACTACAGCACTCCCTCTTGTGTTATACAGATTCATTAGGTAGTAATTGCTCTGCTCAATTAAAATGATTAGTTCCTTAATTAGGAAACGGTGTTGTTTTGAAACCTGGTCCTCTAGCTTATTCACTCTCATTAGATAAAACAATTTGGTGTCATGTGGTGACCACATGACACTTTATTGAACCATGAACTAATATATTTTTTAAAATCACATTGTAATTATTTAGAATGTAGATATTACGATGCTGATTTCAACTGTAATAAATAACTATTAAATGTAACACTTTGTATTTAAACATATGAATCAACACTAACACCAAATAACGACACAAATGATCTCATTAAGTGGGGTTTTCCTGCTAATTATTTATCAACTATCAAAGTATTAAATAATGAACAAATACATTATTGATAAACCCTACATAAATTTATCACGTGTACCTTTTAAATAATTTAAATAATTGCAATACTGCGATTGGGATTTTTATGTGATTCATTGTGCAGCACCAATGAACTGGCTCATGGCAGGAATAATGCCAGCTTACCTGGTACTTGGGCGCATTATTGCACTGTGGGAAGTTTCCATTGACCTCTCCGTTGTGAAGCAGGTTATTATCAACAAGATTCCAGCCCCAGCTCTGATCGTCGCTGCCCAGCAGTGCAACATAGCCCTGGCACTGCATGGGTGCCCTCTTGGTTGCGATGCCGATCACAGCTACGGTGCCAAGCGGCCCTTCCCACCAGATCTCCCAGGCATGTCTGCCCTCCGTGAAACCAATTTTTGCACGAGCGCCATCGGTACTCTGAGCGATCGGGTTACGGTGGAGCGTGAATCCGTTTTTCTTAACGTACACGTTCCTGGAGCAGTCGTGGGAGCTCAGCGCATGCTGAAATGACTTCAACTGAAGAAACGAAAGAAAGAAGAAGAAGAAGGAAAAAGTGTTTAATTCTGCATTCGCTACAGAACACTGAGAGAAAACACTAGCCCAATGAGCTGTGTATGTGTGTGTGTGTATATGTGGAGTTTGTTTACACAAGTAACTTTATTTCAAGTATGGGGCAATTCAGTGGGCCAGAAGATTAAAAAAAAGAAAATCTGGCATAGATAAAATCGGTACCTTTATGACACTCTCTTTACTCTTTGACTTTATGACACCTCTAATGTTAATCCCAAGCACAGGGACATTCTGTGCTTGGACATTCATATAAATTAATGCCAAATGTTTCAATCCCCACATGATAAATATACACACACACACAAATCAGTCATAATATTATGATCACCCACCTAATATTGAGTAGCCCCCCCTTTGCCACCACAACAGTGATGCGCTGTGTGTTCAGACGCCTTTCTATCTACAACCAGCATTAACCTTTCCCTCAATTTGATCTACACTAGCACTTCTATTGAATCGGACTACATGGGCCAGCCTTCTCTCCCCATGTGCATCAGTGAGCCTTGGCTCTGATGCCAACTGTCGCCAGTTCTCCAGTTTTCCTTCCTTGGATCACTTTTGGTATGACCTGACCACTGCAGACCAGGAACGTCCCACAAGACCTGCAGTTTTGGACTTGCTCTGACCCGGTCATAGCCTTCACAATTTGCCTCTTCTCACAGTAGCTACATTTTCAATATCTCGTTACAATGGCGGCCGGAAGTGGGTGGGATATACAGGATTAGGCAGCAAGTGAACTTTTTTTTTCCTGAAGCTGATGTGTTGGAAGCAGAAAAAATGTTACATTCAGAAGGACCAAATTGTAGTAGGTCAGAGCAAGTCCAAAACTGCAGGTCATGTGGGACGATCCTGGTGTGCAGTGGTCAGGTCGTACCGAAAGTGATCCAAGGAAAGCGAACCAGCGAGCTAGTGACAGGGTCATGGGTGGGCAGACTGGTTGTGATAGAAAGGTGTCGGAACACACAGACCTACTCATGGTAATAATGTTATGGCCGACGGTTCTTCAGGTTTGAAACGCAGTATTATGGCCCATTCTGTTGCATAACTAAATACTCTGACATACATCAGGCACTATTGTGCATTTTACCTTTAATTATGGCCATTTTAACATTACATTATTAATTAGCTGAAAAGATGTAAGTAAACAGTGCACATTAATTTCATGTGCATCTACTAAAAGAGATCAACTTTTCCGCTACATGATGAAATGCATGATAAGCTTGGATGCTGATGTAGATCTAATCATCAGAACATTATTTATTAGGTTCTTGGTGTTCTGGTTATTTCATCAAGGATAAATGACCCCCCGACGCACACTTGCTACACTGCGGTGATTCCAATATATTCCCGATTATTGTGTTATTGCTCTTGTGTTGTTGCTCCGAGTCACGTGTACAGCGCAGTGACGTCGTGTAATGAAACAATGTAACAGATTCTGTACTATTTACAAGTGACGTCATGAACGGAGCCGAACTGCTGCGCGTTCGATCAGAGCTACATTGTATCTTGTGTTTAAATGAGTGAAACATGTCGAAGTGTTTTTCTTTTGTGGCTGTGCTGTACACTTCATCCACACACTTACCACAACACACACACACACACACACACAACGTTAGCTCTCAGGCTACAAATCTGTGTAACGCCAAAGCTAGCGAGAGATTTGAGGTCACAAGTAATGCAACACAGCAGGAGAATAAGAAGCTGCAGATATAAGAAGCAGCTGTATATGTGTGTGTATGTTTACGGCTCACTTTATCTTTGTAAGTGGCTAAATTGCAGAGGATGTCGGAGCGCAGAGCCTCTTCGCTGAGCAGGCGCGCGCACTGACTCCGCCACACCTCGCTGTTTTCATCCGCCAGACAGCGGCTCCAGTGCCGGCACACCAGCGAGCAGCGCATTAGGTCCGATAGATCCAAATAAGAGAAAATGTGCTCCAAAACGCGACTCGGCAGCCGACCGGCGACTCCCGAAGCCCCGCACGCCGCGCCCGAGCCGCCGGCGCCCCCGACAGCAGCAGCAGTGGCCACGCCGGACATGTCGAGCCGGAGATCCGCTGTCTCCGCAACCCGCTCACGCTAAAGCGCCGAACAGCACCGGGTTCACGCTACCGGAGCCGATCAGGACCAGGGCTCGACTCCAGCAGGCATATTTGGGCTGGGAGCGGCTTTAACCGAAACCATCCAAACTATGTGTGTGTGCGGGGAAACCTGCAAATCTTGGTACCATTAAAAAGGTCATAGAAGGTCTATGCAAACATACATCGTGTTCTAAAATATTAAAACTATTTACATATTCAAATGAATGAGGTATTCATATTCATTCACAATTATACATTTTCTGATTAAGACAGGTTTCGTTTACATACGCTGTCCGGAATTAATGCATTGCAGACGACGCTATTGTCTCTTACTATTTTACGTTCCTTTAAGGACCTGGTTAACGATGACGTCTATATTATACAGGTCCTGCTCCACCGATAGAGGGCGCACAAGAGGTCTAGCCATAAATAGCACCAAACAACGTCTATATCGCTTTATCGTGTATACTGTACATTGCCTATCACAGGAGACTTAGGACAAGAGGCGGGGTCCACTCTGGACGGGGTGCCAATCCATCGCAGGCAACACACACACACACACACACTCATACACACACTACGGGTCTTTATTCAGTTACTTGTGTCAAACTCAGAAGTTACTCTGGACAAAGTAATACATGTGCAAGTTGTTGAATGATTTTTTGTTTTATTTTATATATGCCCAGTAACATACTTCTCAGTAGAAACACTAGGGTCTAGCCATCTGCTAACCGATATTAAACAGATTTATTGCAGGTTATCATGTTTCAACAGTAAACAAACCCAAAATAACGTTATATACCCAGCTGACTTGGTATGCAGGTTTGTGCCCAGGCTGTCCTTGTGGTTGTGCATAAAGAAGCTCTAGAAAGGAGAATTCAGGCTTTGAAATCATACAGACAGCAGAACAGAGATAAGAAGACACATAGCTGTCAGGCCACATCAACACTTTCAGACTTTCACATCAGACTTTCTCTGAAGCTCCACAGGCCTGATCAGAGCTTTAAGATGACTGAACCTGATGAACAAGTCACACACCCACCATCGACTCCTGGCCTTTTCTGTGGTTGAAGCCTCACTGATGGACGAAGGCACTATCCCAGAGTCCAGCCTGTTCAGAATAAGAGGTCTGTCCAAATTATTTTCATGCTGAGCTTTCATCCTTTTCAGATCTCAATGGACTGAATTACTGTAGTTCCTGATTAACTTAATTTCCCTTAATTCACAATAATGCATTCTCTTCCCATGAAATAGGACAGAGAACCTAACCCAACAGAGCTGTAAAATCTTAAAGAGGTATGTCTGAGAGCAGAGAATACAGGGGTATATGGAATGTGAGGTCAGAAGAGGGAAAAGTTTTATGTGGAAAAAATCAGGCAGGCAAAGGTTTCCAGGGCGATTTTTAATTTCCATCCAATGCATGTGTGGGTTTAGGCTGCAAATCTTGGTACCGTTAAAAAGGTCCTAGAAGGTCTATGCAAACATACATTGTGTTCTAAAATATTAAAACTATTTATATATTTAAATGTATGAAGTCAAATGAAATGACCTCCTTGTAAAACAGGTTCTCCTCAGTGGAGTCAAATAACACTCTGGGACAAGAGACACTAACCCAGGACAGACTGGTGGCTTGCGATTCAGGAGAGACCTTTTTCACACAAATGTTTAAACTAGACAATGGATCTGCAGCAGTCTGAAAAGAACAAGCTGCAGAATGTTCCATCCTGTGTCCATTAACAACTTTCCAGGTGCACCTTAGCAGCCTTAAAGGCCATTATGCATTATTTAATAAAATCTTGACCATCACAAGTACCTTGAATTTACTATTACATTAAAGCTATATATTTTCCACTTATTGTCATTAAAACTGTACACTTTATTTTATCTTTCTTCAATTAACAATTTAAATATTTATGTTTATAAACATACCAAATATCATATAAAAACTATACAAATGTCAAGTTAAAAAATGCTTTGATTCATACTCACTTCTGCATTTACTAACCAATAACAAACACTTGTTTTTTTTTTGCGACAATAATAAACATTTAAAAATGTGACAAAATGCTAATTGAGAAACATTTCTTTTATGGACCTGCCATTCAGGCTTGAATATCAGCTGTTGTTTAATATACAGTCCTCCCATTGATAACACATTACATGAACTCTAAATTCTCAGATCATTTTCCTATAGCTGGAGAATTCATTAGAGCCAGGCATAATTTTTAAATAGCTGGCTTCATGTAATGTGCGAAATGTGTGCAGATCTTGTTGAGACACACGGCTTTGTCTTGAAATTATGTGTGTGACTAAAGTTGAGCGAACAGCTGGGCAGCTCCATCCACATTCACGGACTCCTGTGGCTTCTTCCTCGGGATCTGTAAGACAAATTTTTTGACAAACTTTCAATCAACACCATGGTGTTTACATGAGTATAACTGTACTATACAGTCTGGATTTAAAGATATTCTGTTCTGGCAGGCTGCAGTGATTCCCCAATCAAATCATCAAATGTTACAAATGGCAATAATATTGTGTAAAAGGCATGATAAACACATTACCATTGTTTTCCCTGTAGTTTCTTTGGCTGTAGATTTTGAAATACTTTTCATGTCCCTCTGTACCTCAGAGAAAACCTGGTTCAAGTTCTCCACTTTCTCCTTTTTTAGGGTGTTTATCTGGACAAAAAACAAAACAAACAAACAAACAAAAAAAAACAGAGAATGATGTGTCAAATCTCATGTTTCAAAGCACAACGAAATGATCAGTTCTCACATCATTCTCATTCAACTGCTGGTAAAAAAATAACGAAGTGCTTACATGTTTTAATGAAGTCTTCACAGGTTTAGTTTTGGACTTGGGCTTGGACTGCTTGTTAGCCACTTGAAAGACATTCTGCTGCTTTTTACCCTTCTGTTTATTTTTAGCCATATTTTCCTGAAAAAAAAAAAATGACATTAGCAAAAAATGAACTAGTGAATAGACCACTTTAGAGTCCAGTGGCGATAGCGGAAACCATGTCAATCTGTATTCTGTACCTGTGTCAGAGCTGACAAGAGTTTGTAGAAGTAGGTAAATGTTAAAAATGAGCTGATCAGCCTTAATATAATCAGTGATATTACATGCTGAAGCCCATGTACATGTCTACCTGTCTTAATTAACGCATTAATACAGAGAAAAAAATTGTAAGGTTGAGTAATGCCTTGTTTACACTTAGGTTGTACTTTCATCGTCAGCCTGTTCAGTAAACAGAGAGTACATCACAGATGGGGAATCGAAAATGTAGATCAGATAAAGATTAAGCTTCTTTTTAAAATCTTTTTTTCTCTTAAAGGTCAAATAGAATTGATTAGTCTTAAATCCACACCAGCGCATTAAAGATTTACATAATTTACATACTAATCCCAGTAAAACTATTAATTGTGGCTTTTTTAATTAATATCTATTGGTGCAGGTGTGTGTTTTAATTGAGAAAGTAGCTTATTAGTAGCTTATGTGAAAATAGATGATTAAATCCGCCATATTACTTCTACTCATTTACTATTTTGATTTCACTTATGCAGATATGTACAGGAGATAATGAGGAGATAATGAGTAATGTTTCATCTAATATCTACTCAACCTGGATTACAGAAAAAACAAACACAAAACCTCACAGAACATCATGTAAACAATATAGTTAAGGGAAGTGTTTAGACATACTAGCACTAATTAAAAATGCAGCACATTGGTCGTAGGGTGTTTATTCTCTACAAACAAATTATGCCAGTTTATATCATTAAATTGCTAAACATATGCCCAAAGTTGTCAAAATTTTCAGCCATATTGGATGTAGTTCACCATGATGTCCGCTAGGGGCACTACACTGGAAAGTGGTCATTTGTGTCAAGTTGTAAACAGCCCGTTCTAGGAGGCGACCTGGACAGCTAAATGGGACTGAAGTGAAGCCTTCTAGCTGAACGGTCGGCCACAGAAGAGCTGTCTACGTGTGGAAATTCTCAAAATGAGCCTTGCAAAAATAAGCCTTGAAAAACGCTAGTACTTACAGCTGATATCCCACGACACGGTCTCGGAGCACGCGTTTAGCGTCAGTGCCCAAGTTCTTCTGCTGCTCAGTATGGGCTGCTGCCTTGGAACAATGAGCACTACTGCCCCCTGCTGTTACACAGTCCAATATAGACCAGTGCAAATCTGCATTCAGCCTTCTCAACAAAATCTAAATTTCTAAATCTAACACATTTCCCACTTTTTGAGTAGAAGATAAAATGAGTATTTATAAAATAGGTTTGAAGCTTGTTAACACCCCTAAGTTGAGTTTTCTACAGCAGCATATCCTGATGTGCTTTATTCCTCTTACACCATCGCAATTGCAATTTTACCATTAATCTCACAGTGACTCATCATATACCACAAGTTTACATATAGCGGAATCCCGGCATACAAATCGAATTCGTTCTGGAGGTGAGTTTTTAAAGAAATAATTTGTATTGCAATACCAAATTTTCACATAAGAAATTATGTAGATGGAGATAATCCAGCCACCAAAAAGTTTTACCAATATTACAAAAAATCAGGTAATGGTGGTATCGTGGGGTGACTCTTTCGAATCAACGTCCGCTAGCTGAAATGATTTTTTTGTAAAATTTCCACTGATGCAACTAGTTTTGAACAGTTCCAGGATGTATGTGCGATTTATTAATATTGATAATTAATTAATTCTTGCAAAATTTCAATTCTTAAGGCGAAGATTAGTAAGAGAACACATTCATGTGCCAAGGTTCTGCTGTATTGTGGAACATTCACAAAACAGTTTAGTTCCTGTTATCAGTTATGAATCAAAATGATTTACAAGAATTAGTGAATATGAATATGTACATGAAAGTTCAAGATCAGATACAGGGCACTTTTGCCCTTGACATCCCATGATAATTTATGACTGGATGCTTTACTTGTAGTAAAATGAGACATGCACTACATGGCCCAAAGCATGTGATCACATGCAGAGTGCTGCTAGAGATTTTGGGCCCCTTGAAAAACTATTATACTGAGTTCCCAAACTTCACAAAATCATCTTTTTAATTGCCATTGCATTTTTAATGTCCCATGTGAAACCTGAAGTCGCCTATATAGACTCTCCTTATACATCACCCCTGGTCACATGACAATGAAAGCCTTCACCAAACTATTGCTACAAAGATTCTATTCGCATGCTGTAGCATTAAGGTTTCCCTTCACTGTACTGCTGTTCCAGCATGGCAATGCCACATGCACAAAGTGAGCAACATGAAAACCTGGATTGCTAAGGTTAAAGTGGCCTGCCCAAAAGAGTTGTAATGGAATGGTCAAAAAGCAGATATTTTATGTAATAGCCAAGTGTTGGAAACTTTTTGGCAGTATAGCGCACATTACATCAGTACCTGAGCTTCATTATTTAGAACATTTTATAAACTACATTATTAACATTTATAGTGCGGATATGAGGATTTGTTTTTACTGATATAAAAGCAATGGTGTGGTCAGGCACTGATATCAGGTGAGGCGATCTGAGGTGCAATCAGCATTCAAGTTCTTCCCAAAGGTGACAATGTAATGTTTGGACAGGGAATTGCTTAGTCGTATAGAATTGACTCACATTGCTAACACTGAATGGCAGCACAGTGGTTTAGTGGCTAGCACTGTTGTGTTGCACCTCTAGTGTCCGGGTTCGATTCCCGCCTCAGGGTCTTTGTGTGGAGTTTTGCTTGGTGGGTTTCCTCCGGGTTCTCTGTTACCTCCCACAACCAACCACAGTGGACCATCCGATCAGGACAACAACTTGGCACAGGTTTTCACGCTGGAAGCCCTTCCTGAGGCTTTTATCTGGTCATTTTATCTGGGCTTGGAACCGGCACTGCATCCAGTGACTGGGAATCGAACCCCAGCCTTCCGCATCGATAGGCGAGAAACCTACCACTGAGTCAAAGTTTCCTTCGAAAGTCCATAGAATTTCATCAACCATATGCAACTGGTGTTCCCAAATTGCGCATACTGAATGTGGGAATGCATGAATGAGTGTGTGTGTGTGTGTGTGTGTGTGTGTGTGTGTGTGTGTGTGTGTGTGTGTGCGTGCCCTGCAATGGACTGGCATTTTAACCCTGTCCAGGATGGACACCTAAGGCCCGTGGGACGGACAGTGTACCCAGTCCAGTGCAGGATAAAGAGGTTTAGACGATGAGTGAGTGAGAGTGAGTTAACATCCAGTCTCTCTCTCTCTCTCTCTCTCTCTCTCTCCACCAGATGGCGTGAAAGATCGCTTTAAATTTGATGTTTGAGACATTTTAGAGGGTTGCTGCTCGGGATGTTTCATTTACTGTAAAGCCATTTGAATACTCTGCATTTTTTATTCATTAATTTGAGCAGTAACTACAAGCCTAGTAAAGACTTAAGCAATAAATATGGACATTAGGTTGAAGGACAACACTATGTACAATTAAAGGTGACATACAGCCGGCTATAACCATCTGTACAGACGCAGGACGGAGCGCAGAGAGAGAGAGAGAGAGAGAGACAGCGTGTCATCCTCGATTGCGCTAGTACCTCCTCCTCTTACTGATTTTTGCTTGCTTTGCGTGCGTGTGTGTGTGTGTGTGTGTGTGTGTGTGTGTGTGTGTGTGTGATCACGGAGCGGTGTGTGTAGCGGCTCGCTATATAAACCGCGGCGCGTCTGCTCTCAGTCACTGCGCTTTACGCACTCGAGGCATTTACGCAAGCCGAGCCACTTCAATCCGGTTTAACTGTGACAATGTCTCACGACTGGGGATACGGAGCAGATAACGGTAAGTCTCTCAACCCTCTCTGTCAGCGCTGACACCCCGGAGTTACACTTGTGATAAATGGATGAATGAAAGATTCCCCTGCACTGACAGCGCGTCATCCTCTGTGACCTTGTTCACGCACCAGCAAAACCTCTCCACATCGCACTCACTCCTGCAGGGCTGCAGTTACTCCTTCAGTGTTACATTTAGTCCTTCAATGCTGAATCCACTCCTGCAGGGCTGCATTTAGTCCTTCAATGTTACATTTCCTCCTGCGGCACTGAATTTATTACTTTAATGCTTAATTTAGTTCTGCAATGCTGAATGTTCTCCTTCATTGCTAACTTTATTCTTGCAGCACTGAATGTATTGCTTTTATGCTTAATATGCTCCTACAGTACTGAATTTATTCATGCAGTACTTACTTTACTCCTTTATTGCTGAATTTATTCCTGCAACTCTAAATTTACACCTTTAATGCTGAATTCCTTCCTGCAGTACTGAATTTAGTGCTTTAATGCTTAATTTACTTCTGCAGGACTAAATGTCCCCTTATTTGCCAACTTTACTCCTGCAACACTGAATTTACTCCTTTATTGCTGTATTTATTCCTGTAGTACTGAGTTTCCTCCTGCGGCACTGAATTTACTCCTTTATTGCTGTATTTATTCCTGTAGTACTGAGTTTCCTCCTGCGGCACTGAATTTACTCCTTTAATGCCTAATTTACTTCTGCAACACTGAATATTCTCCTTCAATGCTGAATTGCCTACAGCAGTACTGAAGTTTCCTGTGGTACTGAATTCACTCTTGCATTTTGACAACCGTGGAGGCCAGTGGTGAACATTGTATTTATTCCCATTGGCCTCCACAGCCCCTAGCTTGACTACAGAGGTTACTAGACGGATGGATGAAGTACTGACTTTATTTCTGCCGCACTGAATCTCGTTTTGCAGTGCTGAAATTATTTCACAGGACTCATTTTGTCCCAGTGGATGCGGTTTTACTTTAGGATTTCTGCTGCCTGTGCTGCTGATTTCACTGTTGCTGTGATCTTTTATAATCCCCTTTTTTGTCCTTGCAGGACCAGACACATGGCACGAGAAGTTTCCGATAGCTAATGGACCCCGCCAGTCTCCCATCAACATTGTGACTAGTGAGGCTGAATATGACCCTAAGCTCAGGCCACTCAAACTGCGTTATGATCCATCAGTCTCCCTGGACATTATTAACAATGGCCACTCTGTCCAGGTCACCTTCGCAGATGACCAGGACGCATCAAGTTAGTGCACTATTTATTTTTTCCAACCTCAACATCATTGGCACCAAACTGCAGAATTGTTTTTAAAAAGTTCATTCGACTTTTACTTTCTAAATACCAACTACAGTATTAAGTTGTAACATATGATGATTGATTTCAACCTGTAACTCTTGTAGTATTTGACTCTTGTACCTATTAACACTACAGTAAATTATTTGTAGGTGTTCATTTGGCACAGTGAGAGTTAGGTCAGTACTGTAGGTGTTCATTTTGACCTGGGGCATTTTGCTGCATACCTTGATGTGATGACTTGCCTAATGGACCATTACAGCTATGAGCCATAGTCTAGAATAGGTTTGTGGAATGGAATGGTTTATTCTGTTTTTTGTCTTTTGTTTTTTAAATCAAGACTATGAATGTATTTGATACATTTGGGAATAAAATCACACTGGTGGTGATGTGATACGGTTAACGATCAGCCTGCATTATTTTAACCAAAATGATTCTGTTTAGTGAATCGTGAGAATACTGGGATTCATCAGATCACACAGACAAACACTCATCTGGATTATATGAAATTTGATTTCTCATAATACAAAATAAAACATTCATTTGTATATTGACATTCCAAAACTGCAACAAATCTGTAACAGAAAAAAAAGAAAAAGATTTGTCTGTAATTTAACTCAACTGATAAAAAAATAGATGAATATCTTTTTCAGGTGATATAATTATTCCTGTGCGCCTGCTGTCTTTGTGTCGCATATTTTCCCAACACTAAAATGTCCTAATGGGGAAGTTTGAGCAGAAAGGCTGCACAAAAAAGGTGCCAGTGAACTTTTGACTCATACTCAGTTAAACATTAAACACTACACTAAATGCAAATGTTAGTCTATGGTGGGAGGAATTTCTTGAGCAGAAACTGTTAATCACCCAGAGGTGTTTGGGGAAGCACACACACACACACACACACACACACACACACACACACACACACACACACACACACACACACACACATTGTGTTATCTGGGTAAACAAATCTCAATACTGTATGTGCAGGAATGTGTGTGTGTGCGTGTGTTTGTGTGGGGGGCATCAGGGGATGGTGGTGGTAATTGTATCATTTCACCATTCTGTAGCTATTTGTCACATTTCCTCATTCAATTATGTGGAAATTTGCTTTTACAGACACTTCTTGTCAAATTTATGGTTGAAACTCTTTTTTGTGTTCTGTTCTTGTGTTTTTCAGCTCTGACAGGGGGACCCATAACCGGCACCTACAGACTTAAACAGTTCCATTTTCACTGGGGATCTAGAGATAATAAAGGCTCAGAGCACACAGTTGATGGGAAAATGTACCCTGCTGAAGTAAGTACCCTCAGTCCCCCAATCCATATCCTAGCGCCTAGACAAGGTTATAAAACAGCATAATCTCTGTTGTCCATGTAGAATATATGAAGCATTTTGGAAATTATAAATGATCCTGGTTTTGGTGCAAGTAAAAATGGTGATTTTTTAATGCTCTACAGCTTCATCTAGTTCACTGGAACACCACATATCCCAATTTTGGAGAAGCTGCTAGCAAGTCTGATGGCCTTGCTGTGGTTGGAGTCTTCTTGGAGGTCCACACACATAAAAACTTTTGATTGCTTTATTCTAACCCATGATAAAAACTGAACTTGTGGCTTAAAGGACATCTCTAGTGTGTTTCAAGTGTGTGCATTTCACTGTTTCACCTTAAACAGATTGGTGATGAAAACCCTCGACTCCAGAAGCTTCTTGATGTACTGGATGCCATTAAAGCAAAGGCAAGTTCCCTTAAAGTTTTGTGGAGACATTTATATTACGCATCTTTTACGCATTATTCTGACATCATTTGGCTAATCATGTAGTTGTAACTTTCCTCCCAGGGAGCACAGACTCAATTTGCAGACTTTGACCCCACTATGCTGCTGCCTAGCACTCTGGACTACTGGACATACGATGGCTCCTTGACCACACCCCCACTGCTCGAGAGTGTCACATGGATTGTCTGCAAGAAGTCAATCAGTGCCAGCTCTGCACAGGTCCTGGCCATTTTATTATCATTTTAATCATTGAACCCACTCATAATGGAACAGTTTTAGCTACTCACTATATACATATGAGAGAGAGAGAGAGAGAGAAAGATTACTGTTATAAACTTGTTATAAGAGCAAGATGTTTCACATATTCCATAGCAAGGAACCTGGATAAATCTTTGGTTGTATAATTATGCTCAGTGCATTTTAACCAGACTGACTATTAGAGCTTTTTCTCTTGTACAATTTTAGACCCATTTTTTTAGTCTGTATTAATTTTCTTGTGATCTGCTGGTCTCTCACTCTGTTGCACCCTTGTGAAAGTTCACACATCCCAGGGAAATGCCATGATTGCATGGACTGACTTTTGCATCCTCATACTCGGGATATTCTCATTGAACTTTTCACTGCCGCTGAAGAATTCTTTAAAACTCATTATGCACTGTATACCTCGTTACATTTGTTTGTGGGGCATGGTTTGCAGTGCCTTCTACCTTAAGGTTGGTGGTTTGGATCATGTCTGCGGTCTGTGTACATGGAGTTTGCATGTCGCACTGTGGGAGGAAACCAACCAAGCACTGGGAGAACATGCAAACTCTGTGCACGCAAACCTGAAGGCGGCCGCAAACCCCTCAACCCTGGTGTTGCAAGACCACATGCTAACCACTATGTCTATGCCCAGTTGGTGTTTCCAAATTGCCTTGAATGGGTGTGTGAGTGGGGTGCCTGCTTGTGCCACGCGATGGGTTGACACACCATGCAGGTTGTCTCCTAGCTTGTGCCTGAGCTCCCTGTGCTAGGCCTTAGGCCCCTACAACAGTACACAGGATCAGTACAGAAAATTAATCAATGATGAATGTAAACATCAAAAATATAAAAATAAGTATATATCGCTTTCATCATGTCTGTCTATTTGTTTCTCTTTTCTGGAAAACAGATGGAGCAATTCCGAGGCCTGCTCTTCTCGGCGGAGGGGGACCCCGAGTGTCATATGGTGGATAACTACCGCCCACCACAGCCTCTGAAAGATCGTAAAGTCCGTACATCTTCTCAATGAGCTGCTCCTGGATTCTTAATCCTGATCCCGACCGCTACAAAACAATGTTTTATTTTTACATGAGAATAATATTTCCCTGCTATCTGGGAACAGCACTACTGAACCTTAGCTTTTTCTGCACTCCACTTTTTATATTGAAGTATATATATATATATATATATATTATATATATAATATATATGAGGAAGATGAATTTGTATCTGTATATTGTACTGTATATGGTGCCGGGTCTATCATAATCAAGACTCATCAAAGACACAAGCAAGCCATGTAAGTCCAGCTCCATGCTGCAGGAATATATTAAAAAAGAGAAAAGAGTATTTCAGTGAAGTGGCCCCTCTGTCATGGTTACCACCAGTAACCTCCATCTCTCTGCCTGCTTCAGGATCATGGCAGCTTAGCAAAATCCCCCACAAGACCCCTAAATCATTTCTCTTCTCAGACATACAATACTGTGCACGGCATTCAGTCATGCAGCTGGCTAAGGAAATCATTGATCTGACTGATCTTGGAGAGCTTGATACAGTTGTTTGTCTTCTTGACCTATTACTTGCTAAGGTCCGAATAATGAATCACATTTAAAGGATTTTCTGTAACACTGATTTAAAAAGTAATAATTTAAATCAAATTTCGTTCTTTTCTATGCAGTAGATTAAAACAGGCAAAATGTCTATAAAATGTGTTGCCTTCAACATTTGCACAGGACTGTATGTGTGTCATGGTATCGTACCTACACTGGGAAACACACTCGTATGATATCTGCACAACAGACTCCCTCAGAGAAGTGTGGCACTCAATGCTTGAATATGAGATCTTTAAAAAAAAAAGTTTTGCATTTAATGTCTCTTAGAGATTAGAATGAACTGTGATCCTTGTGTGATGGCGTATGTGGTGTGTTCGCTTTTTTATGATTCCCTAAAGAGATATAATAAACACATAGTTGCTGCTGAGCTATTTAAATGAAGGGCTAATGCAATCGAATATGCAGAGTATTTTACTACAGACTATAGTCAGCTCACTGAAACATCCTCATTCTGCAAAATATAATGTTTTGAAGGTTTCTTTCCTTTTCTCATTTTGTCGCTTTAAATCATGGGACCAGAGATTCGGTGGTGTTTATTTGAAACTGAAAGGGTCAGATGTGTTGATTTAAATTAGATTTAGACTATACGTGACATACTACTGTTTAGAATATGTTAGATTATATTACATAATGCTTAATTCTAAATAAGTTATTAGGAGATTTTAATAAAAAGAATTATGCAAAGTTATGTTTTAATGTCTGTTATTCTGCATTGAATACGACAGTTAATTTATATTAAACTGTTTAAATTAATTGTCTATTAATTAAAATCTTTCAATAAAGTGCTTAGCAGGTGATGCTTAAACTTATAACTTGTGCCAGATTTTTTTCCTCTTTTCATTTTTTTGCTTGATAGAATGAAATTAAAATAAGCACTCGTCTATTAGTACATAAAATAAAAGTAACTGAAATTGATAGAACAAAACTACACTCTCTTGTTAAAGTGAAAGGTTTTTGGTTAGAAAAAAAAATATTCCAAAGATGTTATAAAAATTAAACAAAAATAAATGACGTCAGATCTTTTCCATCTTTAATGTGGTTCAGCAACCAAAAAATGTGTTCCCTTGGAATTAGAGGTTTTGATCTGCATTCCGGATAGTTTTCACATATTTAACTTATTGCATTCTAGATTTTTTTTTAAAAACTGCGTTGTGCCTTTGTATCTTCCACATTAAGAGCCTCAAAAATTCCACAGACACACACAGTATGAACATACGAAAACATTTTACCTTAAAACCTGGTTGCAAAAGTGTGCACTCAGTTCTACACTGTGCACTGTGACCGTGCTCATACTTACCCATAAACATTTAAACTCATACAAAAGTAATTACCATAGACTTCATATCAATGAAATTATTCTGATTAACCTGAGTTAAGGGTCAACTGTTTCTGAAGGACTTTCAGTTACATTATCTTGATTTCTCCCAGTCGATGAAGACATGGTCCATAAAGACGTTTTGAAGCATGGATATCATTGTAGACAATATTAATCAGGAGAGGGTTATAAAACTATTTTCAAAACTTCAGATGCACCTTGAAACACTGAGAAGACCATCATTAACAAACTGAGAAAATGGGGCACCACAGTGACGTAATAAAGAACAGGAGACGCCTTAAAGATAGTAAAGATACCTATAGAGAGACATTACATGTCACAGTGGTAGCGGAGTGGAAGGTTATGAGTTCAAATCCTAACATTGCCAAGCTTCATTAACCATCAAGTGGCCATTAACCTTCAACTGCTCATGTGGATCTGCATAAAACACAACCAAAACAATTCAGATGCTCATTCACACACTCCAGGAAATTTGGGAACACCAATTAGCCTAATCTGCAGGTCTCTGGACTGTGGGAGGTAAGCACTGAGAGAGAGAACATGCAAACTCCATGCGCACAGACCAGAGGCAGGAATTCAAACCCAGACCATGGAGACGATAGTGCAAACCACAAAGCCATCCTGCCGCCCATGCCACCTTCCATAACGATAGTGACCTAAACTGCAAGTCCAAGTAAACAAAGGAATAGCTTCAGAAGAAGATGGCTCAGTCAGAGACCCGATGTAAATAATAATAATAATAATATATAACTTTGAATTGACAGGTGGTGTAGTGGTTAGCACTGTCGCCTTGCACCTTCAGGGTCCAGGTTCGATTCCCAGCCAGGTGCATGGAGTTTGCATGTTCTCCCCATCTCCCCATGCTTAGTGGGTTTCCTCCGGGTACTACGGTTTCCTCCGACAGTCCAAAGACCTGCAGATTAGGATAATTGGTGTTCCCAAATTGCCCGTTGTGTGTGACTCCTTGTCCAGGGTGTACCCCGCCTCATGCCCTAAGCCTCCTGAGAGTCTCCAGGCCCCCTGAATACAGGATAAAGCGGTAGATACAATGAATGAGTGAGTGAGTGTATGCAGAAGTCTGTGCACAAGTGTCGTTGCATACATTTATACTTAAACATTACTTGGGGCGGAAATTCTGATTTAGTTATATATGTACTGTGCTCTATTATAAATATTGTAAACTCTCTTTGTCATTTATCATTTGGGCAAAACAGATTCAGGTTGCAACATTTTCAACATAAAAGAGACACATGCTTGTTGCTCTTCAAGTCTGTAATAGGTGCACAAAAAATAGACAATAAAAAATACCATTAAGCACAGAGTCATGATGAAACATTCCTTTCCCTTGAAACAGTTGGAAATGATTGAGGAACCCCACCCATAAAGTTACTGATGAGATGAAAATAAAACATTGTCTGCCATGAGGGAAAAAAGGAAATGGAAGTCTCATGTGGTGATTAATTATACTGTATTATGAGTAACACTGACACAAAAACCTATAGCTTCTGTCCGGACTTGGTAAGAGATAACCCAAACACCGTCCTCCGACCAAAAAAAAAAAAATTATAAAACAAATTGAAAGACAGAAACAGAAAGTCTTTATTTTAAACAAACACAACTCAAACAGAACAAAGGAACTAAAACAATAAACTCAAACTAAGACTAGGGCTCAGGAAAAACACAGGAACAGGAAGGGATCTGAACTCAGGGGACCAAGAGCTGACACAGGGAACCAGGAGCTGACACAGGGGCTGACAGAAGGAACCAGGGATGAGGAAACATGGAGCTGGAGCTAACTAAGACACAGAGGGGAACTAAAGACAAGGACTGGAGACTGGAGGCACAGAGACTGGAGGCACAGAGACAGGGCTAGACAGGACTGGAGGCACAGAGACTGGAGAGGAGACAGGGCTAGACAGGACTGGAGGCACAGAGACTGGAGAGGAGACAGGGCTAGACAGGACTGGAGGCACAGAGACTGGAGAGGAGACAGGGCTAGACAGGACTGGAGGCACAGAGACTGGAGAGGAGACAGGGCTAGACAGGTCTGGAGGCACAGAGACTGGAGAGGAGACAGGGCTAGACAGGTCTGGAGGCACAGAGACTGGAGAGGAGACAGGGCTAGACAGGTCTGGAGGCACAGAGACTGGAGAGGAGACAGGGCTAGACAGGACTGGAGGCACAGAGACTGGAGAGGAGACAGGGCTAGACAGGACTGGAGGCACAGAGACTGGAGAGGAGACAGGGCTAGACAGGACTGGAGGCACAGAGACTGGAGAGGAGACAGGGCTAGACAGGACTGGAGGCACAGAGACTGGAGAGGAGACAGGGCTAGACAGGTCTGGAGGCACAGAGACTGGAGAGGAGACAGGGCTAGACAGGTCTGGAGGCACAGAGACTGGAGAGGAGACAGGGCTAGACAGGTCTGGAGGCACAGAGACTGGAGAGGAGACAGGGCTAGACAGGTCTGGAGGCACAGAGACTGGAGAGGAGACAGGGCTAGACAGGTCTGGAGGCACAGAGACTGGAGAGGAGGCAGGGCTAGACAGGTCTGGAGGCACAGAGACTGGAGAGGAGACAGGGCTAGACAGGTCTGGAGGCACAGAGACTGGAGAGGAGACAGGGCTAGACAGGTCTGGAGGCACAGAGACTGGAGAGGAGACAGGGCTAGACAGGACTGGAGGCACAGAGACTGGAGAGGAGACAGGGCTAGACAGGACTGGAGGCACAGAGACTGGAGAGGAGACAGGGCTAGACAGGGCTAGACAGGACTGGAGGCACAGAGACTGGAGAGGAGACAGGGCTAGACAGGGCTAGACAGGACTGGAGGCACAGAGACGGGAGAGGAGACAGGGCTAGACAGGGCTAGACAGGACTGGAGGCACAGAGACGGGAGAGGAGACAGGGCGAGACGCGGCGAGACAGGGCGAGACGCGGCGAGACAGGGCGAGACGCGGCGAGACAGGGCGAGACGCGGCGAGACTGACAGGAACTAGACTAACTGGGTTAGTGAGGTTAGTACGCTACATGTTGTACTGGGGACACTGGAGGCTGACCTAACCGGGTTAGTGGCTAATAGTGTTAGTACTGACCTAGGGGACCGGAAGACAAAAGGCAGGGCACACATGGGGCTATACCAAACTAGCGGCCAACCTACTAGTGACCAGAACCACTAGCAGTCACTCCCACTAGAGATTAGGCTACTGGAGGCTAACCCTACTAGGGGCTAACCCTACTAGCCGTCAAGGCCTACTAGCGGCTAACCCTGCTAATGGCTAAACACTCATGTGGCTACACATACAAGGGAAAAGACCAGAAGGCAAAACAGTACTTACACAGGACACAGGAGGAGACACAGCCTAACTACACAGTGAACAAAGCAGCTCCATGAATCCACAGACACAAGGAACATCAAGAACATCAAGTTTTGTAACTAGAGCCCTCTGAAAACTAAGGTTACAAAACATAAACCAAATATAAACTCAAAGTAACAAAAAGGAATGCCCACATGATGGTAATCCAAACAGACAAACAAACAATCACCATCAGACAATCAGACACACAGACAATGCTCGACCCAGTTTCCCAGAACAAACTGCTATTTATAGAAGGTTTTAATGAGCCACCTCAGTTCAGGTGAGCCTCATCACCTGACTGAGGTGCCTTCTGGGAAACTGAGTCAACCAACAGGAACTACACAAAGACAGACAGACATGAACAGTGACCTCTAGTGGAGGTTCCTAACACAACTGGCAACTGGAGGAACCTGGAGTACCCAGATGAAACCCACCAAGCACTGGAAGAACAGGCAAACTCCATGCACACGAACCCCGAGAAGAGAATTGAAGCCCCAACCCTGGAGGTGCAGGACGCTCTACTTAAATTCCATTAAACTTAAATTAGTCCTTGTAGTCAACAGAATATCAACTTTTACACTTTGAGTAAATTATACATGGTTTACATGGTTTACAGTAATAATAAATGAGATCTGAGCAGGTAAGGCTATACGTTTTTCAGGGAATGTCTACACATTGTTACTACTTTTTAATTTATTTACAAATTTCACTTCTTTACATTAGATATGCACGTCAATCATACGTTCTCATGAAATGTATGCAGCTAATTCTGACAATGTGCTATAATCCATTTTACCTAATAATAATATCAATTTGATAAAAATCCAGCTATAGGATTGTTGTGCTTCTGTTCATGGTCACATTCATTGAAACAAGTTCACGTCATGTCGGACCACATGACGTCACTCATATTATTTTCCAATAACAACGCACCCCCATCATATTTACTTTTATTAATATCACCTATGAATCATAGCACATCAGCATTACAGTTAGGGTTGCACAATATCAGTGAACTTAGCTACATTATTATAGTTATATACAGTACAATCTCCCTGCATTGTCACAATTAATAACAGCAGAACTATGCAGACTAGATGGCACCAGAATGATCTCACTAGCAGGATGCCTGATGCCGTGCGTGCGTGCGGAAATGACCACAAGGATTAATGGAACCAACATACCTTACAGATTGCAGAGAATGGCTTTGTTGTCACACATTATATTATATATTGCTCAGAATATCCCCTTAATATCAACTGAGCAAACTTTAGTTCCCAAAAATATTTGTAATATTTAAAATCTTTATTTTTTTTTGTGAATAGTATCATTTATAATCAGAAAAATGCATGAAGCATCAAACAACCCACTTTTTAGACAAAGCATTAAGCCAAGACAGGTGGTGCAATTCTTATAATAATGGACACAGTGGTGATGAACTTTTGATCTTACTTACACATCCTGTTAGCCAGCTTAGAATTAGAAAAGCATGAACAATATCATGAATCATTTTTCTCATTAACTGAAAAACAGGGATACTTGTCTTGCCAGAACAGGGTTATTCTTAAACTGGGTTATTGTTCTTCTGTACAAGCACTGGATAAAAAAAACAGTAACTGAGGTTTTAAGAACCTATAGGCTGCTGAGCTAGACCTTCACACCAATTTCTGAGTCTTCTCTTCTGTTTGTGGAATCCCCCAATAACCACATTTTACTTCTTTTTCTATGTCTCAACCAAAAATGTTTCATCCAAAAATTATCATGGACTTCAGTCTAGACCTTCACAAGAGTCTTTAATGCTATTCCAGGTTCATGAAGGTATTCTGAAAACAACCTTCAACAGGTTTGAGACAAGCTAAAAGATTCACCTGCACAGAGACATTACAATGTGTCCATATGAAACCAGACAAAGTGGCTGGAAGGAGTCAGATGGAAATGGAAGACTACCCCAGTTTACATCAAAAATGCCTTTGAGACGGCTTAGACCAAGACACATCTGGTGGGCCTCCACATTATCATATCATCTGGTTCCAAGAATCTTTGTGATGCATGACAAAATATTTATGGGAAACTATGCTACAAGAAAAACAAAGTAAAAATCCAGCTCTTTGTTCACAAAAATAATGTTTCATGCATCAGCAAACTTTCTTTCTCCCAAGTCACATGCATTGCCTCACGCTTATGTGGACGATATCACCAATCTGCTCTCCTCACAAAGCCAAATGACCATGTTATGTGTAACAGCCTGCTTTTCAAACTTCTTCTGGCTCATTTCCTTTCCTGGCATATCAACAGAAACAACAGAAAATCTATTTTAGTGCGTTCTCACCGGGCACTGTGTCAGACTGAGGGCCACAATTCAAATAGTACTCAAGTATGGAAAGGATTTATGGATAAATGAAGAGTAAGAAGCTGTTTGATTTCTCTTAACAAAAGAAATTCACTGACACTCAGACGTTCACTTATCAAGTAGTTAGAGATATGGCTGGAGACTGAGAACTTTAGATCTTATGTGGTTAAAAAACAAACACCTTATTAATACACCATGTTCAAGGCAAATCAATTTGTATAGCACATTTATAATAAGAGCAGTTGACCCAAAGTACTTTCCAGTCCAATATATACATACAAATATGTGTATAATAATCTTAGACTGCAAAAGGCATAGTATAAAAAAGGATAAGAAACACAACATAAGAATAGAGTTCTATAAGTTAATAGTCAGAAAAGTCAAGAAAATAAGAAAAATGTTCAAAATGAACAAAGAACGAAGTGGACTTGACAGGAAACCTTGGGCAACCTTACGCTAAACTAAAAGCAACTGAGAAAAGCATCTAATTTAAAGCTGTTAATAGTAGGAGCAGGCCTACTGTGATCAGGGAGACTATTCCAACACCTAGGCAATGTATTGAGGGGCTAGAGCATTGAGGGCTTTAAAATCAATTCTATATTTAATAGGTCACCAGTGCAGCTGAGCCAAGACAAGAGTGATGTGCTGTCTTTTCTTTCTTCCAGTTAAGAGTCTGGCTGCTGTCTCCTGAACCACCTGGGAAGAACTGGTATACCATAAATTTTAGTTTAGTTTTTGTTTAGTTGCAAAATATTCCCTGCTGTGATAGCACTTCTATCATCCAGACATTTTAATAGGCTTTCAAGTGCACATGTGATACAGGTGTAGCAGCAAGGAAAAATTGTGTGTCATCTGCATAACAATAGTGAAAGATTCTCAAAGATACAGGCAAGGGGGAGCATGTCTAGTGAAAATAACAGGGGTCCTAAAATTGAGCCTTAGGGTATACCATAGTTCACAAGAGAGTGAGACAAAAAATATTCTCCTCTTTGTATTGAGAAGGTTATATCACTTAGGTAAGAAGAGAACCATTCTAACACAGGGACCTAAAAACCAACCTCAACCTCTAAACGCTTGTAAACGAATGTCATGACTAATTATGTCGAAGGCTGCACCAAGATCTAATAAGGCTGAAATGGCACAAGAGCCAGAATCAACAGTGAGCAGTGTAATGGAAATATCAATATAAACACTTAATAATGCAAGATTATGTGCTTTGTGCTCTAAATCCAGATTGAAACTTATCTAAGATGCTAAAATTGTTCAAGTGGGTGGAGATCTGGGTGGAGACAACCTTGCTCAATATGTTAGTGATGAATGGGAGTTTGGAAATAGGCCTGTAGTTAATGAAGTCATTGTGGTCAGAGCCAGGGTTCTTCAGTAAGGGTTGCTCAATTGCATGTTTAAAGCTGGGAGGATCCCTTCCGTTAAATAAAGAGCTATTAATTACAGCCAAAACAAAGGGGCGTAATAAGTTACAAGCTTCCTTAAAAAGCCTTGATGATATAAAATGTAAGGGACAATTTGTGGGATTCAAGTATGTGAGCACCTCTGCAGCTGAGAGGACAACCCTGGCCTACACTTGCTTAATTCAGCTAATAGGATGTTGTATCTATGAGGGATCTGTGTCTGGGGATGAATATGAGAATGATTTCAACTTCTAACAGATTTAGAGATTAGGAGCAGACGAGGCAAAAAGAAAGTAGCAGCAGGATTTAAAATTGAATTATTAGTGTTAAACAAGACTTTGGGCTTGTTTCCATTTAAGTTGATTAATTCTGCATAGTTTCTGCATTAGACATCTTCAAAGATCTTTGATAGATTTTAAACAATCTCTGAGGATATCATATGAGATTTGAAGCTCTCCCGAATTTACATCTAGAAGTGCCAGTGAAGTGTTTAGTCAGGGGGAACTAACAGATTTTGATTTGGATTGGAAAAGTGAGTGGCTAGGGATGAATTTATAGATCGGACAAGGGACTGGATACTAGGGATAGAGAGAAAAAGAGAGAGACAGCTTGGACTTGAATGCAACCATAAAATACTCAGCGCTTGATCGTATCAACAACTTCAATATTAGAGATAGTGAGACCAGATGACAATACAGGATCAAATGTACAGTATGACCCGAATGAGATTAAAAGAGATTAATAAGTAATTAAAAACTCATCGACCATGTGTTTTGAGGTTCAGTATATATGAATATTCTAATCCCCTTAGATCAGCAGTTTATCAGATTCAGAGGCCATGAAAGAAATAAAATCAAAGAACTCATGAATTAAGTTTTAGAATTGATTTTAGGATGCCTGTAAACTACTGCACATATGATAGGGATAGTGGCATTAATTTTTAACAGTTGTATCTCAAAAGAAGATCAATGGGCAAAGATCATCATTTGAAGAAGGGATGCAGCAGCATTAACACCATGCATAGCCCATCATACATTGTTTTAACAGGTGGAAAGCAGGGTGACCAGTGTGTAGTAATTTGAAAAAGTCCAGAGAACCTGAGGAAACCTAAAAGGTCAAACAGCCCAAGATTTCGTGCTTCCATTTTCAGCTCTGTTATTCCTGGCTCATCACCATCAATGACTCAGATCACTGCCAACTCATATGTAGAACTGACTGTGGACCAATGTCCCAGAGGAACACAGCTGGGATCCCAAAAGGGATGTCTTGTAAATTGTTCTAATTGTAGGATTTTACTTACGCCACCCTGACTATTCAGCTGACATAAAAACGTTCTATTCAGCTCCTGGAAGCAGAGAATAAGGGTCTCAGAGACACCTGATCAGTAAAGGAATTTCTGTTGGCAATTTTTTACCATGAAATAAACTGGACTCTCATGGTTACTTTGCTCCATCATTGCGTATGTGACAACACCAACTCATTAACTGCCGGGGTTGTTATGACATGTTATGTTTGCTCATCAACCAAGTAATTTTGTTGACTGTTTTGTCAGCAATGGTGGATTTAATAAAACAAGAAAACCGCCCCATTCATCTATCTGCTTCATAGCAGTAACAGATCAGTGTGTGAAGTGTTGTTTCTATTGAATAAACTACAATTACTCATTCTCTCTGAAAGCAACTTTTTTAACGGTTAAGGTATGACACTGGTAGCTTAATGTTGTAGTGTTGTAAGCTCTAGCTGGGATTTGAACTCACAACCCTCCAATCCATAGCGTATTAGTACATTCTGTAACTGTGTGCTATAGGTTAAAATGTGAATTTGTATGGGGAGAAAAAAGTGTCCTATTGATTAATTAGTTCCAATTAAACCAAGGAATCTTAGGAATCATGACACTTCTTAGATGTAAGTCAAGTTCTACATCCTTCTCAAATTCTCATCCCATTGCAGAGCTCATGATATGCATTATTGGTGTTATGACAAGTGTGTGAGAGGACAAACAGCTGAGCACATAGAAAGCTAGCACGCAGAGTTTACAGCTAATGTCCCTTCCTTATATGCAACTACATCACAGTGCTTATCGGTATAAGACAACCTGGTTGTCAAATATTCAATTCCTGGTCAATAGTAAACTTTAATGCCTCTGGGCTAGTGATCAGAAAATTGGGGGTTTAAGGTGTCACTATTGGGCCCTTCTGCAAGGCCCTGAACTCTATCTGTTCTATAGGTGCTTGGTCCCAGGCTTCCTTACAACTTGGGATAAGTGAAGTCAGGGTTTGTGTCGCTCCACTGGGGCTACTGTATATAATATATGCACTGTATATATACACACAGATTGCATATCTCTCTGTAGACATCTTTAGACCCTTGCGGTGCATCATGAAGATATTTCTAAGTAATCTGTGTTATCCGTGCCCTTACCATGCCTTTATTCAGCACTGGTGTATTTCACCTAAGCTCTAGCTTTCCTCCAATTTTTTACTTGCAGCAAGTGAGAAGTGAGCTTATGCCCATAAAGATTCTATAGACCACAAATGATTCTCCCCAAAATACTTTGAGTTAAACAAACTTACACTAGCCTTCAGAAGCCAAAATGATTAAATAGCTGACTTCTGTTCACACCACACATAGACACCATACGCCTGACTGAGAAACAAAAGAAAGGTAAGGTGAGAAATCTTTTCTTAACCTTTAAACACTTGACCTTTTAAATATTCCATGATACAATTCATCAAAGACACACAGTCTTAAAGTCAACACAAAGCAGCGCACAAAATTACCGTAAATACTACAGAACATTTTAGTTTAGTGTAAAGATTTAGTTTTTTTTAGTGTAAAAGTTGTGTGAAAGTGGTGTATTTAGTGACACAGTGAATTATTTCCAGTGTGACAAATAATGGCTTCTTCTGCTGACCACAACTGATGTTCTGCTCATCTGCTCATCTGCTCTGGTCTGGTCTGGTCTGACTCCCAGACGAAAGAACCTGGCTAGACCTATAGTGTGGCTCTTACACAAAATGAGGCGATCCACCACTATAGTATATTACATAAGAACAGTGTGTGTGGTGAACTGGATTAATAATGAATCCGGTCCAGGCAGGTCAATAATCCTGGACAAGCGTAGCTTTATTATTAACCACAGGAGCCAAATGCAGAGGAAGGGCTTCATCAAAACAGCATACTCGTAAATATATATACGATTTATAAATATCTCAAATATATCATACATTTCCTGTAGCTTTGTTCATTATGCATTACATCCTTATGAAATACAAATGAGTTCTGAATAATGTAAGTAGTCAGCTAACATTTGGATTTTTCAGATAAACATGGCATGTCTCTTTGGGGGAAGCACAGCCTACAGTCCAGTAGCAGAGGTCATGCAGAAGGCCACAGAACTAGTTACGGTACAGTGAGGATGCAGGCAGCAGGATTTATTTCCGTGTACACATCAGGGCCAGCAACTTCGGAAATTCTTGCGCGCTAAAGCATAAACATACACAGTGCATGAGGATTTATTTATTGAACTGTTGGTTCGTTAAACAACAGATATCAGCACCTAAATGCCTGGGTTTTACAAAGCAGTGCATGTCTTTTTCCTGTGAAACAACATACATGTTCCCACATTACAGTATAAACGTACTATTGTACAGCTGCATAGTCTTTTGTGACTAACACTAAGCTCAGTTTGCTTTTCTGAGCCAAATATACGAGCTCACAGTTACCACTTTGTCACGTGTCTTTGAACTAACAATAATTTAATCTTAGATATGAAGGTAAAGAAAGTCTTTTGTTTTCCTTATCATTAAAGGCCCAGATAAGTCATTCATAGGATGAAAGGTTTGTCCTTGTCTTTACGCATACAATGTCATACAGCTTACAAGGCACATACACTCCACACTGATCCACTTTATGGAACTGCTGTACACCAGCACATTCATGCAATAATCTAATCAGCCAATCATATGTTGACATCAAACATCACAAGGAAGAAAACATTCTGAGATGCATTTCTGCTCACCATGGTTATAAAGAGTGCTTAACTAAGTTACCATTGTATCGTCAATTCAAACCAATCTCATTCTTCTCTTACCGACTAGCCATTTCCGCTCACAGGATGTTTTCTGCACCACTCTGTGCAAACGCTACATGCAGATGTGAGTGAAATTCCCTGGAGATCTGCAGTTTCTAAAATATTCAAATCAGCCCATCTGACACCAGCCACCAGGCCACGGCTGAAGTCACAGAGATCACAGTTTTCTTAATGCGGATGTTTGATGTTTTGAAAATTTACTGAAGGGTCTGAAACATGCTTGACTGATTCGACAGCTGTGTTAATTCTCAGGATACAGGTGTTTCTGATAAAGTCTTTTTTTGTGAGCTTTTCTTTCATACCATGCAAACAAAGAGTAGTTTCGTCAGTTGAAAGCTCTAAATGCTAAAAATGCAATAATTTATAATACCGCGTCATTAAGGATTAGATGAGCTCATGCAGTGCAAACATAATTTTTTTTCAGCTAGTTGTTTTTACTCATAGTTATACTCATATATACATACATGCATTATGTAAGTCTAATATAGACCTGGGTGTGATATTAGACAGTAACTTATCCTTTGAAAATCATATCTCCAACATCACAAAAACAGCCTTTTTCCACCTTAGAAATATTGCCAAGCTTAGGAACCTTTTATCTGTATCTGATGCAGAAAAGCTTGTTCATGCATTCATGACCTCCAGACTGGACTACTGTAATGCATTACTGGGTGGCTGTCCTGCATCCTCAATTAACAAGCTACAGTTAGTCCAAAATGCAGCCGCCAGGGTTCTCACTAGATCCAGAAAATATGATCATATAACCCCAATATTATCATCCCTGCACTGGCTACCTGTTCAGTTTAGAATTAATTACAAAATAGCATTACTTACGTACAAGGCTCTAAACGGTCTAGCTCCCACATACCTAACCAGTCTTTTGATACGTTACAATCCAGGACGTTCCTTAAGATCAGAAAACTCCGGACTACTGGTAGTTCCCAGAATATCAAAATCTACAAAAGGAGGTAGGGCCTTTTCATATTTAGCTCCAAAACTTTGGAATAGCCTTCCTGACAGTGTTCGGGGCTCAGACACAGTTTCCCAGTTTAAAAGTAGACTCAAGACGCATCTCTTTAATCTGGCATACACATAATTAATTTCTTTACCTGATACTCCAGTACATCTATCCTGAATGGCAACCACGCTAATTCTTTTCACCTGCTCTTTATTTTTCCACCCATCCCGAGGCATCTGGAGATCGTGCCAGCTTCAGTAGACAGAGGCCGACCCTGCTTTGACCCAGAGGCATCCAGAGAAGGACCAACTCCAGCTGGATTCTTCTTCATTTTGGTTTGGATCTACACATGCTGCTCCTGAGCTCCCAGTGATCCAGACCCCCATCTGCCCTCTGCACCTGCTGACTCATCCCTGTGCTGAACTGGACTTTGTGTTAATTTAAATTAACTTCTGTTTATGGAACTTTCATCTGCATAACACACATGATGTTATAAAATTTCTGTTATCTGCTATCACCCAGATGAGGATGGGTTCCCTGTTGAGTCTGGTTCCTCTCAAGGTTTCTTCCTGTTGCCATCTCAGGGAGTTTTTCCTTGCCACTGTCGCCGTCACCCTTGGCTTGCTCATCAGGGACAATCTCATTATCTAGTCACATTTTTCTTACACATATATACATTTCCATAAGTCTTCTTTTCATTTCTGTGAAGCTGCTTTGAGACAATGACCATTGTTAAAAGCGCTATAGAAATAAAATTGAATTGAATTGAATTGAATAATATAAACTTTTGAGAAGTTTTCACAAACAAAGATTGATTTTTGTGTCAAGAATCAGTTTAAATGTTATTAGATATTAATCCCTGAGTATACAAACAACCCTTTTCTCAAGACCCCAAAGCATTTAGTGGATCTCAAAGGGACCGAAGACAGCTGAGTGCACAGTATAGTGTGTTTCAAGTCCCTGTGCTGATAGTGTATAGGTTCAAACCTGCCTTGGAGTAAACAAGAAAGCTCTCCACTGGTCTAGAAAACTTAAGTACTTTCTTTTTTTTTTTTTTCAATTTCGTTGACTGGTGATTTATTGCGGTGTCACTCGAGAGGCCAAAATATTCCACACACACGATCCCCTTAGATCATACTGTAAATAGGTCACCCTACTTAACATTGCACTTACCTAAATGCCAAGTGCTCACAAACATCTAACAAGAATGAGACCAACATAGACCACGCTTTGCTGAACAATACATGATCAGCATTCTCTTCCAATTAGCCCACCTCGTCTCTTGTCTCCAATTAGCTCACCTCTGTTGATCATTTGCTTTCTTGGTTGTTTGTTTCTCTCAGCAAACCTGAAAGCTACGCATGATGAGGCTCTCAGCGCACATACCATGGACAGCAGCTGGTGTTTCTGAGTGGGGTAAGGTTTCTCTGAGTGCTGATCGCATTTCCTTCCACTGAAAGGTCATACAGAGATGAACTGAGACATTCTTATCAAGAAGATACAACAATATAGAGTCTAACAAAACACAAAACCTAATAAGTAGTAGCACTGCTTCATCCCTCAAATGCCAGTGACCTGTTGATGGGTCGAGCCTCACACTTCTCACTCTTATACCTAACCCCGCCCTTTTATTTCACCATAGACACAAAATAAATATTTCACACCACAACCTGAGGGTCTTGGGTTCAATCCTGATTCCAGGTTACTGTCTGTATGGAGATTTGTATGTTCTTATTGGGTTTTCCTTTGTTACATGGCATCCCTGTCCCTAGGTGTGAATGAATGTGAAGATGAGTGTGAAAATGGTGCCATGCAGTGGACTGGCTGCACTCTCCTACCATGTGTTGCTGTGATGCTCTGACTCCATGATCATGACCAGACATAAATGAAGGAGTAACCATTTTAGATTTACTTAGCGTTCGATTTCTTTACATTATAGACTTACTGTTATACTCAAGAGGATTTAATAAACCTATAGACTGATATTAAATGTGACGTTCACACTGAATCTGTGGTCAAACTCCAAATCCCAGAATACAGTATGGTCTACTAAGCATCATTTCATACTCTCTCACTTTCACACTCACTCCTGGTTCACATTACACACTTTCTCCACAGTCCATCAGTTCCACACACACTGCGAGGTATATACTCTGTGTCTATTGTACAAGTCCGCACCAAACCTGCTTATTGGTGTTTGTTTTCCTCTTGCTGACCTTATATCCAGTTTCACAGACTCTGATTCTTGCCGAGCCCTGTTCATGGTGTTTGCACATCCCCTGACTATTCCATGAGTTTGCCGTCTGTGTTTGTTTTGTTTGCCAAGATCATTAAATCTCTGTCGAACTGCACTTCCTTCTGATCCAGTCATTAAAAGATGGCCTGTGTACCATTCATCCTAGAAATGTTCCTATTTACTCCTGGGTGAGCATAAACGTTTTATTATTTGTAGCCGTTAAAGTTGTTTAAATTTTTTATTTGAATGCAAGGCAATTGGTTCTATTTTCATTCGCTAAATTACATTTGCATCAATATTCAATTCAATTAAATTTTATTTGTATAGCGCTTTTAGCAATTGTCATTGTCTCAAAGAAGTTTTACACAATCATAAGAATTATGAAAGTTGGTATGAAATTTTAATGTGTATGAATAAAAATGATCAGATTGTCCCTGATGAGCAATATCTGACAGCACGAATTTTAAAGCAATCAGCATAGCGATCAATCATTAATACACTTGACATTCCTGTAAGTCCCTGCAGTTTTTGTCATGTTTTATAATGAATGTGCTGTGGAAGTGAACACGCAGTAGGATCACGATCAATCTCATAACTCCAAGCACAGTAAGTCCAGCAGTCCTAAAATCAGGCTTATTATTATTATTATTATTATTATTATTATTATTATTATTATTTATTATCTCAGTTTTTTTTGTAATTTAGTCAAAGAGCCGTGCTTCCTGCATTTCTCACAAACACAAACAATAGGGACTAATTACTTAGATGACAGGAATAAAAGAGAGAAACAAATGCTGTAGAACTAGATCATCTAGACTCTTAATTTTTATCTGTAAGAAGCTTTCATTCCAGGTATAGAAGGCACACTTTACAACTGATTAGAGACCAAGGTGGAATCAGGTGCTACTCCCAGAGACAATATGAGCAAGAAACTCAATTCAATTCGGTTTAAAGATAATGTGGCGTACGGCCGTTCGGTGCTTTATAGGTCAATAACAGAACTTGCAAATATAATCAGTGCAGCGTCCTACTGGGATCCAGTGCAGTGTGGATAAGATAGGGATGATGAGATCATATCCTTTGGTCCTAGTAATCTAGGCTGCTGCATTCTGCACTAACTGGAGCTTTATGCAGCTAGTGGAACATCCAGAGAGTAAGTAGACAAAATGAGGCTTATTATCCCTGTTTTGTGTGATTTAGTCAAAAGACGGTGCTTTCTGCATTTCTCAAATAAAGCCAAAGAGAAACACAGGTTAAGCATACATTTCGTAAAGCTTGTTCTTTGAGGGTGGAACCGTTCGTTGTGCGCAAACATCATTGCGTGTCCATGGCTTGTATCCAGGAAACACCCTCTTTATGATAGATTATAAAGGCATTGCCTGCTTCACACGTTCTATCATCCAAACATAGCTGAGTGATGAGGAAATGAACAATCAGAGAGACAGCAAACAAATAAAAACCCTGCTTTTTATTTTGGACCTTGGAGCAAAATTAACTTAAACACACCTGAATTTGGTGAATGCCGTCAACAGCAACTGAGCGATAAGCCACACATGAGGAGGATCGGGCTTCACTGGATATAGTTAGTATAAAGTGGTAAACATGATCGTGGATTATATCTCATGAGTGGTTTCTCTGACAGGCTTGAAATTAAACATGGGAGTAGGCCTTAACCCAAAATAGTTAAACTGCTGCATTCTGCGACTTACCTTAAATAACTTCCAGCCTATCCTGAGCTAAATTACACTATAGACTAAATTTAAAGCACATGTGCCACTGTGGATTAGTTGGAATAATAATAATGTGGATTAGTGCTGGACTAGGGTTGCTTCTAAAGCCTGGAATGGACCAAGAAAGTTATGATTTTCTGTGGAAGTAGAAATTTAGATTCAGAAATAAAAAATAAAAAAAATAACTTGGACCATGGCGGTGGCTTAGTGGTTAGCCACTGCTGTCTTGCACCTCCAGGGTCACCTAGTGGGTTTCCCCCTGGGTACTCCGGTTTCCTCCCACAGTCCAAAGACATGCAGATTAGGTTAATTGGCGTTCCCAAATTGCCGGTAGTGTGTGAGTGTGTGTATACACATCTGCTCTGCGACGGAATGGCACCCTGTCCAGGGTGTACCCAGCCTCGTACACTAAGTCTCCTGGTCTCCGAGAGTGACAACATGGAATCCATCAAAAAATGTAAAGGATGAAATGTAAAGCCAATGGGCCATTAACAAACAATAAGGACTAATCACTTACAGTAGATGACTCACTGACACGAATAATAGAGAGAAACTAATTTTGTATAAGAAACTAGTGCATCTAGACTCTCAATTTCTGTATCTGTAATAATTCTCTAGCTGTAATTCTAGTTGAATAGGAGGGACGCTCAGCAGTTGATTAGAGACCAAAATGAACTGGTTAAGCCAGTGGAATCAGGTGTTACTGCCAGAGATAATATGAGAAAGAAGCTTAATTCAATTCAGTGGAAAGATAATGTGGTATACAAGGCTGTTTAGAGCTTTATAGGTCAATGGCAGCAAATACAATCAATGCAATGTTTTACTGGGATCCAGTGCAGTGTGGATAAGATAGGAGTCATGTGATCATATCCTTTAGTGCTAGTAAGGACGCTGGGCTGCTGCATTCTGGGCTAACCGGAGCGTTATGCAGCTAGAGAAACATACAGAAAGTCTAACATAGAGGGAACAAAAACATGAACTAGCTTTTAGACCAGGTACTGACATTATTCATTATCATAGCAATATTTCTGAAATGTACGAAGGCTGTTCTAAGATGAAAGAAAGCTTTCATACAAATCCCATCGATCTCCCCAGAACCCATCATCCTCTGGGTGACACCTTCTCTATAATGGCATTATAAATCATTACACCTCAACAGGCAAAGATGAAAAGATGCTCAGTATGAGAACCACTCTGTATTATTACAGCTTCAAGTATAAAGTAAAAACCTTCAGTATCCAGGTGAGAAGCAACTGTAAAGTGCATTTTAAAATGCATAAAGCAGCTTTACATAAATCTATATATATCAGGTATAAATTAGATAGGTGACGGTGGCAGGGAAGATCTCCCCAAGATGACATGAGGAAGACATGATTCTTTACAGCATTCATTTCAGGCCATCCACAAAAAGCAGAAAGTGGTGTGTAGAAAGCTCCAAGTAGAAGCAGAGCATCAGGATGAATATATATCTGAATATAGCAGCCTAGAGGATTCTATATACGATTCTGGCACGGGCAACACGTAAGGCATCAGGGCATATCATGTTACAATGGCATTTGTAAAGGGGTGGGATATATTAGGCCACAAGTGACCAGTTAGTTCTTGAAGCTGATCTGTTGAAAGAAGGACAAGTGGGCAAACATAAGGATCTGATGGAAACAGGTTGTGATGGAAGGAAGGCTTGGTTTGGGTTCTGGCACTGTTCCAGGACTTGAATATGCTTTAGTTACAGTTCTTTAAGTTTCTGCACACGTTTCTGCTCAGGCACGGCTTGTTGATTGTTCCATTGTCTCACAAAGGTTTCAGAGTCTTAACCCTTAATTGGCAAATAGCAGAATTTTTAGTAACTGTGTCAGTGCCAGTATCAGTGCCTCAATAAAGATGTGTATTTTGTATTTACAGTATGCACATTTTTATGTTTAAATAAAAGTCCATTTAATTTTATTTGTGTTTATATCCTTTTTTATGCTCTAAAAGGGAGAGGAATTTTGTAATTTCACTGACCTTGGTTTGTGACATATGAATGTTCTTTCCTTGTTGTAAATTTAATCTTGCAAATCAAGGTCGGTGAGGTTTTCACAAAAGTAAGAATAAAACTAGCCTTGAAAAAAGTCCTGTTAATTTCCATGTTTTTCAATGAGTGCTTTATAAAGGCTTAAGGAATTTTCTCTGGCCCTTTTCAGTGTTGGCTCTCTATATTCCTGTCTGATTTTATTGGCCACTACTAGAGATGCCGCTGCTGTATAATGAAATTTTTTAAACATAAATGATTTGCACTGGAGTAGGTAGTATTCTAAATCACAATGGTTTAATTAAAAACCATCGTCTGGACCCATGATCCATGTTGTTCGATTATGATGGCATATTAATTAACCAGCATGTAAATAATGATATGGGATAATAGGACACTATAGGCTCATCCATTTCCATTTTTATTTGCTGGATTTGACTTCGTCTCCCTGGTACAAGGTCTTTCCTGTGTGCAGTCTGGGATACAGGCACAGTCTTTTTCTTCCTGACATGGCCACCTTGAACGAGAATTCCCAGGAGCAGACCACATCCCATCCTATTCACCAGAGGTCTAATCCACACCCGTCACTAATTACCCATTTAAACACCCATTTAACACTCACACCACGAACATTGTGAAGTATTTATATTCATACTCACCAAGATTTTTGCTTGCATACTTGTTATTCTTACAGTGTATGCCTTGCTCGGATTTGTGCTCAGCTGCATTTGCATTCTGCATCAGTTCCTTTCTGACAAAATTATATTTGATAAATATAAATAAGTAAAGAGCAAACACAAATGTCCCTCGATAGACAGGTGGACAACAATAGTACATTTAATATTCACCCCAAGAGTTAAATGAAATAAGTCGGACCTTCAGTGTTGTGGAGAGAACTGAACACTTAGCTACAGGATATATGATGGTACTCTGGTTATCCTGATGTTTGCTTAACAAAACCAGTCAATTAATGAAGTCAAGAGTTCATTTTAAAATATAGTTTCACACAGAAACTCTTAAGACGAGTCAGTGTCAGGCTAGAATCATTGCACAATTTGGGAACTGTATGCATTATAGTTGTACTGAGAATTTCTAACAAAGACATTAATAATAATAATAAAACAGACATGAATTACAATCTTGACCTTTGTGTAACTTTATGCTTTGACTTTAAGCAGAAGGTTATTTCTTTTTCTGTTCTCTTCCCTCATGCAGGTGTTTCATATATAAACTCATCATGTTTTACTGGGTATAAGTGTAAGTATGCGTGTGTGTGTGCGTGTGTGTGTGTGTGTCCATGAGCTATGACACAAACTTTGCTATTCTCAAGAACTCACTGAAAACAAATTAGAAGCAGTTAAGAATAAGATGTGCTGCAGGCTTGATGTCGCTGCTCATATGACTTAATTTTATTCAAGATTTATACGACAAGATTATACAATATTTACAAATCCTACAAATCAGAACAACTTCACAACAGAAAGTTGTGTCTTAAGTAAAACATAAGAAAAAGGTGGTGTTATAAACAACGAGCCCACATGCAGATCCTGACATACCTGTTTGTGTCGTTGCTGTTCTGCCTACTGTTACATTTAGTGAGGAACGCTGTGACAACACCAGATACAAGGAGAATTATATATATATATATATACAGTATATATATGACCTTTCGGCTGCTCCCATTGGCACAGGTTTTATCCAGGCTTGGGACCAGCACTATATCCGGTGGCTGTAGTTTGGGCATTGGGTGGGAATTGAACTCGGCCTTTCCACATGGCAGGTGAGAAACCTACCACTGAACCACCACTGCAGAGGGCCTAGGGTCAATTCCCACTAAATTGTACACTAGATCAGTGTTTTCCAACGTTTGGGCCACACCCTAGTTGGATGGAAAGGATACCAATATTATAAAATATGACATGCCATTTCTGTAGAGATATGCATCATTTAGTCATAATAAGCTCTTATTATAATTTCCAACCTTAAATTAGTTGGGAAAAAGAGAAGGTACGAGAACCATTTGGGTCAGTGGGTGGAATTTCATAAAGGATAACGTTTTCATATCCCTTTAGGATAACTAGTTACAGTCATGTTTAAAAGTTAGTACCCCCCTCCCCTCTTTAATTCTATGTGTTTTTGTGTGGGAAAATGTAAATAAAAATCATTTGGTCATTGTGGGTCTTAGTGTTATTTAAATACAATCACAGACAAGCAAACAACATATAACATTTTTCACCATGCCATTATTTATGTAACATAAATGAAGCCAAAAGAAATGTGGGCAAAAGCATAGAATCCTGTAGGTTTCAGTGTATCACATTATTGTGGAGCAAGTGTGGTCCATCCTTCTTTACATCATTGCTTCAGTTTATTGGGGTTTTCGGGCACTCGCTTAATTTTAACCGAGTTTTAGTTGTCGGACAGATGGCCTCACATTTGTCTCTAGAATACAGAGGAGTTCATGGTCACTTTAAAGAATGCAAGGTGTCCATGTGCTGTGGCTGCAAAAACAAGCCCAAATCATCACCCCTCCACCCCTTTTTCCCCCTAGATCTGTGATTAATATTATTTTATTTAAAAAACTTGTGTCATTTAACTTGACAACATACATGCACATGTGAACAGCTCTGTTAGCACAATAAACTGAGCTTCAGCTTATTAAATCTCTCAGTGTCTGTATTACATCAGAAGCTTTAACCATCACAACATGTTTCAAAACAGGTAATTTAATCCTTTCTTACTGTTAGTGTAATACAACTAAAAGAATTTCAATGGCTATATAGTGAGAAAGTTCACTCACTCACTCACTCATCATCTATACCGCTTAATCCTGTCTTCAGAGTCTATCCCAGGAGACTTAGTGCACGAGGCGGGGTACACCCTGCCAGTCCATCGCAGATGAGAACGTATAATTTATGTAAAATAATAATGTATAGTATTCATATCCATTGATCTTTCCCTCCCACATTTTGACAAGAAGAAAGTCATTGTTGAAAGAAAGCCATAGGAAGTCCCATTTGCAGTTTGTGACAAGCCATGTGGAACTGCAAACGGAACTTCCCCAGTGACAAAAAATACACTTTAGTGTATTACAAATATATGGAATCCTTCGATAGTACATTGCAAATATACAGTACTGACAAAAAGTTGTACCATCAGTTAATATATAAAAAGTATACTAATGTCATGCTTTTAAACATACTTCAAAATAATTGTTTTATAGTACACTTTCCAAAACATATACGTATTATAGGAAAATATATTTAAATGAAAGGTCGGTCTAATTTCCAAAGCACACTTATTTCAACTTAGTTTTTCGATTTATTTTTGGTGTATTTTAAAATGATATGTTCGAAATATCATATACATTAGAATAACAATTTTAATATATGGTAGTCTCAGTATATATTTTCAGTTAAATTTAAATGAACGTATTCATATGTACTTACACCTTTAGTGTACTGGTAACACATTTGTAATACAGTATTGTAGAACACTGTGTGTACTGTGTGTATGATATAATGAAGTACATTTGTATTAAGCACACAGTGTACTTTTTTATTTGTAATTGGCCAGAAGTATAACAGTATGCTACTGCTGCAAAACGAATATACTCATAGTATATTAATAATGTACTTGTAACACAGTAAACATTGTTGTAATGTACTGATAATGCATTAAATGTACTGTATACTTAAATTTCATTCATTACTGTCCGGTATGTACGTACTGTAAGTACACACACATAGACATATACTTTAAGTGTAGTAAGTATACTTGTTATACTAAGTACACTAAGTAGTTGTTGCACTTTAGCACATAAAAGTATACTTTATACACTTTAAATTGTGCTTTTGTACAATTTAATTACAACTTAAATGCACCGAGTACAAAATCTGTTGTTCCAACATAGCAAACATGGAGTATACTAGTCAGTAGTCTGGAGCAAGTACACTAAAGCATGCTTTGGCATGCTAGGATTTAATATACTTAGCATACTTTTTTTTACTTGGGTTCTTATGGCTTTTTGGCTTTCTTCTTGCCACTCGTCTAGATAAAGACCGGATTTGTGGAGTGCACGGCTAATAGCTTCTCCCACCTGAGCTGTGGATCTCTGCAGCTCCTCCAGAGTTACCATGGGCCTCTTGGCTGACTCTCTGATTAATGCTCTCCTTGCCCGGCCTGTCAGTTGAGGTGGACGGTCATGTCTTGGTAGGTTTGCAGTTGTGCTGTACTCTTTCTATTTTCAGATGATGGATTAAACAGTGCTCCCGGACCTGTCTGGTGTGTTCCTTGGGCCTCGCAATGCTGTTTGTTCATTAATATTTTCTAACAAACCTCTGTGGGCGTCACAGAACAGCTGTATTTATACTGAGATTAAATTACTTACAGGTGGACTCGATTTACTAATTGGGTGACGTCTGAAGACAATTGATTCCCCTGGATTTTTGTTCAAGGGGGCTGAATACACGTGCACACCACACTTTTCAGACTTTTATTTGTAGACTTTTATTTTTATTTAGAAAAACATTCATTATTTTTCATCCACTTCACAATTATGTGCCACTTTGTGTCGGTCTAATGCATAAAATCCCAATAAAATACATTTACATTTGTGGTTGTAACGTGACAAAATTTGGGAAAGTTTAAGGGGTATTTTTCAAGGCACTGTATATCTACAATTAATATTGAAGTAAAAATGACACAAATCTCTGAATTTTTACTGCTTTTACTCAGGAAAACACCTTATACTAGCCTTATAAAACCTACAGATCACAACTATAAGATTGATAGCAATGTAGAGAAAGGGTGACCTGAGATCGGATAAAAAATATAGTCTTGCATCATCTACAGGGAAAAAAGCTCCATTTCTGAGATCAAAGGTTTTGCTTCATTCCGTTTCAGTAACATTAATCTGGCAGTCAGAGTAATACTATCTGCTGCTGCAATAGGTTCAACTGGTTCAGAGAGATAAAAGATCATTGATCCACAGTGAGGATGGACAAATCCAATACCTGCCAATTACAGGGGCTTTATCCCAACAACATCTAAAGGGATTCTTAACTCCATGTTCACAAAACCTCCTGTTTTTTCGAGTTTTTTCCTACTGCTGACCCACATGAACAAACTAATCTAATTGATTAATCTATCTGAGTCAACTGATCAAGCTGAGCTAATTACTACACTCTTAATGAGGTGGCCCAGGTATGTTGAGTGTAGGAAAAAAATACATCTGTGGCAGGCAGGAGGTTTCCAACCCTGGAGTAAAGTACCCATGATCTAGTACTAGTTGGACCAATATAGACAATGTCATGTGGTTCAATGCTAAAACAACTGATAATAAATCAAGATAGAGCTCTCAGGAGCCTCTAAAAAATCACACACTTTACATGATGGAGTTGTCATTACTCAATTTTATTATTTTAATCCGGTTTGTGGGAGTGTTTAGCACTGCTGCCTTGCACCTCAAGAGTTCGGGTTCGATTCCCACTTTGGATCTGTGTGTGTGAAATTTACATGTTCCCCTCATGCTTGGTGGGTTTCATACAGCTACTCTGGTTTCCTCCCACAGTCCAAAGACATGCAGATTAGACCAATTGAAGTTTCCAAAGTGCCCATAGTGTGTGAATGAGTGTGTAAGTGTGTGTATAGGGTTGCAGGAAGCCCGGAGCCTGTCCCTGAAAATTTCAGGCACAAGGTCAATCCATCACAGGGCACACAGGATTATGCACACACACTCACACACTCATTCACACATTATGGGCAATTTGGAAACTCCAGTCAGCCTAATATGCATGTCTTTGGATTGTGCAAGCGGCAAGTAGTGTAGAAGATGAATGAAAAAATTAATGTATAATACAGTACCTGTTCCTGCCAACCTAACAATTAAAGTCTCAACAATATGTTGCTGTGTTATAAATATCTCAAAACTAATTTTTAGCCGTAACAAGTAATTAAAGAAGTGGAAAAGAAACTAACTGAAAATTGCCCTAACTAGTGTATCTCTACATTTAAAAACTAATCTTTAAAACCATGATTACTGCTAAAGTTTAAAGAGCTTATGATGGAGTTCTTGTTAGTATCAGCATCATCCACATCGGCCTCTGTCTCATCAGTGGAGCGAAAGGTTTAAATCTGAGCCACTCGACTATGTGTTTTTACTTCTATACTGAAGTTATTTATGATTTATTTAGTTAGTTCTGTTGACTGTTATTATTAACATCTTTTAACAAGGTTATTACAACATGTTTTACACTTTGCCTGGTGACATCTGTACAGACTGTAGCTTTTATCTTATTGTAAATGATAATAAGACAATAATTTCCATGGAACAGAAGATGTAAATGTCCTGAAAAATAAAGCTGGAAGTCTACATTCTTTCAACAGTTTTGGATTTATATGTTAAGCCACGACTGTCACCTGATCTGTGCACCCGGATCAGGGCATAACTTTGTGCATGTATGGCAAAATGACACTTTTTTATCTAAGAGATTCCATAGGGCAAAGAAATCCTGAACTCCTACATCATGTGGTGAACAAATCGACGACAAGTGCACTTCTATGTGCTTTTCCACGAATGAAGGAGACGCACAAGCTCACTTTATTCTTGTTCTATCATTTTAGATAATATTCTGATGGTATCTTTTGCTCTGACACACTCACTTGTCATGTAAATGCATCACTGATTGTCACGGCTTGTCAGCATTTTCCACATCCTCTTCAAGGCTCCCTATCACCTCTATATCTGTAAAGCTGCTTTGTGACAGTGACTAGTGATATACAAATACATTTCAATTCAATTAAAACTGATCCCCCCAACATAATTCATACCCAACATAAAGCCTGACCTCAATCATACTGGGGTTTGCAAGCTGGAAATCAGCCCTGTTCTCACTGCTGCACAATCTCTCATTGCAGACGGCCGCTTTGGGACCAATAAACTTGGATGCACAAAACATCTGATTTTCTTCTCCACTGCACATAATTCACTTGTGGAACTGTGGTAACGTCACCATGTTTCTCTGTTTTTAGCGTCTATTTTGCACATCAGATGTGATTCAGTGGTGCACTGGATTTAGTACAACGTATATTAGCATGCATTGTCATACCTTGCATTGCAACAATACCATAATTCAGCAAACTATAATTATTGCATAAATTTCTGCCTTGATACAGGAATAAAAGTTGGAAGCACTGCATTAAATCAATTCCCCAAATTACACCAAATACTATATATATATATACCGCTTTATCCTGTATACAGGAGTCCCAGGGGCTAGAAGATGCAGTACACCCTGGACAGGGTGCAAATCATACACATAATTTTCAGGGCACACGCATACACACGCTCTACTGGCAATGTGCAAACATCAATTAGTCAAATCTGCATGTCCTTGGACTGTGGGAGGAAACCGGAGTACCCGGAGGAAACCCACCATGCACGGGGAGAACATGCACACTTCATGGACACAGACCCGTCACAGGAATC